>CM031372.1:33643616-33983216 GCA_018208015.1 Medicago ruthenica
TATCAGAATTCAGTGATGCTTTAACTATGAACTGAAAATATTTTTTTTTTTTTTTACAAACTCCGGCAATCTCATTAAGCGGTTGAGCTTATGAAAGTTGGCAGTTCATAGTTAAAAATTCTGATTTGTTAGGCTCGAAGGGGTTTAACAAGTACTCACTTCTCACAGGGTGGGCTGTTTGTGGTTGATTGTTTTCTCTCGTTTTCAAACAAATGCCTTGATCATGTCAATACTTTTATGTAATTAAAAAAACAAAATTCAGATTTAACATAAAAAGATCGAGCTAAACAAAAATGTCGATCTCCTGCATATGTATTATGATAACTTTGGGGATTCCTCACATCTGGCTGGTTCTAAATGGTTCATAGAAAAACATATTTAAATAACGTGAATTGTATGGTATAATTTGGTATGGAATATACATTCTCCTTTCAAATTTTAATCAGGGAAAGAATAGGAAACATGCATTTTAGCTTTGCGAAAATTAATCACATTTATCACTACCATTCGTCTATGGTTAAAAACTTTGGCTTAATCCGCTGCGGGAAGTTTTGTCGAATTCACATTACCAATGATAGATAACAAAAAATTTCAACATTCACACATATTAAAAACAAGTAGGCATGATTATGATGCAAAAGCTAGGTAATAAAAGCAAAAAGTACTCGAATAATAAAGCAAGAGTACCAATATAGCTACAAAGTACCAAACAAAAGAAACCTCTAAAGAGTGTACGAGAAAAATGACATAAACATAAACAACAAAATATGATAAAGCATAAATAAATAAAAAGGGGTCACTCAAGGAGTGAAAGCCTCATCATCCTCGGTCTCCTCATCCTCGTCATCCTCGTCCTCGTCCTCATCATCCTCGTCATCCCCTCCCTGGCCTCCGGCCGCTGTACCACTGCCTCCAGCCTCTGCATACTCCGGCCTATCCCCGGGCCAACGACCATGAGCCGCGAACATCTGGGGTGTCGGTATCTGATCATCGGGATCTGTCGGCCTACCCAGCTGCCTCTGAAGGCGATACATGGAATCATGCATCATAGTCATGTATCGATGAGTGGAGGCATTCTGCTCCAATATGAAAGTGCAAGTGTGGTGATCCCCTGATGCTGGTGGAGGTCTAGGCCGTGGCTGCTGTACCCTCGCCGCTCTTCTCCCTGTGCAGTGTCTGGAGATATACTCGTCCGTAATGGGGTTCTTAATGGTTTCGGACACGTGAGGGGGAATGGCTACTCGGGCTTCCCGGCAGAGTCCCATGATAAGACCCGGGAAAGCAAGCGGGCACATCTTCTTGGCCGGTGGCTTGATGCCACTCTCGACCACTATCTTAATCTCCTGGCAGATTGCCTTGGCCACATCTACTTGCTTACCAGTGAGGATATAGTAGATTAGGGGGGTCACGTCCAAGGTGGTGGAGGAGGTATGACTTTTGGGTTTTATGTTGTGGACAATAAGATGGAAAATGACTTGGGCGTAGGTGGTGAGGTTTCCCTTGAGGGCCTTTGTGGGCTGCCCTGCTGCATTAAGCTCATAGCCTTTTCCGGATTGGAAAATGGTCTTGTTGAGTCTTTGGGTTAAATCCTATAGTGGATTTCCTTCCTGGATTGGTATCCCCCAGAGTAGGAGGTGTTTACTCCGAACTGGGTTAACAAACCTTGTGTGTTCTTTAGCTTTCCTGCACTTTTTATTTTTGCTATTTATCTGCTTTAAATTGTGCTGAGTCATTGTTCAGAACCTGTTTTGGTTCAGAACCTGAATTCTCTTAAGTTTTGCCTGGCCAGAATTTCAATTGGCATCAGAGCAGGCACCCTGCCTGTAACTTGGGTGAGATCCAGAGGAATTTATTTCTGGCAAGCATGGATAGAGAAGGAGGCTATGTCAATAGACCACCCCTACTAGATGGCACAAACTATGAGTATTGGAAGTCAAGGATGTGTGCTTTTCTAAAGTCTATTGACAGCAGGACTTGGAAAGCTGTGATCAAAGGCTGGGACCATCCTGTGTATACAGACAAAGATGGTAACAAGACTGAGGTTCTGAAGCCTGAGGAGGAATGGACCAAAGCTGAAGATGACTTGTCTCTGTGAAATTCAAAAGCTTTGAATGCTATCTTTAATGGTGTTGATCAGAATATGTTCAGACTTATCAAACAATGTACTGTGGCTAAGGATGCTTGGGAAATCCTGAAAACCACTCATGAAGGAACTTCTAAGGTGAAGATGTCCAGATTGCAGCTGCTGACTACTAAGTTTGAGAATCTGAAGATGAAGGAAGATGAGAATATCCAGGATTTCTATATGAATGTACTTGATATGGCTAATTCCTTTGATTCTCTTGGGGAGAAGATGTCAGATGAGAAGCAAGTGAGAAAAATCCTCAGGTCCCTGCCCAGAAGATTTGATATGAAGGTGACAGCAATTGAAGAGGCTCATGATATTACCACTATGAAGCTTGAGGAGCTGATTGGGTCTTTGCTCAATTTTGAAACTGCATTCTGCAAACATCCTGATAAGAAAGGAAAAGGTGTAGCTTTTACTGTGAACTCTGAAGCTGATGATCAACAAGAGTCTGAGGAGGATGACTTATCAGAAGCTCTAGTGTTGCTGGGAAAACAATTCAGCAAGATTCTGAAGAATGTTAACAGAAAAGCCAAAGCCAAAGGTCAGAATTTCAGATTCAATAACAAAAAGCAACAAACTGATGAGAAGAAGACCAAGTCTGAGGAGAAAAGTAACCAAGCTAAAGGTGTGCAGTGCTATGAGTGTGAAGGGTATGGACACATCAAGTCTGAATGTCCCACTTTTCTCAAGAAGCAGAAAAAGAGCCTAGCTATTTCATGGTCTGATGATGGTTCTGAAGATGATGATGTTAGTGAATCTGACATGTGTGATACTGGTCTGGTAGTGAGGTCAGGAGCTATCTTGAAGAAGGAAGCTGTTTTAGAGTCTGACACTTTTTCAGAGTCTGACTCAGAGTCTGAAGCCTCATCTGTGTCTGAAGCTGCTAAAACCTCATATGATGAACTAGCTGATAACTACAAGAAGCTGTATACCAGAAGTGCTGAGGTTTGCAAACAAGTGTTGGATCAGAAGGAGACTATTCTACAATTGGAGGCTGAAAAAGGTGAATTGTTAGTGCAGAATTCAGATTTAAAAGAAGAAGTGAACCAACTGAAATCCCAACTTGATCAAATGAAGAAGCAAGTGAAGATGTTGAACTCTGCTACTGATAAGTTGGAGAACATTTTGGGGAATCAGCAACAAGGAAAAACTGGTTTAGGTTTTGTTGATCAGACTCAGATTCCTAAACAGATGAATTTTGTCCCTGCCACTCAAAGTGTTGATCCTATGATTGGAACATCAAAGAGGAGCCCTCAGAAACGAGCCCAAATGCCAGCTCAGAAGCAAGGTCAGAAGAGACCTCAGATGCAAGGTCAGAAGCAAGTTCAGATGCTACCTCAGAAGCAACCCCAGAATTTTTTCAGAAATAGAAGGAGGAGGAATCATCCATGGGTCTGTCATCATTGTGGAAAGAAAGGGCATATCAAACCATTCTGCTTCAAACTTTATGGCTATCCTGAACATTTTCAGTATAGAAGAGTTGGACCAGCTGCTATCAGACACAATGTTCAGAAGGTGTGGAAGCCCAAAGTTCAGAATGTAGGCCTTATAGCTCATACTTCTTTGAGAGCCACTTCAAAAGAAGATTGGTATTTTGATAGTGGGTGTTCAAGGCACATGACTGGTGTGAAGAAACTGCTGAGCAATATCAGATCTTACTCCAGAAGCTATGTAACATTTGGAGATGGTGTAAAAGGTCAGATTCTGGGTATTGGTGATTTGATCAGAGAAGGTTTGCCCAGACTTAATGATGTGCTACTGGTGGAAGGATTAACTTCAAATCTGATCAGCATTAGCCAACTTTGTGATCAAGACTTAAAGGTTAATTTCAACAAGCAAGAGTGCATTGTTACTGATCAGAAAGATGAGATTCAGATGAGGGGCTGCAGATCTAAAGACAATTGTTACTTATGGGTTTCTGAAGAAGAAAGAAGTCTGACTTCTTGTCTTATGAGTTCAGAAGAAGAAGTCAAACTCTGGCACCAGAAACTGGGACATTTGCACTTGAAAGGCATGAAGAAAATCCTAAGTACTGAAGCTATCAGAGGTGTGCCTAATCTGAAGATCAATGAGGACAATGTTTGTGGTGATTGTCAAATTGGGAAACAAACAAGAAAGTCTCATCCCAGATTAGTTCACCAGGTAACTACTAAAGTACTAGAACTTGTTCATATGGATTTAATGGGGCCTATGCAAGTAGAAAGTATTGGAGGAAAGAGGTATGCTTTTGTAATGGTAGATGACTACTCAAGATTCACATGGATCAATTTTGTTAGAGAAAAGTCTGATACTTTTGAAGTATTTAAAGAAATGTGCATTCAACTACAAAGAGAAAAGGACTGTGGCATAATCAGAATCAGAAGTGATCATGGCAAAGAATTTGAAAACAAGAGTTTTTCAGAATTCTGTGCTTCTGAAGGTATAAAGCATGAGTTTTCTGCACCTATTACTCCTCAGCAAAATGGTGTAGTTGAGAGGAAGAATAGGACTTTAGCAGAATGTACAAGAGTAATGCTGCATGCTAAGAAACTTCCATATATGTTCTGGGCTGAAGCAATGAACACATCATGTTACATACACAACAGAGTCACTTTAAAGAAGGGTACTGCATCAACTCTGTATGAATTATGGAAAGGAAGAAAGCCAACTGTGAAGTATTTCCATGTGTTTGGGAGCAGATGCTATATCTTGGCTGATAGAGAGAATAGGAGAAAACTGGATCCTAAGTCTGATGAGGGTATATTTTTGGGATATTCAGTAAACAGCAGAGCTTATAGGGTGTTTAATTCAAGAACTAAAGTTGTGATGGAGTCCATTAATGTGGTAATTGATGATCTGACTGCTGAGAAAGATAGAAGTGAATCTGAAGTTGTTCCAGAGTCTGAACCATCAGAAGAACAAACTTCAGAAGCTGAAATTTGTCCAGAGTCTGAAGAAACAGATATACATCCAGAACATGATTCTACCAATAAAGGGCCATCTATTAGAATTCAGAAGGATCATCCTAAGGAGCTTATCATTGGGAGTTTGGATCAAGGGGTCAGAACCAGGAGATCAGAACCAGCTGCTACTGATTCATGTTTTGTGTCTAAGTTTAAACCCAAAAATGTGAAAGAAGCCCTGACTGATGAATTTTGGATTGAAGCAATGCAAGATGAGTTGAATCAATTCAAAAGGAGTGAAGTGTGGGATCTGGTTCCAAGACCTGAAGGGTTGAATGTGATTGGGACTAAGTGGATATTCAAGAATAAAACAGATGAAAGTGGTACTGTAGTCAGAAACAAGGCAAGGTTGGTTGCTCAAGGCTATACTCAAGTTGAGGGACTTGATTTTGATGAGACATTTGCACCTGTGGCCAGACTAGAGTCCATAAGACTACTGTTGGGTGTTTCCTGCATTCTCAAGTTCAAGCTATTTCAGATGGATGTGAAGAGTGCATTTCTGAATGGATATCTGCAAGAAGAAGTATATGTTGAACAACCTAAGGGTTTTGTGGATCCTAAGTTTCCAGATCATGTGTACAAGTTGAAGAAAGCCTTGTATGGACTCAAGCAAGCACCAAGAGCATGGTATGAAAGGCTTACTCAATTTCTTGTGGCTCAAGGTTACAGAAAAGGAGGTTCTGATAAGACTCTGTTTGTGAAAAATGAAAATGGGAGTCTGATGATTGCTCAGATTTATGTGGATGATATAGTATTTGGAGGGATGTCTCAGAAGATGGTCAAGTTGTTTGTTCAGCAGATGCAGTCAGAGTTTGAAATGAGCCTAGTTGGTGAACTGACTTATTTTCTTGGTTTACAAGTCAAGCAAATGGAAGATACAATCTTCATCTCTCAGAGTAAATATGCCAAGAACATAGTAAAGAAGTTTGGAATGGAATCAGCTGCTCATAAGAAGACACCAGCTGCTACTCATCTGAAGCTAACCAAAGATGAACAAGGAGTATCAGTTGATCAGAGTCAGTACAGAAGCATGATAGGGAGCCTATTGTATTTAACTGCAAGCAGACCTGATATCACTTATGTTGTTGGAGTATGTGCAAGATATCAAGCTGATCCTAAGATGAGTCATCTGACACAAGTGAAGAGGATTCTGAAATATGTTAATAGCACAAGTGACTATGGAATCATGTACTCACACAGTTCAAGTTCTGAACTGATAGGATATTGTGATGCTGACTGGGCTGGAAGTGCTGATGACAGAAAGAGCACATCAGGAGGATGTTTCTTTCTAGGAAGTAATTTAGTTTCTTGGTTCAGCAAGAAACAGAACTGTGTTTCATTGTCAACTGCTGAAGCTGAGTATATTGCTGCTGGGAGTAGTTGCTCACAACTGGTTTGGATGAAACAAATGCTGGAGGAGTACAACATTGAACAAGGAACTATGACATTGTTTTGTGACAATTTGAGTGCCATCAACATTTCTAAGAATCCAATTCAGCACAGCATAACCAAACACATAGACATCAGACATCATTTTATCAGAAATCTTGTGGAGGATAAAGTCATTCAGCTGGAACATGTAGCTACTGAAGAACAAGTTGCTGACATATTCACTAAAGCATTGGATGCTAAACAGTTTGAGAATCTGAGAAGCAAGTTAGGAGTGTGCTTACATGAAGATTTATAGCAATTAAAGCAAACTGGATGTGAGGAAGATAGAGTACCTGCCAGCTTTGTTAGTGCTAAGTGTGATGCTGTCTCTGATACTAAGTGTGAAGTTCAAACTGGGACAGTAGTTGAAGTTGTTTGTGCAGTTTTTCTTCTCTATATGAAGGGTATGATTTGTCAAAATTTTATGGCTAAAAAGGGGGAGAAAACCTTATGCAGTGTGTTGGCTCTGTTGGCTCTGTTCAAGAAATAGAAGATGTATTGCTGCATTTCAGATATGTGTGTCTCTGTTTCAGAAGGTGTTTTGCTCTGATACCAAAGCATTATATGCAGATATGATCAAGGGGGAATATGTGTCTCAGGGGGAGTACAAGGTTGTTTTGATCCTGACTGTTTTTGTGATCCTGAAGTGTGCTTCTGATATGCTCTGATACCTTGTTTCTCTGTAGTTCAGTAGTAAGGGGGAGTTTGTGTGAGAAGCTGAGTTGCAGGGGGAGTGTTGTGGAGATTCAGAAGTAAGGGGGAGTGTTTGTGATGATCAAGAGTTGATCAGTAGCTCTGATACCTTGGAGTAACTCTGATACCATGATTGTGATGATCAGGAGATGATCAGTACTTGGTTTATGTGTGCTTCAGTAGATGTTATGTTTTGTAGAACTGAAGCTGGTTTGTGTCCGCTGCCTATCTCTTTGATATGTTATGTGATATGTGGAGTTCTTCATTACTGAGTTGATGTTAAGGGAGATTGAAGAACTTGGATGGTTTTAGCCAAAAATTTGCCAAAGGGGGAGATTGTTGAGTCTTTGGGTTAAATCCTATAGTGGATTTCCTTCCTGGATTGGTATCCCCCAGAGTAGGAGGTGTTTACTCCGAACTGGGTTAACAAACCTTGTGTGTTCTTTAGCTTTCCTGCACTTTTTATTTTTGCTATTTATCTGCTTTAAATTGTGCTGAGTCATTGTTCAGAACCTGTTTACCTTGTGTGTTCTTTAGCTTTCCTGCACTTTTTATTTTTGCTATTTATCTGCTTTGAATTGTGCTGAGTCATTGTTCAGAACCTGTTTTGGTTCAGAACCTGAATTCTCTTAAGTTTTGCCTGGCCAGAATTTCAGGTCTGAGCGTAGAGATCGTGGTTCCAATTACCACGGTTTTGGTGCTTATGGAAAGCACAAAGCTCATCATTTTCCAATTGGAAAGGGTTGTGGAGGTAGGTGTTGATGGCGTCGCGATCGAATCTAATGATCCGACCACGCACCATGGTCTGATATGTAAACTCCCCCTCTGGATCCACGGGAATGGCATTTGCGTAGAATTCCCGGATTATGTCATAGTTGAGGTTAAGGGGAGGGTTCACCAAAACTCCCCACCGGCGGTGGTTTATCAACCGGGCCAACTCTCTCCAAGTGCCCCTGTCACTTATAATAAACTGCCTCTCAGGCCAGAAGGTCCTGCCAAGAAGCTCTTCGTATCTCTCTTGGTTCCGAAGACTTAGGAAGCGAGAGGCGTCGAAACCCCCTTGGGGTCTAGATCCCGATGCCTCACCCCTCGAGCGTTTTCCTGCTGGTTTTGGTGCCATCTGCAAGGAAAATGATAAAGTCAGTATACAAGGTTCCTGATTGTAGGTGATATGGGGTGGAATCGATGGAATTGGAGAAGAAGCAGTGAAAAACAGAGGTTCTGTTTCTGCTACAGTCGCACTGCGAAGGTGCTCGAAAAATTCTGGGTTGCCCAGAAACGGTCGCAGTGCGAAGTTGAACTTTGCTCTGCGACCATGACAGCAAACCCCAGAAATCTGCACCTACACCTCTGGGTTTAAGCCCTTTCTCTAAAATCCAATGCATGTAGACTAATGACCTTAGAACCACAGCTGGGTATCAAAAAGAAACACTTAACAACCTTTTTCTTTCAAAAATTTTGCAAATGGGTTTCAAGAAAAACAACTTTGAAATTGAAAGAACAAGGTTGGTTTCAGCTGCTTATACTGCATGTTTACTGAATCTCAATCTAATATAGTAAACTAAGGATTAGATGCAGCTCATTTCAAACTTAAACTCAAAAAGGGAAACTTCAAAATAAAAACCCTAAAAACCCAAACAGTGGTAATGCGAATCAGAGAAAAAACAGAGGAAAAGGGAAGGAAATCATACCTGGTAGTTGGTTCTGAATAGAATAACACAAGATTAATGGAAGATTTGTAAATGGGTATGCTCACTTTTTTTAAAAAAATTTCTAGAGCTCTTTTTTTTGAAGTTATGGCAAAGATAATGTGTTTTTTTTTTTGTTTTAAGAGTTAAAGAAAAGGAGATAAACGGTTGGGAAAAATAATAAAGAAAAGATAGTGGAAATGGGTGGTTGAAAGGGAGTAAATGAAGGGTCAGCTGGGCTGACAAAATTCGCGTACTTTGCACTGCGAAGTACCTTCGCACTGCGAAGTACTTGAATTTTTTTGAAAATTTGCTACCCCTCAACACATTGGCCATTCATATCCCCAATTATGATTTATGCATAAAACAAGTAATAAACAAATAAGGGTTGATTGCCCCTGATAAAAATAAAACATAATGTAACAAACATGAGTGAATGCGAATGGATGATATGTGGAGGTTCGGAATTCCCCCCCATCCTCACATGTAGGCTTTAAATGGTGAAATCTCCTAAGAAGAGGTCCTTAGAGTCATAGACCTCACATGGAATTAGGGTTGTCTATGGACATACGTCGACATGACTTCAATTAATTCCACATGAAAATCTCATCTAAGCGGGGTTGGGCATCCTACCTCACGGACATACGTCAACGCGGGCTTCCGCACACAACCTCCTTCTAACTTAGTTTTTTCTCAAGCTCGGGTAGAGAGCCTCACACGTCTGGCATTAACCCGAACAATGTGGAGTAACATCACTCAAGTAACCCCCGCATTTGATATATATATGATATGAATATAAAGCAAAATAAAGCAAATATAAACATAAAGCATAAATATGACATGTATGAATAAAATAATAAACATGGCGCGCAAAGAAAATAAAAACAATTGGCTTAAAAGCCAAATAGGTTAGGCTTGACTCGCTAGTGCGAACAGGGTCCCCAGTGAAGTCGCCAGCTGTGCGCACCTCGTTTTTTTCCTGAGAAAAAGACGCGCAAATCCTCCGAGGTCGTTCGTAAACGCTCGGAGGGCCTTTGTGAAGTCGCCACCAAAGTTTTTGTGTAAAGGGAACGTTGATAAACCCTTAAGTTTTTATTTTGAAAGGGAAACGATAATAAAACCCTTTGACGATGAGGAAAGGATGGTCATCGCAACCATTGTCGGGTTCGGGAGTCGATTACGCAAGGGGAAGGTATTAGCACCCCTCACGTCCGTTGTACTCAACGAGAACCTTCTATTTGGCTAAAGCTTAAATCGTTTTTAAATGTTTTGCGCGCATGCTTATTTATGTCAAAATATAATAAAGGGGGGAAAAAAGAGATAAAAACAAACGAAAGAAAAGAAAAAAAAGTTTTTTTTATTATTGCACTTGACAAGATGTCGATCTTGCTCCTACGTATCTCCCGGTAGTCGGAGAATTCAAAGCGTACGTAGTTCTTTGGTAGAAAAACGTACATGTGTTGGTTAATTTTAAATGGACGATGTTTTAACCGAATTCTTGCGATTAAAACGTAGCTTTTATGCTCGCGCTTGGGAGACTTATTAAGCGTTTGTTCACGAATCGCACTAGAATTGTTAAAAGGTACGTCCGTTAGGGTAAAGGGTTCGAATTGGTCGCTATGGGACCAAAAGAGGTGCAATGGACTCATACAAGTCAATCATTGACCGAGTGGACTCTAACGAGTCGGGCGATTGTTCAATTGATCCACTGAGATCAAGAACGGGTACAATGGACTCGAACGAGCCGAACATTGACCGAGTGACTCAAACGAGTCGAGGGATCGAATCTAATGGCCACGGGGGACCAAAAGGTTCGGATTGACCACAAGGGGCCAAGGTTTGGTTTGGTTATGGTTGGATACATATTGAAAATGGAATGACGATTGTCCGAACGACGAGACATACGTCACGCATTCGTACAATCGGGGCAATGGAGAGACATACGTCACACCATCCCTTTTTCATTCTAGTTTTTGGGTAGAATTCTTTTAGAAATCCCAAGGTATATCAAAACATTTGGTTTGAAAACCCAAATTGGAAAGATTTAGCAATTTTGCTAGAAAGCGCCCAAGTTCGTCTCATTTTGCGAAAAGCGAACGTATTTGGCGTATGTTCATGTTTGAGTTTTGAACATCATGAACAATATTTATTGTTCAAGTTTTGATTGGAATGATGAACATAGCTGATTTGTTCATGCTGTTTTGAAAGTTTAGAAACATAACTTGTTTTGCAAGTTATCCACGAAATGCCATACGAACTTGTGATTTTGTCAAGATTGTGTAAAATCCTTGTTATGGTTTGAAAAACATGGGTTTAAAAAACTCTTAGGTTCTGAGCTCTTGGGCTAGAACCTCAAAAAATGGTTATTTTGACACCTAAACTCAGATTCTGAGTTCTGTCATGGTCGCACTGCGACCATGACTTTGCACTGCGAAGCATGCGAATTTTTGAGTTCAGAAGCTGTTTCTGAACTTTTGTTCAGAAACAACTTCTGAACACACTCAGGACCTTTTAGGTGAGTGAAAAGCTTTGAGTTTTTTGGGTGAAAAAGGTTGTACAAACCAATTTTGATGTTTTGAAAACCTTGGGATTTCTTTGAAATTCAAAAGGGGGTTTTTTAGAACCAAAAGTTTTGAACCAAAATTGCTATGCAAACACAAAGGAAAATGCAATACAAAGGCTTAGAAACTTACAGAACTCCTTAGCAAAGCTCCAGCTGCAATGGATTTGAATTGGTTGAAGGTTTTCACAAAGGTTTTTGATATTGGTGATGAACTTTGAGCTTGGTAAAGCTTTGTGTTGGATTGGTTTTTCTCTGGTTGTTTGGCTGAAATGAGTAGTGTTTCTTTGCTCTCTTAATGCTCTATTTTCTGCTCTATCTTATGCTATGCAATGCTGCATTTTCCTTTGCCTTGGGTCTCTATTTATAGGCCAAAATGCAATCTCAAGTAATGATGAAAAAATCCTAGAACCTAGCTGATTTGTGTGCTAAACTCAGGCTATTTGGCTTTGCATTTAATGCTAATGGATAGAGGCAACCCTGCCTTGTGCCAAGGGTTAAGTCTTTGACTGATTTCAGCCACAAAATCAACTAATTCTAGAAGGTAATGATGAAAAACAAGGCTGAATTGCAATTGGCCAAGCTTGGGGATCAATCCTTGCAATCTCAATGGTTGATCAATGAAAACGTGCACTGTAATGTGCAGAGATTGAGGGATGAAAAAGGCTATCTATGGCTGGTGTGAGGGGTGAAAAGCTGCTGCAAAAACAGGGTAGGCACTCATGGCTTTTCAAGTGAGAAAATCCAGCTAGTTTGACTAGTTTTGGGGGAGCAAGCAGGAGGAAAGTCATCAAGCAGGTGGCTGGCAACCTTGGGGTGGTTAACAGGTCACATGGGAGGGACAAAAGCTGCCCAAGGGCAAGCCCACTTGCTTGTCACATGCTAGGTTGGAAGAAAAAGCTTCCAACCTTGGCATTAATGGCAAGTCCTTCAATTCTGGTTTTGCTTGGCCCAATAGCCATGAATGCTGATTAAAATAAATATGGAAATGATATGCAACAAAAACTGGAATTAAATCAAAAACATCAAAAATCTGCAGAAAAATCGCAGACTTCGCAGTGCGAAGTGAGCTTCGCAGTGCGAAGTTAGCATTTTTGAAATGTTGACTTTTCTGTTGACTTTTGTTGACTTTGACCTTTTTTTTATTCCCCTCTTTGATCTTTTTTTGATTTTTTTGTTTGAAAATGCTTAGGACAAAATTAGGGTACTACAATACCTTCGTTCATCAGACTCAGAAGTGGATTCGAAATGAAGACCCTTCAAGATCAACGTGCCACTTTTCTTTTGTAATTCGAATAAAATCTTAGCACTTTATGATGGATAAAAATCCAAGATAAGACCTTTGTATGATGAGGGATAAAACCCACCATTTTAATTCGAATATTTTATTTTATTGGCATCTTCGCAAGTCGCTACTTTAGTTATTTTGCTTTTCGAACTATTCTTGATTTATTCGAATCTCCTGAAGCGCTGGTTTATATCTTTTCAAATACTTACCATTTACACTCAAAGTACATTGATCAGGAGTTAATTCCTCTAACTCATAAGCACCGTTCGAATAAATCTGAACTATCTTAAATGGCCCTTCCCAATTTGGGGACCACTTGCCCAAAGTTCGATCTTTTCTATCCATGGGCAGAATGACTTTCCACACCAAGTCTCCAACATTAAAAGTTTTTGACTTCACTTTCTTGTTATAAGCCTTTGCAACTCTTTCCTTTTGCCTAGTCAAGACTTCTAATGCTCTTAATCTCTCCTCATCTAAATCAACCAACTCGTCTGACATCATTTCCCAATAATGATCAATTGGTATGTCCATTTGTTTTTGTATTCTGGCTGATTGCAAATGTATTTCGACTGGAAGTACAACATCATGACCAAACGTCAGTCGAAATAGGGTAGTGCCAGTTGATTCCTTAGGAGAATTTCTACATGCCCATAAAACTTGATCCAACGTTTTATTCCAATTTCTTGGTTTTTGGGAAATATGTTTTTTAATGAAGTTAATGATAATTTTATTGGCTGCTTCGACTTGACCATTTGCTTGCGCGTAATATGGTGTTGAAGTTATTAATCGAAAGCCAGTTTCTTGAGCAAATTCTTGCATCTTTCGTCCAATAAAAACTGAACCTTGATCAGTGGTAATTGTTTCAGGAATACCATACCTATAAATAATATGGTTTTGAATGAAACTAATTACTGCCTCCTGATCGACATTTGGTAAAGGTGCTGCTTCAATCCATTTAGTAAAATAGTCTATTCTAACTAAAATATATCGTTGGTTTTTAGACGAAGCAGGCTTAACCTCACTAATTAAATCCAGAGCCCATCCTCTGAAAGGCCAAGGTTTGATTATGGAGTGTAACTCACTAGCAGGTACATGTTGTATCCCTGCATGCTTTTGGCATTCTTGACAGCCTTAGCAAATACTATGCAGTCTTTTAACATAGAAGGCCAATATAAACCTTGTCGAAATAAAAGCCATTTCATTTTATGGCCTGCTTGATGTGATCCACAAGCACCACTGTGAACATGGGAAACTGCTAAATATGCTTCTGATTCACTTAAGCATTTTAATAAAATTCCTTCTGCAGTCTTTTTAAATAATTCATTTCCCATAATCACGTAGTTCAAAGCCCTATATTTGATCTTTCGAGCCACATTACCTGTTGGATTTTCCAAATATTCAACAATGGATTTTCTCTAATCATTATCCAACATGTTGTCAATGGCAAAAATTTGAATTTTTTCCTGAAGATTATCCACGTTTTCATCCTCATTATCCTGTGGTGTACTTGCCCCCACAAGTTTTGGCATTGACAATTTAGTGCTCAATGGCTCTTGTAACACCAGTTTATCTTTTATTTCGATCAACTGAGTTAACTTTTCCTTCGACATTTTGTACCCTGAAGCTATTTGGGCTAAATCATTTGCTTCTTGGTTTTCTAGTCGAGGTACATGTTCAATATTAATATAATCGAAATGATTCAGAAGAGAACTTGCTATAACAAAATATTTTGCTAAGTGTTCTTTCACACATTTGTATTCTTGTGTTAATTGTCTCAATACTAACTCTAAATCACCCCTTATGTTAACATTTCTTGCCCCCAAGCTAATTAAAATTTCAAGGCCTGTGATTAAAGCTTCATATTCAACCTCATTATTTGAGCAAAGACCTTTAATCTTATACTTGAACTTAGTTGGGATTTTTGTGGGGGATATTATTAAGATTCCAATCCCGGTTCCATGTTTATGTTTCGAACCATCGAAATACAAAATCCAAGGTTCAGTATCTACATAATCTTGAGGCATTTCGATCACTGAGTGATCTACAATAAAATCTGCCACAATTTGACCCTTAACAGATTTCAAGGGCTTGTAAGTTAAAGAATATTCTGTTAATGCTAAAGCCCACTTTCCAATCCTACTGTGCAAAATAGGCTTCGATAACATGTGTTTAATAATATCATAATGAGAATACACATAGACATCAACAGGCTTTATATATTGCTTAAGTTTAATACAAGAGAAATACAAACAAAGACAAAGTTTTTCTATGGCAGTATATCTAGTTTCTGCATCATTTAATACACGACTAAGATAATAAATTGCATGCTCCACGCCATTTTCATCTTCCTGAGCCAACATGCTTTCAATGGTCTTGTCAGACGCAGCAATGTACAACTTCATAGCTTTGTTTCGACTAGGAGGCATTAGTACAGGAGGCTTAATCAAATACTCTTTAATTTCATCGAAAGCCTTTTGATGCTCTTCATCCCATTGGAATGGTTCATATTTCTTGAGTCGAAGCAATGGCGAAAAAGTTTGAGCTTTGCCACTTAGATTCGAAATGAATCTTCTCAAGAAGTTGATTTTCCCTAGCAAAGATTGAAGCTGTTTCTTGGTCGAAGGAGGCTTTGTCTCAAGAATAGCCTTTGTCTTGTTCTGGTTTATCTCGATGCCTGTTTTATGCACCACAAAACCAAGGAAATCTCCTGCATGCACACAAAAAGCACATTTTAATGGATTCATTTTTAATCCATGTTTCCTCATTCGTTCGAAAGACTGCCTAAGGTAATCCAAATGGCTATCTTCAGATGAGGATTTGATGATTATATCATCTATATAAACTTGCATGAATGCGTCTATAAAATCATGAAACATGGAATTCATGGCCCTTTGATAAGTGGCCCTAGCATTTTTCAAACCAAAAGGCATAACAACCCATTCATAAGTGCCTAATGCACCAGGGCATCGAAATGTTGTTTTTGACACATCATTTTCAGCAATAAATATTTGGTTATAACCAGAATAACCATCTAACATACTTAAAAATTCAAAACCAGCTGCTGAATCTACCAACATTTCTGCTACTGGCATAGCATATTCATCTTTAGGTGTAGCATTATTTAAATCCCTAAAATCTATGCATACTCTAAGAGTTCCATTCTTTTTAATAACAGGGACTATATTTGCTAACCATTCGACATACCTGGCAGCTCTGATGAATTTACACCTCAGCAGCCTTTCGATCTCTTCCTTGATCTTGGACATGATTTCTGGTGTGAACCTTCTTGGTAATTGTTTTACTGGCCTCTTTCCTTCTTTAATAGGTAATTTCAGTTCGACCATTTCTCTGCTTAACCCTGGCATTTCGCTGTAATCCCAAGCAAAACAGTCTTTGAATTCTTTAAGAAGAAGCACCAGCTTTTCTTTTAGACTTGAAGTGATATTGGCACTGATATAAGTTGGCCTTTTGATCGAGCCATCTCCAATATCGATCTCCTCCAAAGGATCTTGTGCTTGCATCTTTGGCGCCTCACTCACAGGATCCTTCTCGAACCCCAGTGGCTCATCGTCATAAATGCAGTCAAGTCTTTGATCCTTTGTTTCTTTGATTTCCTGATCTTCGATCTTGACTTCAACTGCCATATTTTGTTGAAACTCAGCCTCAAGGGCCGTATTTAATCTATTTTCGGCCATATAAGCCGTAATCCTGGCCCATGCAGTGGCCTCAGTCATAGTAATCTTCATATATATTCCACCCAGTTGGTGGAATGACTCCATCTTCACAGGGAACAATACCAATTTCTTCCCTCTCCCATATAAAGCCATGGGTAGGATGGAGCTTGACAGAATGGATAACACTATCACTTGGCTCGAAAGCAGATTCCTTGTCACCACAAGGTGCTATATTAGCCAAATTTTTGTCAAAGGTTTGTGGAGTGACAATGTCAACCTCTGACCTATAGAAGCTTTGATCTGCCTCTATGTTTTCAACAATCCCATCCTCCCTCCAAATAATAAGTTTCTGGTGGAGAGTAGATGGTACAGCCCCAACTCCGTGGATCCATTCCCTTCCTAACAGCAGGTTAAAGTTTGCCTTGGATTGTACCACCAGGAATAGAGTTGGTCGAACTATACTGCCTACAGCAACATCAACTTGTATGGCTCCCAAAGAATAGCCAGTTTTGCCCTCATAATTAGAGAGCACAATGTTGTGGGCAGATAGGTCAGTGTCATATTTCCCAATCTTGTAGAGCATAGATTGAGGCATCAAGTTGACAGCTGCTCCCCCATCTATGAGCACTTTGTTGATCCCAACATTTTCAACTTTTGCTCTGATGAAAAGAGGTTTGAGATGACTTTTCATCCCAAGGCTTGGCTTCTCGAAAGAAGCTAATTGTTCTTCGACGCAGCCATTGTTCATAACATAGTAGCATACTGGCTTTGGGTCAGCCATATCAAGATGATCGAATTCACCTTCGATCTCAGTAACCTCAGATTGGACATCATACTCAGATGGCAAGATGGATACCACGCAGATGACATCGAAATCAGGTTCAGAATCCAGCAAATCCTCGTCTTCCATCTTATCTTCATCCACTGGAGGAAAGAGTCTTTCTTTTGCTGGCCTCCTAGACACTTCCTTATATTGGCCAGTCTGCAGATTCGGTTGGGCCAATTTCTTTTGACGCTGAAACCTGCGCCATTGGGTCCTTGTCATAGGATTCTTACCCTTGTAATTGTTCCTATAAGAAAACTTATTAGCCTCCTGTGGGCCAACTTGTTTCATTCCACTGGAACCACCTACTTCCATAGCTCCTTTGTTGAACCTTATGAGCCCCTGGTGCATCCATTTTTTGACAGGAATCGAACCAGGAGGAACAAAAGTATTCTTTCGGCCAGATTTCTGGTTGTTGTTTGACTGCACCATAACCCTCTTGCCTTTATCGAAACGCTGGTTTTGCTTTGCCCCCTTGTTGACAACTTGGTGCTTCTTGAGGCCCTCGGTAGCCTCTCCATCACATACTGCACTGCAGCGAGGACACAGCATTACACTCTTGTTTTCGAGTTTGCATCTGTTCAAGAAATCGATCAAATCCTCTTCAGTCTGAGGATACACAACTTTCATCTTTTCATTGTAGTCTTCTTCAGATATGTCTCGAACTTGCACCTGAGACACTTCCATTGCTTCGACCATCATTATTCCTTGAGGCTCCGCATAGAGAGTTTCAACAGCTTTAGGTGTTTCAACATTCGCCTGAGTGGTCTTTGGTTTCTCACCAAATTTGAGTCTCCCTTCATTGAGAGCCTTTTGGACCAGATCCCTGAAAAGAATACAACGTGAGGTTTTATGGCCAAGGAAATTATGAAATTTACAATAACCCCTTTTCTTCTGTTGTTCAATTGGGGGTTCTTTTAAGCCCTTAGGAACAATAACCTGGCCATCTGTGACTAATAAATCAAATATTTCATCACATTTGGTTATGTCAAATGTATAAGTTTTAGACACAAATTTATCATTTTTAGGTTCAACAGGATTTTTCCATTCGAAGGTCTAAGGAGTTTACAGACATAAGGAGGTCCGGGTTTTAATTCTGCTAAATCGACCTCATTGTCTTCGATATCTTCATAAGTGACATCGAACTCTTGGTCACTGTCATTTGCTTCGACATATGCAACCTTTTCCCTCTTGTGAAATTTAGAATTTCTAGCCTTTTCAGCTTTTAGTCGTTCGACTTGTCGAACTCTATCAGCCAACTGAGCCATGTCCCTCAAATACTGAGTATCTAATTTCTTTCTAATCGAATAGTCTAGGCCACCAGCAGCCATTTTGACTAATTCATGTTCAGGGACTTGGGTGAAGCACCTTGCCTTTAAAAGTCTAAATCTATTGAGATAATCATCAATTGACTCAGGTGCTTTACGTCGAACACTTGCCAATTCTTTAAGGCTTATTTTTGATTGTCCCATGTAAAACTGTTCATGGAAAACTCTCTCTAATTGATTCCAATTATGTATGGAATGTGGAGGGAGGGTTGTAAACCATGTAAAAGCATTTTTTGTCAGAGAATTTGGGAAGTATTTCATCCTTAAATTTTCATTGTTTGCTATGTCTCCTGCTTCTGTCAGAAATCTTGCAATGTGCTCAACAGTTGATTCGCTAGTGTCACCAGCGAACTTAGTGAATTTTGGGATTTTGACACCCCTTGGTAGTTCAGTTTGAAGCACATATTCTGACAAGGCAGAAACAAAATTTGGTCTATGTAAACCTACATTCAAACCATTTTGGACTAAGATAGCTTCGACCAAATTTGCTATGTTATTTTGTGCCCCTAAATTATTTTGCTGGACATTTCTAACCACTTCATCAGCATTTTGATTTCCATTTACTAAGACTATCCCGGGATTTGGTTCGATTTGTGGTTGGACTTGTGGTTGAACCTGTGGTTCAATTGGACTCACTTGTAATTGTCCTTGATTAGGCTGTACCACTATGTTATTGGGCATAGGCACCATAGCATTATTTGGTATTTGGATGTTTTGTATGGGTGCTAGATTCTGAATTTGGGGGACTGGTTGATTAGGAACATGAGGAGCCCCAAAGAAATCAGCCATCCTACCCATCTGGGTGGCTAACAATTGATAAGTCTGGTTAGTATTTTGTATCAAAGGATTAAACACTGTACCAATTTGTTGTGTCAACATATTAACCATATCATGATTACTTTCATCCATTTGTTGCCTTAAAGACATCAAGGATGTATTAGTTAATGGTGGCACTGCATTTCGATTAACAGAACTAGAGGCCAAACGCTGGTTTGTAGGCGAGTAAACGCCAGGCACAGTTTCTGAATATAATGAAGGGCTAGTTTGTAACCCTTGCATCAGTGCTGTAGGCATACCATATGGCACATTCCTACTGTTGCCTTGATTTATATATTGTGAAAAAGGCATACTGAACGTAGAGCCAATTGTGCCTCCCCCTCTTACTGGGGATGACTGGCTCCCTACATTTTGGGGTATCGAAACTGCAGGGCCTGCAGTGGTGAAAGGCATCGTTGTTGACACATTGATAGGCATAGTAACGCCCATTGTCGAAGAACTGGGAGCGGATATGGTTGCTCCAGTCACATTCGCAGTAACTTCACTCGAAGTGTTTAATGCACTCGAAGGCGCTGACACATTATTGTTATCATTCATATTTGCATTTTCCATATTATTTGTGTTTGTATTTCTGGGTGGTGGTCTAACCATTTCAGGGAGTATTTTCCCACTCCTCAAGAACATGCACTAACGCAATTTCCAGAAAGAATGCACAAATAGAAACTTGCAAATCCAAACGAAAATATTTTTTGATAGAAAAGATTCAATTAAAGCACAGGTCCCACCGGGCGTGCCAATTTGTTTACACTGAAATTTGGTAAACAACCACTAGTCTGGGTTAATTGCTTGCGAGACCAACTAGTGAATCTTAGGAGCATAGTACTTTGTTTGAATTCTTTAAATTGTTTGAATGTTCATTACGCATAAACATTTATTGTAGTTTTGGGAGAGTTAAACGTAAAAGTCACTTGGACTGCAAGCAACAAGGAAAACAAGTTCTTAATAAACAAATGCTTTGTTTCGATCGAAACAGAAATGAATAGAATTTAAATGAGAGGCATTAAACTTTACATGAAACTTAAAGTGCTTGAAAGATAAATTTACATGAAAAGTAAATTGCATAGAATTGTAAAATGTGCTTTACAGAAAAGAATGGTTCACAGATTCATACTTGGATCCCATTTCACTCGTTTCTCTCGATAGCATGGATACTTTGAGTTTACAAGGATTTTTTGTATAAATGAATTGAGACCTTGTTTCTGACTAAAAAACTACTATATATAGACTTTCGAAAATAAACTCCTAACGGTCGAACACTATCCTACTGCCAAATGTCCTGCCACGTACACCCTGCATGCACTTAACTGCTCCTTAGAACGGTTGCATCGTTCGAAGTCGAACTGAATTTTATCAGAATTGTGCCAAGTCCAGAAATTTGTTGCTTCGATTCGATCATACGCTAGGTCGATTTGCCTTGTGGTTCGAAGTCCTCTTTCTTTCATTAGCCTTGTATTTGTAAATATTCCCTTGAACCTGTGAACAATTCCAAGAGTCTTTCTGCTCTTCGATTCGATAGAATCTTACAAGATTCCCTTCAGCATTTAATGCGTGTTGAGAGCATATTTTTAGTTTAGAAAAAATATGGGCTAACACTTGTCAAGAATGAAATTAGGATCTTTTTTGATCAATTTCATGGTAATGAAGTCTTACCGAGAGGATTGTTGGCATACTTTGTCACTCTAATCCCTAAGGTCCAGAATCCGGGTAACGTGAAGAATTTTAGGCCTATTTCTCTTTTGGGAAGCTTATATAAGATGATTTCAAAAGTACTTGCGGCGCGGTTAGCTAAGGTAATGAACTCCATTATTTCTAAGGCACAATCGGCTTTTTTGAAAGGGAGGCATTTGGTGGAGGGAGTATTGATTGTCAACGAGGTAGTCGATCTTGCAAAGAGAAGGAAGAAAGAATGTTTAATTCTTAAAGTGGATTTTGAAAAGGCATATGACTCGGTTGATTGGGGTTTTTTTAAGTATATGTTGATAAGGTGTGGTTTTTGTGATAAATGGAGAGCGTGGATGAAGGCGTGTGTTTTTGGCGGGAGTATGTCTATTCTAATGAATGGATGCCCAATGGAGGAGATTAATATCCAAAGGGGATTAAAACAAGGTGACCATTTAGCCCCGTTTCTTTTTCTTCTTGTGGCGGAAGGTTTTAGCGGATTGATGCGGAATGCGGAAGAGCGAAACTTGTTCAAAGGATTTGAAGTAAAGAGGGGGGGAGTTACGCTATCGCATCTTCAATATGCGGATGATACTATTTGTATTGGAGAAGCTAGTGTGGAGAATTTATGGTCAATGAAGGCGTTGTTAAGGGGGTTTGAGATGGTTTCAGGCCTAAAAGTGAATTTCCATAAAAGTTGTTTGGTGGGTGTGAATGTGGATCCGGAGTTTATGGAGATGGCGTGTTCCTTTTTGCATTGTAGGCAAGGGTACTTGCCTTTTATGTATTTGGGCCTTCCGGTGTGTGCTAATCCTAGAAAAGTGGAGATGTGGAATCCTTTGGTGGAACAATTAAGGCGAAGACTCTTCTCTTGGGGAAAACAGATACATTAGTTTGGGAGGTCGTATTGTTCTCCTTAACTCGGTTCTAAACTCGATTCTTATTTTCTACCTTTCTTTATTCAAAATGCCGGCGAGGGTGGTGAAGGCAATTGTCAAAATCCAAAGGAATTTCCTTTGGGGAGGAGGGAGGGGGCATAGGAGGTTATGATGGGTAAAGTGGAGGAGAGTTTGCCAACCAAAGAATAAGGGTGGTTTGGGAGTGAGAGATATTAAATTGGTTAACCTTAGTCTCCTAGCTAAGTGGAGGTGGAGACTTCTTAATGATAATGGTTCACTTTGGAAGAAGGTGATTGAGGATAAGTATGGGGAGCACGTTGGAAGGTTGGGAGATAGTAGTGGAGTTACTTGGCCTAGATTTGCATCAACTTGGTGGAAAGATTTAAGCAACTTGGAAGGTAATAGTGTGGTGCTGTGGTTCAAAACGAAGGTGGTGAGAAAATTGGGAAATGGTCTGGACACGAGTTTTTGGATGGATAGATGGTTGGCCGAAGGGGCACTTTGTGATCTTTTTCCGAGACTTTTTGTGATTTCGACACAAAAGAATATCAAGGTGGGTGAGGTGTGTAATAGGAGGGAGGAGGCGAGGAGTTGGGAGCTTACTTGGCGTAGAGGCCTTTTTGTGTGGGAAAGGGACATCCTCCAAAGTTTATTTGCTTTGTTGGAAAGGGTGTCGTTAGATGAGGGAAGTGATGGGTTGAGGTGGAGGCCGGGAGAAGATGGGATGTTTACGGTAAACTCTTGTTATAAGTTGCTTGAGGGGCTGTGGTTGCTAGATGGTGAAGGTAATAGAATGGAAGAGGAGGTTTTTGGTTACCTATGGAAGAGTAGGGCACCGTTGAAAGTGGTGGTGTTTGTGTGGACGACACTTATCAACCGGATTCCTACACGGGTAAACTTAGCGGCTAGAGGGATTTTGGAAGCGGAAAACTCTAGAAGTTGTGTTTTTTGTGGGAGGACGGATGAAACGGAGGTACACCTTTTCCTTCATTGTGAGGAGGTTCAAAAAGTTTGGAAAAAGCTTATGTGTTGGCTTCAATGTTATTTTATTGTCCCTAATAATCTTTTTGTTCATTTGGAATGTTGGTCGAAAGAGGTGTCCCCAAAGAAACTTAGACATGGTTTTGGGTTAATTTGGTATGCTACTTTGTGGGTGATTTGGAAGGTGATGAATGATATTATTTTTAATAATGGGGTTTTTGAGGTGGAGGAGGTGGTAGATAATATCAAGGTTCTTTCTTGGATTTGGAACTTAGGCTTAAAATTGGATCGATTTTATATTATGAATGGTGTTGGAACCCTCGTGATTGTTTGTTAAGGTAGGAGGTGGGGTTTATTTGCTCTTTGGCGTGGTGTATTGACCGCTATATGGCGTATTTGATGCTGGCAGTGTGAGTTTCTTATGCTGCAGTATTTTTTCCCCCTCTACTTTAGTTCTGCGCCCCTTTTTGGCCCTTAGCTTACTCAAGCTGTTATTTTTAGGTGTTGTAGGGCGGTTATTTGGTACTTTGGGGCAGTCCCTGTAAGCCTTATGCGCTGGGGACATTGTATTTTTGTATTGGCAACATCTCCAGCCTCTTCTCAAGGGGATGCTAGTTTTATTAAATTGGCTGTTAAAAAAAAAAAGTGATTAGTATTTAGTAATAGATTGTTGAATTAATCTTATCTTGTTGGATTTATGTTTCATGTTCAATTATTTATGATTCTGAATTTTTGTCTTAATTAATATTGCAAAATTGAGTGTAAAAAATCAATTACCAACTTCATTATTACATTATTCAATTTGAGTAAAAAAATGCACTTGGTGAACATATTTATATATTAATTTTACAAGGGATTTTAGCACAAAGGTAAAAAAGCAAAATCATGATTTGAATCATTTTTCTATCTTCGAGTTTCTTCTTTCAATTGCTCTTTATTATTTTCATCTTCAATGGAATGGTCACCTGTAATGCATGTAAACACACAATTAATTACATTACATTAGCACATGACACTTTGAGTCTAAACATAACTGGTTTATAGAATTTTTTATATCCCTTTTTTTTATTAAAAATTTGATTGTACTCCTTTTTTTAATTAAAAAATTTTGAATTTGATTTTGTTGTAAAATTTGGTCTTAAAAAGCGGTTTTAAACAGAAAATAACCGGTTTTTAAACCAATAAATAACCAATTTTTAATCCAGATCAAGAAAAAACCTGATATTTTTTTAAACCAAGCCATATCCATTTATAACCCAGTTTTATAAAAATAACCGGTTATATATCCATAACCATATCATAACCGGTATACAATAAAATATGGTCATAGTTACGAATCTAAGTTTATATAACTGGTTTATATATGGACATGGTTTGGTCGGTCAAAATATCGGACAATGCACACCCCTAATAATAATACCTGTGGTCATTATTTTATATCTTTCAAAGCTGTGATATAATCATCTTTTTTTTGACAAGCTGTGATATAATTATTTTAAAACACCTTCAAAGTTGCTTTTTCTCAAAAAAAAAAAAAAATTAAATCTTAAAATTTTAATTTTATTCAAAATCAAATTTTTAGATGCAAATTTACACTAGTAAATTTGTTAGGAAGAAATATTTGTTAGTGTTTCAACCTTAGATGATGTCCTACGTAAAAAACATAATAGTACTATATATTTTAGTTCTCAACTCATGCAACTTCAACTTGGCTAATTTTTTGGGGACTAGTTTATTAAATTAAAGAAAATATTTACGATATTTTTGAGTTCAAAATTTTGGAAAATATTAAATCACCGAAAATAATATAGGAGAGGAAAATCAAATATATATAATCGTCGTGTCTTGATACCTGTTGACCATTTCAAGTGTTGCTATAAGAAATATTTTGAACACTCAGTGTCTGATTTTTTTTAGAACTCTTTGTTGCCACCGGAGGAGGAGGACGATTGTTGTAGGCCATACCATTCTGGTTTGAGACTGGATTTTTCTTAGTAGGATCTCTCGTATCCTTCTTATCTGGAGTTTTCTGTGAATAGCCCAAATTATTATGATTATTTCTTGAACTCATTTTGGTATGTAAATATTTGGTTGAAACAATGTGCTAGATAATAGTATATTTTTCGAATGCCTTTCTTTGAAGACAAATATGATTGATTATATATATTAAGCTAGTGATGCATGCATGGTGAATTTTACAAGTAATGTACCATGTAATTGATGCATTTGATAATATCACAAACCACACGAAACGTAATGTAGTTGAGGTTTAGAATGCCGTGACCTAAGTCTAATTGATTTAAATTAGTGTGAAACTTCACTGTCTCCCTTAGTTTGATCATATTTACTACCAAGTTCGTAGTGAAGTTATTCATTATCAGTACACAAAATCGAAAGAAAGTAAAGAAATTCCTAATGAACAGTGAAAGAATTTTCTGAGTAATTGCGAGAAAAAAAATGTACACACCGAAATTAGTTATAGGATAGGATATACGATCAAACGAAGGTTTCACACTAAATTAAAACATTTAGACTCAGTTCACGGTCTCAGCTACACTCTGTTTCTTGTGGTTTAAGAAATATATATTATATACACGTGGCATAAACTTACCATCAATTACGTGGTATATTTCCTTAGAATTTCATCTTCTTTTATGATAACCCATCTTCTTTTATTCCATATTATTTTAAATTTACGAAAAAAATCATCTTAGATTATGCGAGTTTTATCAAAAATAAATTATCGAACCATAGAGACTACACTTAGCTCGATTTCGCTCGTATCGACCTCCGTTCAAATAACTCCATCTATCCCTCGACTTACGTCTTTATATTTGGTTAACGATGCGAGATCCATTGAACATAATTGACTTCCAATGCGTCGTTTGCAAAATAGTTGATTGTTTCAATGGCATACTCGCAGATAATTATACATGAACATAGACATATCCGTTGTCTCTAACGCGATAGCACCTATACATAATTTAAATCATGTCCCTTAGATAGTAAGGCTGACTAAGGCTCAAACTAAATCAAAAGATCAATTGTGAAACACTAGTACTACATCGTCGACAAAGCACTAACAACGGATTTAAACTAAAGATTATATTGAATGCATAAATCATATACAACCATCCAGATTAAGAGTACTACATAGAATCCTAACTACTTACATCTAATCTCAACACAAAAGAGAGTTTAGTTACTCATGAAATGCATAACTAACAAAAGAAGGGTAGATAGATGTTGGAGAACCATCAACAAGTTGAAATCCAAGCTTCCTAGCCCTCCAATGGTGTCTCATGCCTTATGAAATATGTTCTCTCTCTAATTGTCTCGGTTTACAGTGACTAGGTTCGGCAGAAATGAACTACATCTCTATAAATGTCTTTGTTATACTCTGGCTTGGCTTCTGGCGCGTGTGCTTGCCTCACTTTGTTCCCTATTGATGTAGTCAAGTACAAAACCTTAAAAAAGGTGTGTGAAACGGACATAATAGCTTTTTGGCATAGTTTTGCGATGTAAAAGATATCTATATATAATTGGGGGGTTTTGTATTGAATTACTTGTAACACTTATCAACAAGTCATCATCCAATGAAGATAGGGTTCTTGAAGGCAAGATTGATCCTCTTCCAATGTATAGACCATATAATCGGATCAACACTATTTAGTCTCTTAGCTCTTCTAGTTTCTATTACATCTTGTTTGATGTTCTCATCAATGTTTCTGATTACCGGAATTTGATCAGTTGCAGTGCTCCCACTATAGCCCCCATTATTTCTTAATTTAAAGGGGAATTTATTTTCATTGAAATCAACATCTTGTGATTCTATTATCACTTTAGCATTTAGGTCATAAAACATATATGCTTTGCTATTTGTAACATACACAAGGAATACACATTCATAGGCTTTACTAGCGAGTTTAACTCTCTTAGGGTCCTGAATATGAAAACCAATGCCACACGTCCCGATGTTCGGAAATAAGACAAGTTGTGTAGTCTTTTCTTCAAAATTTCATAAGTAGACTTTTTTTTTCGTAGACTTGGACACTCTATTTAGCACATAGGAAAAAGGTAGTAAAATTTCCCCCCACCGATGAGACGGAACGCTGAAATTAAGCATGATGGCAGCAAATATTTATGTAAATGTTTTACTTTCCTTTCACCTGTACCGTTCATTTTTCGAGAATAAGATGCAATTGTTCCATGAACAATTTCATGCTATCTAGAAAAGCTCATTGAATGTGTGTGAACCATATTATGTGCTTGTGTCCTTACAAAATCGCTTGATTTTCTTTCTGAATAGATTTTTAACTTCTTTTATAAATATTTTGGACATATCAAGCTTATAACTTTTATTTTTCATGAAATATATAAGTATAGTCAGAACAATCATCGAGAAATGTGATCAAATATCTTTTTCGCTTTCTATTCTAGTTGCCATCTAGCTCGTATATATCAAAGTGTATTAAATTTAAGGGTTTCGATTCTCTAATTATTGTTTTATATATGCGATTGCTTGGTTATTTCATCTTGACTACAAAAATTACATTTTGCTAAATCATTTAAAGATATTTTCGAATTTAATCCTGAGTTGCTTAAGTTAGAAATAACTCCGTTGTTTACACATGAAAGAGTCCAGCATGCCAAATATTAAAATCATACAACAAATAAGCTGAAAGATAACCCAACAGACTGAGTAAACCCTACCTTATTCAGAAGAAAACCCGAAACAAGATTTTTTTTATAATTTATGATTCTTAAATTGTTTGTCGGTCGGCTTCACAATAAAAGAAGAGCTTTTAAGTTCATGAAGAACTTCATATTTTTTAAGAATCCACGATGCATCCATTAGAAAGACTCATTTACAAGAACTAAAGGTTTGCTTTAGAGATTGGTTTGGTTCTAAAGATGCTTAACAACATATAAACGACAAAACTCATTTATCCAATGCCTAAAAGCATTTTTTCCCCGTTAAAATGTGATGTCCAAATCACATATTTCTACATAAGTAACTTAGATTTCTCTCTGATTATTTTGTTTATAAAAGTCTCACTATTAACCTAATAGAACTTACAATTAGGTGTGAGTACGTAAGCAAGTACAAACGAGTTGTACTCAATCTATCTCCCATCCCTAAATTTTGGCCACTCAATTCTTTGACCCTAACTTGTTTCTAGATTCGAACAAACTTGGTGCTTTGTGGATCAAATAGACCAGAAACAGGATGAATCTTAGAACTGGTTTGAGTGATGTCGCGGTGATTTTTGGATAGCAAGCTATTAGTTAGCGTTGACTTGCAATTTTAAGTTCACCACCGATCTTTTATTTTTCCGGGGAAAAGGGTGAAAGTTCGAAAAACCCTATTTTTAGAGATCAAAGTCCGGGGGTTGGTTACGCAAAGGGAAGGTATTAGCACCATAAACGTCTATAGTACTCTATAGGAACCTCTTGTTTTTAATTATCTTTATGCTAAATTAATTACTTGTTTGTGAATAAATGCTTAAGTGTAAAAGGACTAAAATGATGAGTTAAAAAGAAAGAAAATGTTTTTGTTATTTTGTTGATTTGGAAAGACAAAGTCTTTTGCCTACGTACCTGAGCGGGATCAAAATCACGTTGTTCGGGGTAAAAAAACGGAGTAATTTGTTTTGATTGATTTTAAAGTTTTGAAAATGGTTTGAGAAGGATAAGAGGCCGAAAAGGCATAGAAGAGTAAAAATTGTGACTTTGATTGATTTTAATTGAAGAAAAAGTTTAGGTAATTAAAGTTGATTAAAAATTTGATTAAAAAAGGGAGGTCACTTGGTTTGAAATCCAAGGTTGATTTTTTTGGGATTTTTGATTATATGAAATGTTTTTGATTTTGACTATTTGACTTTTTTTTCAAAATTTTGATTAAATCCTAAAGTCCAAAAACTAAAGTGTGCTGAGATAATCTGAAACGCGCCGGATCCCTCAAAATGACGTTGGATCAAGTGAGGGTCCTTTTCCTCGGATACGGTCATTATTTTTGCATTTTTATCGTTTTTGACATAAAGCGAAATAAATAAATGTGTGTGTCGGTGCAATATTCTTATTTATATTTACATTGTCCCTAAATACATTCTAAAGTATAAATAAAATAAAAATGACAAAGCAATAAATAAAATAAAATTGCATATAAATAATATGCAAAAAAAAAGAGCAAAAATAAATGAATAAAAATAAAAAAAATGCATGAGATGATTTTTGCATTAAATAAATATGTTGCATAAAATAAAAAATAAAAAAATGCATGATATGCAAAAAATTAAATAAATATGTTGCATAAAATAAAAGAAAACACAAATGCATGATATGCAAAACATTAAATAAATATGTTGCATAAAATAAAAGAAAATAAAAATGCATGATATGCAAGACATTAAATAAATATGTTGCATAAAGTAAAAAAGAGGGAAAATAAAAATACATGAGATGCTAGACATTAAATAAAAGCAATAAAAATAAATACTGAAAATAAACTAAAAAAGGAAAAAAAAAGTGCATTAAAAATGAACTAAGGCCATAAAGAAAAATGACAAAAAATAAATAAAAAAAAATGAAAGCAAAAAATGTAAATAAATAAAGCAAGGTAAAAATAAAGGCAAATAAGCAATAAAAAGTGGAGAAGAAAATAAATAAATAAAATAAAATAAAAAATGCAAGGAAAAAATAAAAAGGTAGAGAAATAAATAAATAAAAAGGAGGGGGTTTAAATCTGACAAGGGGTTAGCAAATAGCTCAACAAATTTAACATCAAAGTCCAATGCTCATCCCCTTTTAAAAAAAACAAAAGAAAACACAAAAAAATGAGTGGGGCCCGCGGTCAAAGGGTGGAAGAAGTCAACTTCTTCTTCCTCCTCAAGAAACAACAGTCGTGCCACCATGGAAGAAAACAATACAAATTCAAAAAACTCAAACGGACCTCAAAAATCACAAATGAATATACCATCTTGCTCGATTTTTCGCACTGATCATGAATATATGCTTATATTTCACATTAGAGGCTTGTGTAAAAAAAACGTAAACAACAACTTCAAATTCAAAAATACAAAAAACGCAAATTAAGCAATTCTAAGCAAATTTAAACATTGGAAAAGCTTCACCACACTTCCAAGAACACAAATCAATCGGAATCTACCTTGTTTAAGGTTTGAAAATGGTCCAACTCACTAACACTTTTTCTTGGAAAATTGTTGTTTTAATTTCACGATTTTGGACGGTTTTTCTTGAGGTTTTGAGTGTTTTTGGTTTGTTGGAAGTGTTTATGAACTTTTGATGGAAGAATGGTGGAGTTTCATGAAGAAATGAAGATTTTGGAATTTTTGATGAAAATGGTGATTTTTCTCTCTCAATTTCCGGCCTCCTTCCTCACTGATTTTGTTGGGTACTTAGGGAGAAACTTGGTCAGCAAAGGTGCAAAATTAGGTTAAGTGGGAAGTAAGAAATGGTAGTTTGGAATTTTTGCAAAAAATGAGTTTTTTGATATTTTTTTTGATTATTTTTGGTGGTGAGTGATGATGTGTTGGATAATGATGAGGTGTTATGTGTGAGCATGATTTTAAGTGCACAAATTGTGGGGAAATAAATGAAATAGGAGTGAAATGCGCATTTTGGTTGAATTTGTCAAAGTTAGTGTTTTTTTTTTTAAATTTTGAATCTTGATGATTTTGAAAATAATAAAACAAAAATGGTGTGAAATTGTGATTTTTGTGATTAGGAATGTAATAGGAATAAAAGGAAATAAAATTGGAATGTTTGGTGTGAAAACACATATTTTGAAAGAAAATTGACTTTTGGTCAACTGTTGACTTTGGTCAAAGGTTGACTTCGGTCACCAGTTGACTTTGATTAACATTGACTTTTTTTTGGAAAAAAAAAAACAAAAAATTTAGGAAATAAGAAGAAATAAAAGAAAGTTTTGGTTGGGGCAAAAATGAGGTACGACAAGTGATAATGGTTGGGGCAAAAAGGGATATAAGAAGAAAGAAAAGAAAGAAATTAACTTTCTTCACTACAATGTGATTTTAGATGTACACATCTAAAAATACCGAACTTATGTCTTTCAGAAACTATATTAATTTTTTTTAAAAAAAAAATATAGTTTTAAGTTGTACAAATTAAAATATGTCAACCGGTTGATCAATCATAACTTTAATCTAGTGGAGGCGAAAGAATTAAAAGATTTTGGAAGCCTGTTTGTATGAACTGATTGCAGAGTATAGTAATGCGGTGCAATGGTCCCGTAGTGATTCATATTCAAGTCACTTTGATCTATGTGGTAGGGAAGATCTATACAGTTTCAATCGGTTTTTACAGAGCACTAGCGAGTCCTATAGCGTGTCTGATTTGAGGAAGTACATGGAAGAATCTTTGAGAGCCATACCAATGACTTTGCTATTTTAAAATGGTAGAGGCAAATTATAGCTGTCTTCCACTCATTGCAAAGATGGTAAAGACTTGTTTGCCATACTTATCTCAACTGTACCTTCCCGGTATACTTTTAGTCGTGGTGGACGAGCGATTGATGAATATCGCAGCTGCCTAAACGGTGGAGCCCTTATTTGTAGTTTTAGCTGATTTAAAGGGTCGCGTAAATCCTCGATACTTGTTTCACTTTTATTTGAGGATTACAATAAATTTGAGAAATTTGAGGAAGGTACAATAATAAATGCTTAGTAATAACTTTTTGTATATTTTTTAGAGGTAGTTTAGTTTATGCCTTTGGTGTTTGATAGATGAAGTGGTGCCTCTTTTATTTTTGAATGTTTCACATTCAAATGTCTCTACTAGGATGCAAAATTATGTCAGTTCCATGCTTAATATGGTGCGATATGCTGTGAGTTTGGTGTAAATTTTATGCTTAGTCTGGTGTTATTTGGTGTAAGTTTGATGGTTAATTTAAGGTTCAATTTTTTTAGTCAAGTCGGGTGCTATTGGATGCCTAATGTATTCAGGAAATAGACCTTAAATACAAATTTAGAAAGTGAGTTATTATAACTTGCTTCAACCATTGAGATTTGTTCATTCAATTGATTGAATATTTTTCTTTTCGCTGCATCAAATTAGGTTCTAGATGTGGCAATTTTATTTGATACATTGATTTTTCAATAAGTGTCTTGGGGTTCAGGTGACACATGGACTATGTCTGATACTATATAGCAAATAGACTTGTGTGGTTCTGTCCTCATTTGAAAATGAAAGTTCAAAACTATTCTGAAATGATGTATATTATTATTACATTACCCAATTGTTGTTAATTTTGAACATTTCACTTGTACCATTAAATTATGTCACATGTCTGAATTAATATGTTAGAAATGGTAATTAATTTCATATTTGATCCCTTCATCATTGTTATGTCTAAGTTGTATTTATTCTTTTTTTTTTCACCAATAGCTTATAGCGAAGGTGGTGGTGCTTCTGCCTCCATTGCACTTGATGAAGATTGACACAGAACACGCTCGCCGCAAGACGATTAACGCTATAAATGTTGTTTGTACCTTTAGGACCCTCATTTAGATTATAATATGGATTTTGTAAAGAATTTATGCACTAAAGAGGCAGGGTAGGACCCTTTATGGTTTTTGGGGTTAGAGATTATTGCTATTGGAACAAGTGATTAGTATTTTTAATAGATTGTTGAATTAATCTTAGCTTGTTGGATTTATGTTCCATGTTCAATTACTTACGATTCTGAATTTTTGTCTTAATTAATATTGCAAAATTGAGTGTAAAAAATCAATTACCAACTTCATTATTACATTATTCAATTTGAGTAAAAAATGCACTTGGTGAACATATTTATATATTAATTTTACATGGGATTTTAGCACAAAGGTAAAAAAGTAAAATCATGATTTGAATCATTTTTCTATCTTCGAGTTTCTTCTTTCCATTGCTCTTTATTATTTTCATCTTCAATGGAATGGTCACCTGTAAAGCATGTAAACACACAATTAATTACATCACATTAGCACATGACACTTTTAGTCTAGTATTAATGAGTACAATACTCTAATCGTGAATCTAAACATAACTGGTTTATTGAATTTTTTATATCCATTTTTTTATTAAAAATTTGATTGTACTCCTTTTTTTAATTAAAAAAATTTTGAATTTGATTTTGTTGTAAAATTTGGTCCTAAGAAGCAGTTTTAAACATAAAATAACCGGTTTTTAAAACCAATAAATAACCAATTTTTAATCCAGATCAAGAAAAAACCTGAATTTTTTTTAAGCCAAGTCATATCCATTTATAACCCGGTTTTATAAAAATAACCGGTTATAAATCCATAACCATATCGTAAACCAGTATATACAATAAAATATGGTCATAGTTATGAATCTAAGTCCATGTAAGTGGTTTATATATGGATATGATTTGGTCGGTCAAAATATTAGACCATGCACACCCCTAATAATAATATCGGTGGTCATTATTTTATATCTTTCAAAGCTGTGATATATTCATTTTGAAACGCTTTCAAAGTTGCTTTTTCTCAACAAAAAACAATTAAATCTTGAAATTTTAATTTTCTTCAAAATCAAATTTTTAGATGCAAATTTACACTAGTAAATTTGTTAGGAAGAAATATTTGTTAGTGTTTCAACCTTAGATGATGTCCTACGTAAAAAACATAATAGTACTATATATTTTAGTTCTCAACTCATGCAACTTCAACTTGGCTAATTTTTTGGGGACTAGTTTATTAAATTAAAGAAAATATTTACGACATTTTTGAGTTCAAAATTTTGGAAAATATTAAATCACCGAAAATAATATAGGAGAGGAAAATCAAATATATATAATCGTCGTGTCTTGATACCTGTTGGCCATTTCAAGTGTTTCTATAAGAAATATTTTGAACACTCAGTGTCTGATTTTTTTTAGAACTCTTTGTTGCCACTGGAGGAGGAGGAGCATTGCTGTAGGCCATACCATTCTGGTTTGAGACTGGATTTTTCTTAGTAGGATCTCTCGTATCCTTCTTATCTGGAGTTTTCTGTGAATAGCCCAAATTATTATGATTATTTCTTGAACTCATTTTGGTATGTAAATATTTGGTTGAAACAATGTGCTAGATAATAGTATATTTTTCGAATGCCTTTCTTTGAAGACAAATATGATTATATATATTAAGCTAGTGATGCATGCATGGTGAATTTTACAAGTAATGTACCATGTAATTGATGCATTTGATAATATCACAAACCACACGAAACGTAATGTAGTTGAGGTTTAGAATGCCGTGACCTAAGTCTAATTGATTTAAATTAGTGTGAAACTTCACTGTCTCCCTTAGTTTGATCATATTTACTACCAAGTTCGTAGTGAAGTTATTCATTATACTGTGTTTCCCTTGTTATCAATGCACAAAATTGAAAGAAAGCAAGAAATTCCTAATGAACAGAGAAAGGATTTCCTGAGTAATTGCGAGAAAAAAAATGTACACACCGAAATTAGTTATAGGATAGGATATATGATCAAACGAAGGTTTCACACTAAATTAAAACATTTAGACTCAGCTACACCGTTTCTTGTGGTTTAAGAAATATTCATATACACGTGGCTAAACTTACCATCAATTACGTGGTATATTTCCTTGTAAATTCTGTTATGAAAAAAAAGATTTGATAAAAGATGTTATGATAACTCTTCTTCATTTTTTTTCCATCTTATTTTAAATTTACTAAAAAAAGATTATCTTATTATTTTATCAATGTATCAAACGAGAAGAATATTTCCTTAAATTTGTTCATTATCTTCTGTTTTTGTTATTTTTTTATAATAAATATTAATGATAAAGACTTCAAAGTTTTTAGTGCTATGTTTATATCCTCTTAGCAGAACAACAACTTGGCTCCAAAATTAAAGATTAAAGAAGAAATAGTGGCTTCCTTGGAGAGATACCACATTCTGCCGCCAACGTCACGGAGACAAACTTTCACAGATTTTCTTGTTAGTTAGTTAATCCATAATAGTGAATAAAATGTTAGTTACAAAGCTGCTAAGCTTTGGTTTGTTGGTTAAGTATAGTTACTTGATAACGACACAAGAAACTATATAGGATTTCTTGGCATCTTTTAGAGTCATTGTAGAGTAGATGTTGTTTGTTTAGTTGCAATTTAGTCTAAGAATTCAGAAGAGAAGTCATGAAATCACAAGATCAACCTTTGCAAAGATCGTGTCACGAGCACACGAAGAAATTGCCAAGTTCAGCCATTGTTAAGACCGTGTCGCCTGCTATCGACCCCACATCACAAGCAACTGATGAAGAAAACAACAAAATCGACCTCGTCAAGGTTTGCATCGCGATATATATCTTCTCATGTCGCGGGCCGACTTTCGCTAAATTTATGGAAAACGCGCGCCTATATAAGGCTGACCCCTAGGTCAGTGAGAAAACACATTTTGACGAGCAGAAAACGGCGAAAGTGCGATCTAGGGCAACTCAGAGAGATTCAGAGCACCTCTGGAGTAGGGAATCATCACCGAAATGATTCTTTTTTCATGTTTGTTTATTCATATAGTTTAATATGTTTTTAGACATCATGAGTAGCTAAACCTCTATAAATTAGGTCATGAAAGAGAAGCTTCATGTAATTATTTGATTTAGTAACTTTAAATTATTCTGTGAATTTAGTTGGTTGCTTTAATCATTTTATTCAATTATACTCGTCTGTTTCTGTTTAAGATATTATTCATAAATTGATTCTCGCTCAAGGACTACTGACCCTAGCCTAGATACACCGTATAGATCGTCCAGTTAATACTTAGGAAGACATGTTTCTAAGGATAATTGTACACTTATTTCGACATATTTCTAGGAAATTAGGGAGTGAAAGCGTTGAAGAGGGTTAGAGATCAAAAAATTGACCTAACCATTTTATATCTAATCGTATAAAATCGAGCAACCAGTTACACATTGTAGTCATAGTTTGCACTCACATAAACAATTTAGGTAGCAAATCTGATATGACCTAGTCACTTTTCTCCCTTTCTTATATGGAAGATAATCAATCACTTTGCCACGTACAAAACCATTCAATTAATTAAACTCATCTTAATCACCAACACAATAGTTTAGTTTAAATAACACAGTCTCTACGGATATGAACTTTATAACCAAATGAAATGTCTAACAAAATATTACATCTATTCGTTCAGAAGACCTAACTCTATTTACAATATTGATATTAAGAGGTCAAAACACTTCATCTGAGTTCTCGAACCCAAAATTTCGTAATTGTGTTTGAGTTTTACATGGTATTTATAACTTTACCGACTAAAATAATTAATATTACATCTCTTTCTATTTTTTACTATAAAGTCCACAAATTTACTATAAATATGAAAGGATCCAACTTTAACTTTTTTTAGAAGAATTGCTAATACGACCTAGTTATTTCATTTCAGAAGCTAGCATGTAACAAAATATTTTCAATGAAAAAAAAATAGCGAATTGGGTTAACAATTTCGAAGTTATTTTATGAATTTGCATTAACCGGTGATATATTTTACCATATCGCCACCGTGGTCGGATAAAATTCATGTAATATTCTGAGAAGAAGAACATATGTGCAAAATATAATATAATAGCCAAATTGCAAGCAAATTTGATATTTCGTAATGCCCAAGGATCATCGGAAAAAATATTTCATGAATAATTAATAGAGTTAAATAAATTTTGGATTCCTATATATCTATTATCTATACTATATAAAGGAAATAGACTTAAAATACATGAGTTTGAGATGATTTTTTCATTACCTATTTTACCCTTCATTTAAATATTTTATTTACTATTTTATCCTTTAATAATATTTTTTTTGAACAAGTCAAAATGAAATATATTAACAAAAACTGAGAGTCCTTACTAGCACAAAGTGTGCCAGAAAGAACCTCAAAAGTATACAATCAACAAACAACCAACAACGAAAACAAAGAACAATCAAACTTAGTTGATGCCCATACAAACAAAAAGGCTCGACCACCACATACGAGAGCCTAAACCAAGAATAACATTATAAGCTTTCAGCCATCAAAAATAATTAATTCTAACTTTATCTAACAGTTGGTGAATAGTACCTTCTTTTGCCTTGAATATTTTGTTGTTCCGTTCGATCCACAAAACCCACACACAACATAACCAAATAAGCTGCAAAAAGGAATGGCGAGCTCTCGATCCTCTAGAAGAATGAATAAACTGAACAAGATGATCATGTAACAAACCCGGATCAGCTGAAGATATACCAATCCAAGACCTAACCAAATTCCACAAAGGGGCAAAGAAGGGGCAAGAAAGGAACAAGTGGTGAGCTGTTTCCAAACCGCCGCAGCCAGCCACACAAAGTTGGGAGTGCTGAGGAATGATGTGACGCATCACCAGATGGTCTTTAGTCGGTCACCTATTTCGAATAAGCCTCCAAGCCAAAACAGAAATCTTCAATGGGACCTGGTTATGCCAAATATAGTCGGAAGTAGCATCCACAACAATCGAGTCCTGAAGAGTGAGTAAATTGTATGCACCCCTCACAGAGTAACTTTCACAAAGGTCGTGCCGCCATAACTACTTATCTGAAATGTTAGACTACAGAGAAATAGCATAAAGTAAACTCCTGCACTCCCCTAACAACTCCTCCTCCCACGCCCACTACTGACGACGCCTCTGTCAACCCGCCCCACCTTCCTCCCATCCTAACTCACACATAACTGCAACCGAACTCAACTTGTTATTAGACAAGTCGAATAGGCGCCTATACTTCACACAGAGAGGAACCCCATGATGAGTTGGTTTTTTCCTCACATTATAATTTCCTATCTACACGTGAGTATATTAGGATCGTCTCCACAGGGATTTATGCGATACCTTAAACCATTCAACATCGATTATCATTTTAAGTTAGGGTTTCTTTTGTTTACTAAAAACTAATAGACTTTCAAATATAAATAAATACTACGAGTAATAGGGCATAAAAGTGTCGATATCAAAGTCATAAATCAAGCATCGATAATGTTCTAATGATCATGATAAAAGGATTCTAGTTTTAATCTCTTCTTAACGATATTATCACACATCACTCGACAACATTATTCGTGTCCAAATAAAGTTGTGAGATCGATTGTATCGTTTAATCGACGATTTCCCAATCTATTAAACGATCCAAAAGCATTAAGTATTGATGCTTTAAGTGATTATCAAAACATAATCCCATGTCTAGAACACTTGTTTTAATAGAAAATTATTCTAACCCTAGATTTAAATGTATTTTTCAATAACACTAAATCAAACATATGATTGAATAACAAGAATAAGTTTCAATATATTATAAAATACTAGAATCAAATATTTACATGATCAAATAGATTACATCTAGCTTGATTCATTACCTCTAATCCTAACAAAGGAGATTTAGTTGATCATTTTCATGTCAACAATACAAAAGCTGGAGTAAAGATGAAGATCAATGTCAAGTTTTGATTTCTCAAAAACCCTTTGGTGATCCAATCTTGATTCTGTAACATCCCGCTCTTAAGTATCAGTTATCAATGTTAGAAGCTTGAGAAGCAAGCAAGACAAACAAGAAAATTAAGGGAATGGCAATTTTGTAATTTAACCTAAGGGGGAGAGTAATTTGAATTGGAACAAGATATTTATCCTTTTCAATTACCATTTCTTTCTCATTTATTCCAAATTCTGATTTTTCCTTCCCCTCACTTCTCTCTCACGCCCCCAATCTCACTCACCATCATTTATTCAAACTTCAATCAAACCCTAGTGAGAAAACTTGCAAAGAAGGCTTGGGTTAGAAGCTAGTTTAAGAGAAAGAAAAGAAGAACAAGGAAGAAACAAGGGAGGAGCAAGCTAGGGTATCAAAATCAAGCATAACCAGCACCATTTGAGGTTTAGGTGAGCTCATTTAGGGTTTTAGAACCCATCTAGAGTGCTATTTATGAGTTTTGCAAGTTATTACAAATTATAGAGTTAACCCTAGAATTCTTGCTTGTTGAATCTTTGCCATGAGAGTTTATAATTGTTAATTTTTGAAGGAAAATCATTTTTATCATGTCTAGGAAGCCTGGGTAACATTGATTGGGGCAAAAATGGTGAAAATCACATTTTTATACCTGTTTATACTGATACGGTCGCTGTAGCGACGGACTGTCGCTTGTAGCGACCATACTGGCGCTTGTAGCGACCAGTGGCGCTTGTAGCGACAGACTGGACGCTTGTAGCGACCAGGTTCTGTCTACTGGCGCTTGTAGCGACCAGAAGGGCGCTGTAGCGACCAGCCTTGGACAGTTCAACCTAGTTGAGCTGTTCTGGGGGTCCTGGTGCGCGCGGGCATGGGTTTTGCAATTGATTTCTTATAACATATTTTAGAAACATAATTCACCATTTTAGTCCATTCTAAAGGCTTCCGTTGGTCGAGAAATGACATGAGCAAAGATTAAGCAAGCTTGGAATTTCATGAATTAAAGATGAAAGCCTAAGAAAGCCCTAGGGTTGGCTCATGAGAACGATGAGTCAAGAACCTGGATAGGTTAACGAGTTCATAGAAAGTATTCATCACGTAGTGAACATAAGTAAGCTACCATGTTTGGAAACTTAGGACCTTTTATAGGTATGAATATGTAATATGATTACGATCACGTGTTCATCAGACTCCGGGATACGCCGGATGGGATTTCTCCGAAAGGGCTATCCACACGTAAGTTAAAAGATTTAAGCATGTCCATCAGGCTCCGGGATTCGCCGGATGGGACTTCTCCGAGAGGGTTGTCCACATGTAAAGTAAGATGTGTCCAGCAGGCTCCGGATTATGCCGGATAGGGCTTCACCGAGAGGGTTGCCTACACAAAGATAAGAGGAGTCCGGTGTTAGCCTGATATGATAGGAATTTCACCGGTATGATGGGAGATGTACTTCGGGGTTACTCCACCCGGATGCACTCCGTAAAACGAACCAAGATAATGTTATGATTGTTCTACCCTAACTGCTAACCTAATGATATGGAAATGAATACGTATATCTTATACGCAATACGAGTTAAGATGATTAGTTCCTAGTGAACGAGATGTGATCATAGGATGTCCCCAAGATCACTCCGTATAAGTCTAAGAATGAGAATGAAACATGAAGAACATGAGATAAGACAATGAAGTGATCCTAGGTTTCCCTTGATCGCGATAAAAGTAAAGAATGATGGCGATCGTAGGTATCCCCAAGATTGCCAGAGTAGGCACGGCGACCCTAGGTTACCCCCGTGGTTGCCAACAGTAGGTAGGGTAGAGCTCACTGAGACGTTATGTCTCATCCCTTTCCTTCTGGTGCAGGTTCTTCGCAGGCAGCACGACGTAAAGGTAAAGAGAAAGCTACGGACTGATCGTGCTGTATTATGTTTATCCTATGGATGTTGTATAAGAATGATGTATTATGATGTATATTATGAAGAATGTTTTTTTTTTATCGAATATCAAGTTGTATCACAAACCTATGTATTTGTATATTTAATAAACAACTTTTCTGTATTGTATTTAATGTATCCAGTACGAAATTTTAATACTCGTAAGAGATCCTAGGCAATCTCTATATGGGTGTTACAATTTGGTATCAGAGCAGGTCGATTCAGACCGTGCCTTGGGTCATTAAATTACAATCCAAGTTTGTGGACCTCTTGGATCCAGGACATTATTCTAACTGTTATATTCGGTTAAAACTGATCACTTTGACTTGTATATGACAGCTAGGATAAGATGTCTGGGAGGAGAAGAGGTAGACCTCGTGCCAATCAAGCTAGCGATGAAAGTGGAGGACCCAGTTTGAATTCATGGGAACAGATGATGCAGCAACAACAGGCCTGGCAGCAACAATACCAAGAGCAACAAGCTCAGAATGCATTACAGTATCAGCAAATGATGCTGATGATGCAACAGCAGTCTCAGCAACAGGCCCAATCTCAGCAGCAATGGATGGAAATGATGCAGCAAGGGCAGGGTTTCCATCCACAACCACCACCCCCTCCAGTGATTGGTAATCCCGTGTTTCGGGAGTATAACAGGCATCACCCTCCGGAGTTCAATGGAGAAGGTGAACCACAAGAAGCTAGGAAGTGGATTAAGCAGATGGAGAAGATCTTTAGAATGGCTGAATGATCGGAAGAAGACAAAGTGGTCTATGCCACGAACCAACTCAGAGGCGCAGCAGAAGACTGGTGGGAATCTGCTCAGCGCAGGATGGAAGCCAATGGTGTAGAAGTGAATTGAGAGAACTTTAAAGGAGTGATGCTGGAGAAGTATTTACCTGTGTCTTATAAGGTAAAGAAAGAGCAAGAGTTCTTGGAATTGAAGCAAGGTAGTATGTCGGTTGCAGAATTTACTAAGAAGTTTGAGGAGCTGTCCTACTATTCCACACACAACGAATATGCTGAGAACGAAGTGTGGAAAATGAATCAGTATAAACGAGGTTTAAGAGGAGAGATTGACACTGCTGTGAGTCTCCAAAGAACAGCAAGTTATGATGAGTTGGTACATGATAGCTTGGTGGTCGAAGCAGGACTTGCAAAGACCTCAAAAGAAAGATCAGTGGCTTTTGAAAGAAGGAAGAGCAGGATGCAGGATAAGTATCATGACAAACTGAAACCGAAGGGATCACCTCAAAGGGGTAAACAGACGTATTCACCGAAGGCTGGTGCTATTTGCAACAATTGTGGGAAGTCACATTATGGCGAATGCATGAAGGGTACAGGTATTTGTTACGGATGTAAGAAGTCGGGGCATATTATTGCAAATTGTCCAGAACGGAGGAATAGAAGTGGAACTGAAGGAACTACCACAAGCAAAGGAAGGGTGTATTCCCATGATGGTGCAAAGGCCTTGGCAAATGAAGACCTGATTGCCGGTATGTGTTATCTTGGCTCATACCCAGTAAAAGTTCTTTTTGATTGTGGCGCTTCATGCTCTTTTATTTCATATAAATGTGTGGAGACGCTTCAATTACCTTTGTCTCCGTTGAACCCTCCAATGTTAGTATCTACCGCTACTGAAGGCGGAATTGAAGCAAAGTATGTTTGTGAATGTAACGACCCTATTTTCGTATATTATATTTTTATATATTTTATTTTATGGATTTGCATTTATAAATATTTTCTAGTAATCGAGGAATAATTATTTAGCGCGAGAGTAAGTTCGTAATCGAGTTTTTAGAGTTTTGGGCGAATTGGGCCAAGAGGGTGAATAGTGTTGGGCTTTAGTTTATGAGTAGTAATAATCCTATGTGGATGAATGTAGTAAGCTTGGATTAGATTGTATGGCTAGGATTGGTCCATGATGGCTAGTAAAGATGGATGGCTAGGATCTATTGCTAGGAATATGATAATACTGAAAAATATAGTATTTATTTTTAAGTATTTTATTATTTTCTTTGCATTTTAGTATTATTATTATTATTTTTTATTGTGTATTACAGGTATTTTCAGGAACTTATATTAATAAAAAAAAAGGCCACAAAATAAATGCAAAGTGGATAAAAACACATTGAGAACAGTGCCAGCCACACAACTTCAATACATGGCGCCAGGCACATGCATAAAAAGTGAGGCTCTGGCCACACAATACAACAATGTGGCTCTGGCCACACAATAGAACAACGTGGCCCTGGCCACACAACCAAAATATGTGGCGCTGGCCACACAACCAAAATAGGTGGCGCCAGCCACACAAACTCAACACATGGCGCCAGCCATGCAATAGTGATAAGCACCACGTGTTCTTTCAGTTCCTCTTCTTCCGGTGCAAGTTGCTACGTGTTCCTCTTCTTCCGGTGCAAGTTGCTACGTGTTCCTCTTCTTCCGGTGCAAGTCCCTATCTATGCGTTCCGAGAATAGCTCAACGGAACAGCGAATTTGAAGACAGATATTTTTCTTCTCAAGCTTATAAATAGTCACCAGTAGTCAGTGTACCGGGGGACGCGAAATTTTAGATTTAGTTAATATTTTTAGAGCTTTTCACGGAGCATTTAAGGAGTGGTTTGCAGCTTTCGTTTTCTCAGTTACGTTCCTGTACCAGTACTAGTTGAACTAGTATTTTGTAAGTTTAAATTCAGTTTTAATTCAGATTCTATGTTTTAAATTTAATTTCAGATTCTGTTTATTTATTACATGTTACTTTAACTTGTTTATTTTAAGTTTTCATCGTTTCACTTATTTAATTACTGCTCTATTATTGTTCTGATATTTAATTATTGATTACTTTAATTCTGTTTCCAGAATTCTTATATTCATGCTTTACTTAACCGTTAATAATCTAAATAGTATGTTTATATTTATAACTATGTCAGGCTAATTTTATGTAACTGGAATGTAAATTAGGAAGCTGATTTGGGTTCGGTAATTAAATTGTTAATATTAATATTAAACTAGTTTTCGGTCTCAGTTTTTAAATTAAATTAAATAATTTTGCACGACAGTGAAAATTAACTAAGGTATGAATCAACAGCGCGACAGTGTGAGATTTGTACTAGATAGTAAAAACTGGACATTAACTTTAAACACCGCGACAGCTTTTTAAAGTTAATTAAACTATATTAATTTTCAAAAAGTATTTTATAAATAAATGTGAGAACGAGAGTGAAGCATTCATTTATATAATATAGTATCGGTTCAATAGCGCGACGGCGTGAGTTCTATATTTTTAAACTAATATTGTTTGCGAAAACTAGATTCTTTTCTAATTAAATTGTATTGATTTTCAAACAGTATTTTCATAAATAAATGAAACAGTGACAGTTAAACATTTATTTATTTCTATACAATATAACTCAATAGCGCGAGAGTGTGAGAGGCGTATTTTTAAATCAATGTCAATTTGTTAGAAAGTAACATTTTTCCTAAAAACAGTGTGATTGCCGAATCCGATGAAGCAACTGAAATAGACATTCCAGTTTAGATTAATCATATTATCAAATTTTACTCTAGTCATATTTTAATTCCCTTTACAATTAATTATTAGCCTTAACCTTACATTGTATTAAAAACATAAGCGAAAGATTGAAAAAAAAAATAGTCCCTGTGGGATCGATATCTTTTATAACTACACGATAGGTCTGTGCACTTGCAGAAATATCGCATCAAGTTTTTGGCGCCGTTGCCGGGGACTGTTTAGTAAATTATTCGCTATTTAGTTTTTAATTTGTGACGATTAAGGCGACCCTTTTTACTTAGGTTGTATGCCCAATACTCGTACCTCCGAAGAACCAATAGAACAACATATCCCTGAAATAGAGCGTTTTATCCGTTTACAACGCCGAATCCGCGAATTTCAAAGGCAATTTGAAATCCCACCTATGGCCAACAACACTCGTCCTCTAAAGGACTATGCAGTCCCGTCTGAAGAGGAACCTCATTCAAGTATAGCACCCCCTGCCATTGAAGCAAGGAACTTCGAATTGAAACCTGCGCTGTTGCAAATTGTGCAACAAAACCAATTCTCTGGTTCCCCTACGGAGGATCCGAACCTCCACTTGTCAGTGTTTGTGCAGTACGCAGACACGATAAAAGCCAATGGTGTCGAACCCGAAGCAATACGACTCCGTCTTTTCCCATTCTCTTTAAGAGACAGAGCTAGAGCTTGGCTCCAAGCTCTACCTTCGAACTCCATCACTACATGGAACGAATTGAAGAAACAATTCTTGGCCCGATATTTCCCGCCGAGTAAGACAGCTATGTTAAGAGCCCAAATCAACGGATTTAGGCAAAAAGACGGAGAATCACTCTTCGAAGCATGGGAACGATTCAAGGATATGATGAGACTCTGTCCACATCATGGTTTAGAACAATGGCTTATAATCCATACCTTCTATAATGGGCTGCTATATAACACAAGACTTGCCATAGACGCAGCCGCTGGTGGAGCACTGATGGATAAACCCTACCAAGAGGCCTCTCAGCTTATAGAAAACATGGCCCAAAACCATTATCAATGGGGAAGCGAACGCGCTGCCTTAGAAAAATCCCAGACTAAGGGCGGAATGCACGAAGTAAGCGGCATAGACCATGTCAATGCTAAAGTAGATGCCCTATCTCATAAGATAGAGAACCTAACCTTAAATTCCACTGCTACTGTAGCTGCAATGCAACCAAACTGTGAACTATGTGGAATCCCTGGGCACACACCATCTGACTGTCAATTACTAGCCGGACTCGACCAAGTAAACTATGCCCAAGGGAACCCTTACTCTAATAACTTTAACCCTGGTTGGAAGAACAATCCTAATCTCTCTTACAAAAGCAATAATGCACTTTACCCTCCTGGTCAAACACCTCCAGGTTTTCAAAAGCCAATGGGTCAACAAGCTGCACCTTATCCACCAAGAAAGTCTAACTTTGAACTCATGATGGATAAATTCTTAAACCAAAACAATCATACAAATGAATTGGTGAAACAATTAGCAACCAAAGTAGATGCCATTGCCACTCATAACAAAATGTTAGAAACCCAAATATCTCAGGTGGCACAACATCAAGCAGCTCTTGCCGCTCCAGCCGGCACTTTCCCAGGACAACCCGAACCAAATCCTAAAGGGCATGCGAATGCCTTACATGCTGTAACTACTAGAAGTGGGAAAGAATTACAAGATCCAGTTGCTCGTATAGTCAAAAACCGAGAAAGCACCGAGAAAACCAGTGAGATGAACGAAAAAAGTGAACCCTCAAAAGACCCTGTAAGAGAATCCGAAAACGCCAAATCAGAGGATAAGGAGGAAACGAAAGAAAAAGATCCACCTCCTGTTTACAAAACACCTATCCCTTTTCCGCAAAGACTAGCAAAGCCGAAAACGGATGGTCAGTTTAAAAAATTTGTGGAAATTCTGAAACAACTTAACATAACAATACCTTTCTCAGAAGCCATAGCTCAAATGCCAACCTATTCTAAGTTTCTCAAAGAAATTCTGTCAAACAAGAGGAAACTAGATGAAGATAGTACAGTAGCACTTACTGAAGAGTGCAGTGCCATTTTCCAAAACAAGATGCCACCTAAGCTAAAAGACCCAGGGAGTTTTTCGATTCCTTGCGTAATAGGCAACTTCGTAATAGACAAGGCACTCTGTGATTTAGGAGCCAGCGTTAGTCTTATGCCCCTCTCAATTAGCAAAAAGTTAAACTTAAGTGATCTAAAACCTACTAGGATGTCCCTGCAGCTAGCTGATCGATCAGTCAAATACCCTGTAGGTATCTTAGAAAATGTTCCAGTAAGAATCGGCCAGCTATATATCCCTACAGATTTTGCAGTAATGGACATCACGGAAGACGCCTGTATTCCTATTCTTTTAGGAAGACCTTTTCTAGCCACTGCAGGGGCAATAATAGACGTAAAGCGAGGAAAACTCACTCTTGAAGTGGGAGAAGAGAAAATTGAGTTTATTCTTTCTAAATTCATGAAAACACCCGCAGTTGAAGACACATGCTATGCTATAGATATAATAGACGAGTGTGTTAAAGAATTAGAGAAAGAATTACCTCAAGAAATAGACATTCCAAAACCTGCTATAAACGAAGACCAAGCCTCACTCCAGCCTTGCGTAGACGACAGCGTAGGAGAATATCCTCTGCTCACACTTAATCCTATGCCCGCACCTAAACAATCTCCACTAGAGCTCAAACCGCTACCCAAAAATCTTAGATATGAATACTTAGATGATGATCAAAATCGTCCAGTTATAGTGAACGCTGACCTAAATCCCATAGAGACAGAAAAATTACTAGATGTCTTAAGAAAATATCCTGCAGCCTTAGGGTATAACATCTCCGACTTGAAAGGTATAAGTCCCTCTGTGTGTATGCATCGAATCTTACTAGAAGAAGACGCAAAAACCTCGAGAGAACACCAAAGGAGAATAAATCCTATTTTAAGTGAAGTGGTGAGAAAGGAAGTGTTAAAACTCCTGGATGCAGGCATCATTTACCAAATATCTGATAGTAAGTGGGTCAGCCCTGTTCATGTAGTACCTAAGAAAGGAGGACTTACAGTAGTGCAAAATGAGAAGGGAGAAGCTGTTCCAAAACGAGTCGAATCAGGATGGCGGATGTGCATTGATTATAGAAAATTAAACAAAGCCACTCGCAAAGATCATTTTCCTTTACCTTTTATCGATCAAATGCTCGAGCGTCTAGCTAAGCACTCCTATTTCTGTTACCTAGACGGATACTCCGGATTTTTCCAAATCCCAATTCACCCCGATGACCAAGAAAAGACTACTTTCACCTGTCCTGTTGGTACCTTTGCCTATAGGCGAATGCCATTTGGATTATGTAACGCCCCTGCAACTTTCCAACGATGTATGATGGCTATATTCGCTGATTTTATAAACAACATCATGGAAGTCTTCATGGACGATTTTTCTGTATACGGGGAAAGTTTCGAAAGTTGTCTAGCTAATTTAGAATTGGTTTTACAAAGGTGCGTGAAAGTGAACCTAGTACTTAATTGGGAAAAATGCCATTTCATGGTTCAAGAAGGACTAGTATTAGGGCACATAGTATCCAATAGAGGAATAGAGGTTGACAAAGCTAAAATAGAGGTAATTGAAAACCTTCAACCTCCAAAAACAATTAGAGAAATACGAAGTTTTCTAGGACACGCTGGTTTTTATCGGCGATTCATAAAAGATTTCTCTAAAATAACTAAGCCTCTAACCGGTCTTTTAATGAAGGACGCTGAATTCATCTTTGATGATAAATGTATGGAAGCATTCCAGCTCCTTAAGCAAGCCTTGATTTCCGCACCTATAATGCAACCTCCTGATTGGAATGAACCCTTTGAAATTATGTGTGACGCCAGCGATTACGCTGTAGGAGCCGTTCTGGGTCAAAGAAAAGACAAAAGGCTACATGCTATTTACTATGCGAGTAGAACCTTAGACGCGGCACAACTAAATTATGCCACAACAGAAAAAGAACTCTTAGCTGTAGTTTTTGCTATCGACAAATTCCGCTCCTATTTGGTAGGAGCCAAAATCATTATTTACACCGATCACGCAGCAATCCGATATCTCCTAAGTAAAAAGGATGCAAAACCAAGACTTCTGAGATGGATACTGCTACTACAAGAGTTCGATCTTGAAATTAAAGATAAGAAGGGAATAGAAAATACAGTGGCAGATCATCTATCTAGACTTGATGATATCAAGGAAGAGGGAATCCCAATTAACGATGATTTTCCCTGTGATAGATTAATTGCCCAATTCGACCTTTCTCCTAACGAAGATGAAGTCAGCTATGAATACACCGAAACCGCGCTAGCACAAACCACAGTTCCGTGGTACGCTGATTTCGCCAATTACTTAGCCGCTGGAGTATTACCACCTGATCTAACCTATCAAAAGAAGAAGAAGTTCTTTCATGACGTTAAACAATATTATTGGGATGAGCCTCTTTTATTTAAAAGAGGCGCTGATGGCATTTTCCGTCGATGCATCCCAGAAGAAGAAATTGAGAGTGTTCTTAAGCACTGCCACGCTTCACCTTATGGCGGACATGCAAGCACGTCCAAGACTGCCTATAAAATCCTCCAAGCGGGACTCTACTGGCCCAACATTTTTAAAGATGCTCATGCTTTTATTGCAAAGTGTGACCAATGCCAGCGAACCGGGAATATTTCCAAACGAAATGAAATGCCACTTAATAACATTTTAGAAGTCGAAATCTTCGACGTTTGGGGAGTAGATTTTATGGGACCCTTTCCATCCTCCATGGGTAATAAATTTATACTCGTAGCAGTAGATTATGTGTCAAAATGGATAGAGGCTATAGCCTCTCCTACAAATGATACACGAGTAGTAATTAAATTATTCAAGAAAACCATCTTCCCTAGGTTTGGAGTCCCCAGGTTAGTCATAAGTGATGGCGGGTCTCACTTCATATCAAAACAATTTGAGAAGTTATTAAATAAATATGGAGTGAAACACCGAATTGCAACACCTTACCACCCACAAACAAGCGGCCAAGTTGAAGTCTCTAATAGAGAAATCAAATCAATCCTAGAAAAAACTGTTTCCATCTCTAGAAAAGATTGGGCCGCCAAGCTTGATGACGCTCTCTGGGCTTATAGAACAGCCTACAAGACGCCCATAGGAACCACCCCATTCAAACTCGTATACGGAAAGTCATGCCACTTGCCGGTAGAATTAGAACATAAAGCTTATTGGGCAGTTAGAGCCCTTAATATGGATTATCAAGTTTCTGGTAATAAAAGAATATTGGAACTACATGAATTAGAAGAACTAAGGTTAGACGCCTACGAAAATGCTAAGATATACAAAGAACGAACTAAAAAATGGCATGATAGGCACATACTTAGGAGAGAATTCAGAGTGGGAGAACTCGTACTGCTTTTTAACTCTAGGTTAAGGTTATTTCCTGGAAAACTCCGATCGCGATGGTCGGGACCTTTTGAAGTCACTAGAGTTTTCCAAAGCGGCGCTGTAGAAATAAAAAGTAAATCACATCAAACATTTATTGTTAATGGGCAGCGTCTAAAACTTTACTATTTCCCAAACAATGATAATTATTATTCTAGTCTTAAACTAGATGATCTCCCTCCTACGAACTAGAATATTTATTATGTCGAGCTTCCGACGTTAAATGAAGCACTGCATGGGAGGTAACCCATGATTTCCTCATTTTTGTTTTTGTATTTTCCACCCGAAGATGAGGCCCCCACGCACATTTCTGAAAATGTAGCCGCTGGTGGGGGCGGCACTTTTGTTCCACCTGCACATGCCACAGATTTTTCTAATCTTTTTGCAGGAAGTTCTTCCTCCTCGCGACATAGTACCATCGATGATGTACTCGATGAGATGCGCGCCCAGCATGCTCTAAATAAAGAACGCGATCGAAGACAACAGGAAATGATGGAACAAATGCATTCATTGCAAGCCCAGCAAACTCAACTTCTCCAAAATCAACAACAGATGCAGGGCTATTTCAACCAATGGGAGACTGAAAATGCACGACGTGATCAGCAGCTCGACCGTGTCATCTATGGCATGAGTGAATTGAGACTGCAGTTTGATAATTTTCAAAGACACCAGCAGCCTCCCGGTGATAATAATTAATTCAGGTTTTGCGTTCCTTTTCCTTCTTTTAAGTCGCAACATTGAGGACAATGTTGGATTTAAGTTTAGGGGAGGACTTTATTGCTTTTATTTAGCTTAATTTTATTTCAGTTTATATTTGCAAATAAATTTTTCAGTTATTTTTAATTTCTCCAAAATCTTGAGCCATAACAAAATTTTTTTTGAGAAACAAAACTTTTAATGTTCCAAAGTCACTGACTTAATTAAGACTGAATTTCCTTGTTAGTCTGAATTTCCTTGTTAGTATATTTTCATACTGGCTATATCATTTTAACACCTTAAATTTCTTAATTATGTAGATCAATTTGGGACATTTGCCAGAAATCCCGAGCTTAAATTTCTTGACACTTTACTAATCCTTGAGTAAACCCATAGGTAGTCGGCACCATCTACGATCACTATCTAAGTAGTATAGTTGATGAATATAAGTGAATGACTTCGAACCAATATATATATATATATATATATAATAAAGGTAGTATAAATCTGAAAAGGGAATACGCATTCTAAGTCAGGTGACCCTCACCCGGTCATTTAACCCAACTGCGAAATACCTCTAAGATATAAAACTATCCTGTGCTAAAAAGGCAATAAATAATATGAAAAAGAATCGGGTCATAATCACTAACAAACTCACTACCATGTGTGTGAAATAGATAACGGGCTTAATGTGATTACCAAGGGTAAAAAAGGGGATGACGAAAGAAGAAATGAAAGTTAAGTTCGGGTATGGTAAAATAGTTCGGAACGGTCTATATAAGGGAGAAATTCATGATCATATTTGATTTGTGTTTCCACGATATTTTTAGTATGGTAATTGGACTGACTTGTTTTACTTGGTCAAGATTAAATAAGTGACCCAAGGGATGTCTTATGATTTGTTTTCTCTATCACTTAATGATATATCTTTTGCTTGAGGACAAGCAATGGTTCAAGTTTAGGGGAATTTGATAATACTGAAAAATATAGTATTTATTTTTAAGTATTTTATTATTTTCTTTGCATTTTAGTATTATTATTATTATTTTTTATTGTGTATTACAGGTATTTTCAGGAACTTATATTAATAAAAAAAAAGGCCACAAAATAAATGCAAAGTGGATAAAAACACATTGAGAACAGTGCCAGCCACACAACTTCAATACATGGCGCCAGGCACATGCATAAAAAGTGAGGCTCTGGCCACACAATACAACAATGTGGCTCTGGCCACACAATAGAACAACGTGGCCCTGGCCACACAACCAAAATATGTGGCGCTGGCCACACAACCAAAATAGGTGGCGCCAGCCACACAAACTCAACACATGGCGCCAGCCATGCAATAGTGATAAGCACCACGTGTTCTTTCAGTTCCTCTTCTTCCGGTGCAAGTTGCTACGTGTTCCTCTTCTTCCGGTGCAAGTTGCTACGTGTTCCTCTTCTTCCGGTGCAAGTCCCTATCTATGCGTTCCGAGAATAGCTCAACGGAACAGCGAATTTGAAGACAGATATTTTTCTTCTCAAGCTTATAAATAGTCACCAGTAGTCAGTGTACCGGGGGACGCGAAATTTTAGATTTAGTTAATATTTTTAGAGCTTTTCACGGAGCATTTAAGGAGTGGTTTGCAGCTTTCGTTTTCTCAGTTACGTTCCTGTACCAGTACTAGTTGAACTAGTATTTTGTAAGTTTAAATTCAGTTTTAATTCAGATTCTATGTTTTAAATTTAATTTCAGATTCTGTTTATTTATTACATGTTACTTTAACTTGTTTATTTTAAGTTTTCATCGTTTCACTTATTTAATTACTGCTCTATTATTGTTCTGATATTTAATTATTGATTACTTTAATTCTGTTTCCAGAATTCTTATATTCATGCTTTACTTAACCGTTAATAATCTAAATAGTATGTTTATATTTATAACTATGTCAGGCTAATTTTATGTAACTGGAATGTAAATTAGGAAGCTGATTTGGGTTCGGTAATTAAATTGTTAATATTAATATTAAACTAGTTTTCGGTCTCAGTTTTTAAATTAAATTAAATAATTTTGCACGACAGTGAAAATTAACTAAGGTATGAATCAACAGCGCGACAGTGTGAGATTTGTACTAGATAGTAAAAACTGGACATTAACTTTAAACACCGCGACAGCTTTTTAAAGTTAATTAAACTATATTAATTTTCAAAAAGTATTTTATAAATAAATGTGAGAACGAGAGTGAAGCATTCATTTATATAATATAGTATCGGTTCAATAGCGCGACGGCGTGAGTTCTATATTTTTAAACTAATATTGTTTGCGAAAACTAGATTCTTTTCTAATTAAATTGTATTGATTTTCAAACAGTATTTTCATAAATAAATGAAACAGTGACAGTTAAACATTTATTTATTTCTATACAATATAACTCAATAGCGCGAGAGTGTGAGAGGCGTATTTTTAAATCAATGTCAATTTGTTAGAAAGTAACATTTTTCCTAAAAACAGTGTGATTGCCGAATCCGATGAAGCAACTGAAATAGACATTCCAGTTTAGATTAATCATATTATCAAATTTTACTCTAGTCATATTTTAATTCCCTTTACAATTAATTATTAGCCTTAACCTTACATTGTATTAAAAACATAAGCGAAAGATTGAAAAAAAAAAATAGTCCCTGTGGGATCGATATCTTTTATAACTACACGATAGGTCTGTGCACTTGCAGAAATATCGCATCAGAATATAAGATATTTTGTGAGAATGAATAGTGCCATTCCTTTTTCTTTGTGAAGAAAAACGTGAAAGAAGAAGAGGAGGAGAACAAGAGGAGAGCTAGGGCTTGTGCTTTGAAGCTTGATTTGCTAGAGATTTTGAGAAGGTAAGAGAGTTAGTATTACATTATTACAAGTGATTGAGAAGGGGAGAATGTCTATTTCTCCATCCCAAACTTCTCCTCACTTTGTCTAGGTTTTGTTAGAAAGTTTTTATGGTTTAAAGTTGTAAATGATTATGTTTTGCTTGATTGAATGCTAAGTGATGTTGTTAGCATGAATTGTTGGAGTTATTGTGTTGGAGTTCATAAGAAAAGTTTTTGAAAAGTTATTGTTTTGAACCCTAATTTCTATGCTTGATGCAATCTTTGTTTGTGATGGTTTATAAATGATGTTTTATGATGGAAAGTTGTTTTTAACAAGTTCTGGAACTTGGGTAACCATGAATGGGCCAGGATGGTGGAAAAATCACATTTTTTTACATGACTGTACTGATACGGTCGCTTGTAGCGACGGAACCTCGCTTGTAGCGACCAGGCAGGATTATTCCCTGCCTATCCGCGCTTGTAGCGACCACACTGGCGCTTGTAGCGACCAGGCTCGCTTGTAGCGACCGAAGGTTCGCTTGTAGCGACCAAACAGGATGATTCCCTGCCTATGCTCGCTTGTAGCGACCGAAGGTTCGCTTGTAGCGACCAACCCTGGACAGGCCAACTTCGTTGAGTCGTTCTGGAGGTCCTGGTGCGCGCGGAGATGTCCTTTTGATGCTGTATTTTATAATACATTTTTGGAAACCTCGCCCACCATTTTAATCCATTCCTAATGTTTTTCTAAAGATTATTTGTTTCAAGAAAGTTTTGGAGTAAAACCCTAATGTGTGTGTGGGTTATCAAAGTGTGTGGGTTTCCCTTTGAAACCCCTATTGTGTGAGACTTTGATGTGATTTGATTGGTTTATTTGAGATTGTTAAACATGGTTGAGTAATACATGTTATGTCTTATGATATGGCCATGAGTGCCTAGTGTTGTGTTTTGTTGTTGTTGTTGTGATAATTATCAGAGTGCTGATAATTTTGTTGTGTTTATCAGAGTGCTGATAATTAGTTGTGTTTATCAGAGTGCTGATAATCTAGTGTTCGTGTTTGTTGAATCATCATGCATTTCATGATTGTATGATATCCGAGTGCGGATAAGAAATCCAAGAGTGCTTGGTTATCAAGAGTGCTTGATATTATCAAGAGTGCTTGATAAGGATATAAGTTTATCCAAAATGATTTGGTACCACATGCATTAGTGAATGCATTTTGAGGCATGCATCTTTTGTGACATTATGTGTGCATAATGGTTGTTATGTGGTAATTGTTATTGATGAGTTTGTGTATTGACAATTACATTGTTGTATTTTAGTTATTGATGAGCCTTTGTGCTTTGTGTTTGATATGTATAATAATGCGTTATTAATACATGTTTATTGTTTTGTGATACTAACACTCTCTGTTTTGTGTTATGTGCTGGATCATTGGGGATCCAGATTATCAGGTTGGCGAGGCTATCGTTGAGGAATAGCCCTTTGCTGTTAGGAGCTTTTGTAGTGGTAAGGGCATAGCTTAGCTATCCTTACATTTTTGGTACTAGGTGTTGTATCCTAGTTAGAGTCTAGTGCTCTGATATTTGTAACACTATCTTGGGGGTATCTGAACTCGTATGTATGAATTTGGCAATGGCTTGTTGTAGAATTGCCTCTTTTGAAAATATTATGTATATATTTTTGTGTAATATATGCAAGCTTAATTATAAGCATTTGTTTTGTTGTTTTCCGCTGCTGTGTTTGTGAATCAAATATGTTTTTGATTTCAGGTGATGTTTTAAGGAAAATGAGTTTCTTAATGTTGTAACTTCCTATGGCCTTAACGTTTTCTTTTATTAAAGTTAATAATCGGCGGTTAAGGGTTAGGGTGTTACAGTGAAAACTGTCCTATCACTGTGTCCAGTAAGACTTATTATGTTGATTTAGTATGTCTCCCGATGGAGCAACTGGATGTGATATTAGGCATGGATTGGCTCTCTGCTAACCATGTGTATATTGGATGTTCTGAGAAAAGTATTTACATGCCGACCAGTGATACGGCGGAAGGTATGGCTCTGTCTGAATTGATAAACCGCACCCATCAGTTAATTCAATTCATCTGTGCTCAAGATAAGGGATTCTATGTGATGCTCACTGTGGCTTCAGAATCAGAGTTAAGTCCCAGTGATATTCCCGTTGTGAATGAATACTTAGATGTTTTCCCTTCAGAAGTATCTGGTTTGCCTCCAGAGCGTGAGGTGGAGTTCTCAATTGATTTAATTCCAGGGGCGGAGCCGGTATCTGTGGCACCGTATAGAATGTCGCCTATGGAACTTAAAGAACTGAAATCTCAGTTAGAAGAATTGATTCAGAAGCATTTCATCAGACCCAGTGTGTCACCTTGGGGTGCTCCAGTTTTGTTAGTCAAGAAGAAAGATGGAAGCATGAGGCTGTGCATTGACTACCGCCAACTTAATAAAGTGACTATCAAGAACAAATATCCTCTTCCAAGGATTGATGACCTCTTAGATCAGCTCAAGGGAGCAACTTTGTTTTCCAAAATTGATCTTCGGTCAGGTTACCATCAAATCCGTATTAAGTCTTCAGATGTGTCTAAGACGGCGTTTCGAACGCGTTACGGGCACTATGAATTCCTGGTTATGCCATTCGGTGTAACCAATGCCCCAGCAGTATTTATGGATTATATGAACAGAATTTTTCAGCCTTACCTTGATCAGTTTGTGTGATTTTCATAGATGACATCCTGATTTATTCTAAGGATCCTCAAGAACATGCTCAGCACTTGAGAATGGTTTTGGATGTCCTCAGAGACAAGCAGTTATATGCTAAATTTAGCAAGTGTGAGTTCTGGCTATCTGAGATTAAGTTTTTGGGTCACGTTATTTCTCAAGGAGGAGTAGCCGTTGATCCATCCAAAGTTGAAGCTGTACTTAGTTGGGAAAGACCCAAGAATGTAGCAGAAGTCAGGAGCTTCCTAGGCTTGGCCGGTTATTATCGAAGGTTTATTATGAAATTTTCTCAGATTGCCTTACCTTTGTCACGCCTTACCAGAAAGGATGTACCCTTTATTTGGGACGAGGAATGTGAAGAGAGCTTCAGAGTTCTGAAAAGAAAGTTGACTAAAGCGCCTGTGTTGGCAATACCAGATCCTGAAAGGAGATACACCGTTTTCTGCGATGCGTCTTCCAAGGGACTGGGAAGTGTTCTTATGCAAGGGGAAAATGTCATAGCGTATGCGTCCAGACAGCTCAAGACACATGAAGAGAATTACCCCACCCATGATCTTGAGCTAGCAGCAATAGTTTTTGCATTGAAGATATGGAGACATCATTTGTATGGTGCACAATTTGATTTGTTCAGCGATCATAAGAGTTTGAAATACTTGTTTGATCAGCGAGACCTCAACATGAGACAAAGACGATGGATGGAATACTTGAAGGACTTTGACTTTGATCTGAAATACCATCCAGGAAAAGCAAATGTAGTAGCTGATGCCTTGAGTCGTAAAGCTTTAGTTAAAGCTGAAGTAATGATGCATACTTGTGGGTTATATGAGAAATTCAGAGACCTTAATCTACATGTTACAGAGTTAGAAGGTGGCATCTTGCTGAATAAGATGGATATTTCGTGTGACCTACGGTTTAGAATTGCACAAGCTCAATTTGTGGATATGGACCTTCAAAGGAAAGTTGGCCAAGCAGAGTATTCATGGGCACCAGATGGTGTATTACTGTTCGAAGGAAGGATTTATGTTCCGAATGATGTGGAATTGAAAAGGTTGATTTTAGAAGAAGCGCACAAGAGCAGTTTTAGTATTCATCCTGGTACCACCAAGATGTATCAAGATTTGAAGAGAGATTATTGGTGGCCTAGTATGAAAAGAGATGTTGCGGAATTTGTGTCGCGATGCATTGTATGTCAGCAGGTGAAAATTGAGCATCAAAGGCCTGCGGGAATGTTAGTACCTTTGGAAATTCCATTGTGGAAATGGGAAGATATAACCATGGATTTTGTGAGTGGATTACCTCGAACACAGCGAGGACATGACTCCATTTGGGTGATAGTAGACCGGTTAACTAAGTCAGCTCATTTCTTGCCGGTTAAGACTACTTACCGAGCTTCTCAGTATGCCGAGTTGTTTATCTCGGAGATTGTGAAACTCCATGGTGTGCCAGCTAGTATTGTGTCGGATAGAGATCCTATCTTCACATCCCACTTTTGGAAGGCTTTTCAAAAGGCTTTGGGAACCAGATTAAAGATGAGCACGTCCCATCATCCTCAGACAGATGGACAATCCGAGAGGACTATTCAGACGTTAGAGGATATGTTACGTGCATGTATTCTAGAAGATGGAGGAAGTTGGAATGACCACCTATCATTGATTGAATTTTCTTACAACAACAGTTACCATTCTAGCATTGGAATGGCACCTTATGAAGCTCTATATGGTAGGAAATGTAGAACCCCGCTTTGTTGGGCTGAAGTCGGAGATAAAAGTATATTGGGACCTGAGATAATTCAGGAGACGACCTTGAAGATTAAATCCATTCAGGATAAAATGAGAATAGCTTAAAGTCGTCAGAAAAGTTATGCGGATAAGCGACGAAGACCCTTAGAATTTGAAGAAGGGGACCATGTATTCCTTAAGGTTACACCCAAGTTGGGGTTAAGAGGGGCATTCAGGACTAAGAAACTTTGTCCAAGGTATGTTGGACCGTTTCAGATACTTCGACGTGTCGGACCAGCAGCTTATCAGTTGGCGCTGCCACCAGCCATGTCAGGTTTACATGATGTATTCCACGTCCCTCAGCTGAGGAAGTTCATTCCCGACCCTTTCCAACCAGTGGAACTGGACATTATTCATTTAAGATCGGACTTGACTTTTCAACCTGAACCAGATCGAATAATTGATCGTGATGTTAAGTCCTTGCGGAACAAAGAAATTCCTATTGTTAAAGTTATTTGGAAAGGTTCTCCCGACGGCGAAGCGACGTGGGAGCTAGAGTCAGAAATGCAAGAGCACTATCCTCATCTATTTTCAGGTAAATTCTAAATTTCGAGGACGAAATTTCTTTAAGGGGGGTAGATTGTAACATCCCGCTCTTAAGTATCAGTTATCAATGTTAGAAGCTTGAGAAGCAAGCAAGACAAACAAGAAAATTAAGGGAATGGCAATTTTGTAATTTAACCTAAGGGGGAGAGTAATTTGAATTGGAACAAGATATTTATCCTTTTCAATTACCATTTCTTTCTCATTTATTCCAAATTCTGATTTTTCCTTCCCCTCACTTCTCTCTCACGCCCCCAATCTCACTCACCATCATTTATTCAAACTTCAATCAAACCCTAGTGAGAAAACATGCAAAGAAAGCTTGGGTTAGAAGCTAGTTTAAGAGAAAGAAAAGAAGAACAAGGAAGAAACAAGGGAGGAGCAAGCTAGGGTATCAAAATCAAGCATAACCAGCACCATTTGAGGTTTAGGTGAGCTCATTTAGGGTTTTAGAACCCATCTAGAGTGCTATTTATGAGTTTTGCAAGTTATTACAAATTATAGAGTTAACCCTAGAATTCTTGCTTGTTAAATCTTTGCCATGAGAGTTTATAATTGTTAATTTTTGAAGGAAAATCATTTTTATCATGTCTAGGAAGCCTGGGTAACATTGATTGGGGCAAAAATGGTGAAAATCACATTTTTATACCTGTTTATACTGATACGGTCGCTGTAGCGACGGACTGTCGCTTGTAGCGACCAGGCAGGATTATTCCCTGCCTAGCCGCGCTTGTAGCGACCATACTGGCGCTTGTAGCGACCAGTGGCGCTTGTAGCGACAGACTGGACGCTTGTAGCGACCAGGTTCTGTCTACTGGCGCTTGTAGCGACCAGAAGGGCGCTGTAGCGACCAGCCTTGGATAGTTCAACCTAGTTGAGCTGTTCTGGGGGTCCTGGTGCGCGCGGGCATGGGTTTTGCAACTGATTTCTTATAACATATTTTAGAAACATAATTCACCATTTTAGTCCATTCTAAAGGCTTCCGTTGGTCGAGAAATGACATGAGCAAAGATTAAGCAAGCTTGGAATTTCATGAATTAAAGATGAAAGCCTAAGAAAGCCCTAGGGTTGGCTCATGAGAACGATGAGTCAAGAACCTGGATAGGTTAACGAGTTCATAGAAAGTATTCATCACGTAGTGAACATAAGTAAGCTACCATGTTTGGAAACTTAGGACCTTTTATAGGTATGAATATGTAATATGATTACGATCACGTGTTCATCAGACTCCGGGATACGCCGGATGGGATTTCTCCGAAAGGGCTATCCACACGTAAGTTAAAAGATTTAAGCATGTCCATCAGGCTCCGGGATTCGCCGGATGGGACTTCTCCGAGAGGGTTGTCCACATGTAAAGTAAGATGTGTCCAGTAGGCTCCGGATTATGCCGGATGGGGCTTCACCGAGAGGGTTGCCTACACAAAGATAAGAGGAGTCCGGTGTTAGCCTGATATGATAGGAATTTCACCGGTATGATGGGAGATGTACTTCGGGGTTACTCCACCCGGATGCACTCCGTAAAACGAACCAAGATAATGTTATGATTGTTCAACCCTAACTGCTAACCTAATGATATGGAAATGAATACGTATATCTTATACGCAATACGAGTTAAGATGATTAGTTCCTAGTGAACGAGATGTGATCATAGGATGTCCCCAAGATCACTCCGTATAAGTCTAAGAATGAGAATGAAACATGAAGAACATGAGATAAGACAATGAAGCGATCCTAGGTTTCCCTTGATCGCGATAAAAGTAAAGAATGATGGCGATCGTAGGTATCCCCAAGATTGCCAGAGGAGGCACGGCGACCCTAGGTTACCCCCGTGGTTGCCAACAGTAGGTAGGGTAGAGCTCACTGAGACGTTATGTCTCATCCCTTTCCTTCTGGTGCAGGTTCTTCGCAGGCAGCACGACGTAAAGGTAAAGAGAAAGCTACGGACTGATCGTGCTGTATTATGTTTATCCTATGGATGTTGTATAAGAATGATGTATTATGATGTATATTATGAAGAATGTTTTTTTTTTATCGAATATCAAGTTGTATCACAAACCTGTGTATTTGTATATTTAATAAACAACTTTTCTGTATTGTATTTAATGTATCCAGTACGAAATTTTAATACTCGTAAGAGATCCTAGGCAATCTCTATATGGGTGTTACAGATTCCTTGTTTGTCCTCTGAAGTGCCATTCTTTTAGCCCTATTCTCTGGTAATAAATCTCTAAAATTCGTTCTTAATACAAGCTTAACAATAACTTCCTTTTACCTAAAAGCTGAAAGATAGCTTAAATACTAAAATAGATAAGTGACATCTCGCTCAGCGAGTTTGACAATCTGGCCAGTGGCATTCTGCCACGTCTTCTACAGCATTAAACCGCCTTGATGATCTCGCTGGGTGACCAATATTTCGCTGAGCAAAATCAAGGTTCCCCTGTTCCAGAAAATCCCTGCCTGAACTCGCCATTCACTCGCCAAGTACTCGCCTGGCGAGTTTATCTTTGAGAAACTCCTGAAAATCTCTGCATCAACTCGCCATTCACTCGCCAAGGGCTTGCTGGGCGAGATTCTTCATTCTTCTCTTAGTGATTTCTTGCTATTTTCAAGTCCTGGCTTGCTTTTTCCTACACAAATGGGGAAGAATAAGGTATACAAAGAATAATTGGCATTTATTCATAAATTTCATGCTTTTCCTAAGATAACTTGCAAAACAAGTAACTAAAAAGCCTTGTAAAAGACATGAATTTAATCATTTCTTGCCACTTATCAAATACTCCCCAACTTAGTTCTTTGTTTGTTCTCAAACAAAAGATTCAAAATAATTGGAAAAAGCAAGGCTTTGAACAAAGTTGAGCATGAAGCAAAAATTCAGTAATTGAAGAAAAAATTTCTCAGATGAATGATTCAATTGTGACAGCGCAAGCAAAAGTAAAGTTTCTCATTCTACAAGATATATACCAAGAATGTGACAAAAGTCTTAAACACAAAATTCATATCACACAATTCTTGGCAAACAACATATTTAAATTTGAACCACACCTAACACACTTCTTTAGAAGTAAATGAAACAAATTGAACTCATGTTGTGAGGGATATGAACACTCATCCGGCAAGTTTGCTAACATTCCGATCAAGTTATGCGTCCATCTAATTATCATTTCTAAAAGAACAAAAGCATCAATCACAAGGTCTTTGAGGGTTGTAATTTGGCTTGGTTACAAAAGAATTGTCATATGTGGGAAAAATTGAGTTCAAAAGGTCAAGCATAGAGGAACATTCTTTCTAATTACACACTTCCTCCTTATTCAAACACAACTCTTGGTGATTTACAAATATTTTTCTTTGATCTTGACAACTTTTTGATTTATTGCAATTTTTTCTCTTTTTCTCTTTTCTTTTTCTTGGTTTGCTTTTCTTTCTTTTTTCTTTTCTTTTTCTTTTTCTTTCTCTTTTTTCTTGTTGTCAAGATCAAATACAAAATTTCACCATTACTTGACATTCACTACCTCCCTTTTCTCCCTAACTTAGTTCAAGATGATACCCTAATTGAATATTCCTTTATCATTTTGGCAAAGGACAATTAAACATGATGGATAAGGGTTCAAAATGAAAGTAAAATATCAGAATTCAATAATTATTTAACTATGAACTGGATTTTTTTACAAACTCCGGCAATTTCACTAAGCATTTGAGCTTATGAAAATTGGCAGTTCATAGTTAACGATTCTGATTCCTTAGGCTCAAAGAGGTTATCAAATACTCACTTCTCACATGGTAGGCTTTTTGTGGTCAAGTGTTTCTACTCATATTCAAAAAAATGCCTTGATCATTTCATTGCTTTCATACAATTTAAAACAACTTTCAGATTTAACATAAAAGGATCGAGTTAAACAAAAATGCCGGTCTCCTGCATATATACATTGACTTTGAGGATTCCTCACATTTTGGCTAGTTCTAATTGGTTCAAACGTAAATATATTCTTGCGTAAAACTGAATAAAATAAATTTATGTGCAAAGTACTCATTCACATTCAAGTATATACCTAGAAAAACAAGAAACGAGTACCTTAGCTGTGCGCTTTATCACAAACTTTCTATCATTATCACTCACCTGATCTTTTGCTCAATGATTTGGCTTTAGTTCAAGCATTTAACTTTGAGTATTTGAACAGGGTTCAAACAATAGGTAAATTAAACTATACTAAATATAATATGGTACTAAATAAATATAACACACATAATTTTTAAAAACATAAAGCATAAAACTTAAACATAATGTACCACAAGTACATAATTCAAAGTACATAATCAAAATACAGAATCAAAAGGGTACAAAATTCAAAAGTACGGAAACAGAATACATAAACAAAGGTACACAAGCCATAGTATTGTTCAAAGACAATCCAAAAAAAAAAATTGACTGAAAGCTTTATAAAATATGTCACTATTCGTGGCGAGCTTTCAAGTCCTTCCTCTTCCTTCAATCCTCCGTTTCTTCATCACTCTCTGTCTCCTCATCTGATCCACCAGCTGCTATACCAGCACCATCACCTGCAGCTGCACTGCCCCCTCCATGATAAAATGGTCTGTCCCTAGGGTAAGCCACATAAGAACAGTACTGATCAGGAGTCATAATTTGCTGAGCAGGGTCTGATAGAGCACCCCACTGTTGCTGCAATCTAAAAAGGGACTCCTGAATACCCAGCTGGCCCCTATAATGAGCCTCCATAGCATCCCAAGTATAGTTATAGGAAGCTAGATGGTTAGGATCCCATTCAGAAAACTGGGAAGGCTGCTGTTGCTGTTGCTGAGCATGAGAGGATTCAGGCTGATGTTGAGGTTGTTGGGGGGCATGTCTTGCTTGCTTATCCTCATTGTGGCGGGCAATGTAGGCATCATCCACCAGATTCACTATTTGTTCATGTATTTGTGGTGGTAGGACGATGCGTGCAGCTTGGCATAGGCCCATGATAAGTCCGGGAAACGCAAGTTGACATTTAGGAGATGTAATGCCACTCATTGCAATGGTTTTAATTTCATTGGCAATGATACGGGCTACATCCACTTGTTTTCCAGCAAGGATGTAATAGATGAGAGGAGTTACTTCTAGGGTGGTTGAGGATGTGTGGCTTTTGGGTCTGATATTATGTAGGATGAGGTTAAGGATCACCTGGGCCGGGAGTGTCATGTTTTGCTTTAGGGCTCTGAAAGGTCTCCCTGCAGCACTAATATCATAATCCTTCCCCTCCTTGAAAATTGCCTTTTTTATTTCCTCATGGTCCCAGTTACCTCTAGCTTGTTGAGTATGAAACTCACATAGGTATTCAGAGTCACGAGGGGGTATTGGGTTTCCTAAGTAGGCATTAATAGCCGGGCGATGAAACTTAATAACTCGGCCTCGGACAAATGTTTCAAACTCAAAAGGGTCCTCAGGATCATTTGGAATGGCATTTGCATAAAATTCCCTCACAATATCCGCATTTATCTTGGTCGGGGGACTCACCAACCTCTCCCACTTTCTATTTTCAAAAATCCCCAAGATTCCATTGTATTTGCCTTGAGGGTTGATGATAAACTCCTTCTCATGCCAGAATTTTCTTTTTAACAGCTCCTGATATCTGCAGCATGGTGAGCGCTCCGGAAGCGACTAGCATCAAAGGGTACAGATGCTTGAGATGATTCTCCTTGGTTCCTCTTACTTCCGGTTGATTTTGATTTAGGTGCCATTGCTGCAAAACAACCAGGAATTGCATACAGAACAAAGTATATAGAGATTAGTATAAAATGGAATTGAAACTCTCAGAGCAAAAATAAAATTTTCATTTTCTGGTATAACTCGATAGGCGAGGAAAAGCTTCGCTAGGCGAAAAATATTCAAAATTCTGGGTTTTCCAGATGAATTTTCGCCTAGTCGAGCATGATTTTCGCTCAGCGAATAAGTGCAGAAATTTAAATTTTGGCTCGAAAATCACTCTGAACTACCTCTAATCTCTATAAAACACACCCAGTAATCTTAGAAATGAAGTAAAATGACAACTATGGCATACAAACATCACCAACCCAAGTTTATTTCACATTTACAAAAAATGGGTCATTCAAAAATCTGATTTTTGCATGGCAATCTTGTTGTTATTTCAGTTCATTTCTAACATACAAAAATTTCGAACCTAACCATCAACTAATCACTAATATCACAACAACATATAACCTATTCTATAAAATCTACAAACTAAACTCATTTTCGAAATTCTAAAATACAGCAAGAAAAGAACTCAAACCTGTTGATTTGATGCACAAAGAGTTGATGAAATGCAGTGCAAGTGCTTAATCTGGCTTGGATGAGTTTGGGTTGAATTTTTTGAGAGAAAAAATGAAAGGTTTTTGTGTGTTTGTGAAAAAATGAAGAAAATGGTATAGAAACAGGTTTTGGGATGAAGTTGGGTGGTTAGGGACAGTTGAAATGGCATTTATGAGAGTTAAGAGGGTTTATGGCTTTGGAAATCGTAACTGACTGATTACACAATCTCGCTGAGTGAGATAGTCTGGTCAAACCTGGTCAAACTGACCTGTAATTCTCGCTCAACGAGATTTTACTTCGCTGGGCGAGTTATGACAGGTAAAATTTTGGCGTTCTGGTTTCTGTACTAGTTTCTGATTTTGAGTGCATTGTGACCTAATCTAAAATGCAAAGCAGTAAAATACTTACAAAATTGGGGTGCCTCCCAACAAGCTCTTGTTTAACGTCATTAGATCGACGCCTGCTTCATGTTTGATTAAGAATCAATGAGTGAAATTGTTGTCGTGTGCCGAACAACTTCACCGCCAAAGTATGGCTTCAGTCTTTGTCCATTCACTGTCCAAGTTGCTTTAGTGATAGGATCCTCTAGTTCCAATGCTCCATAAGGCCTGACTTCTTTAATCATGAAAGGACCGGACCACTTTGATTTCAATTTACCCGGAAATAGCTTCAATCTTGCATTGAACAGTAAAACCATTTGACCGGGCCTGAATTGCCTCTTCATAATCTTCTTGTCATGATACCTCTTGACCTTTTCTTTATAGAGTTTGCTTGATTGATATGCTTGGTCTCGCATTTCTTCTAGTTCATTCATTTGGAGCTTTCTCTTCTCCCCCGCTTGCTCTTGGTCAAAGTTTAAGAATTTTAGCGCCCAAAACGCTTTATGCTCCAACTCTACCGGCAAGTGGCACGCTTTCCCATACACCAACTGAAATGGTGTGAAACCCGTAGGAGCTTTGTATGCGGTCCTATAGGCCCACAATGCTTCGTCAAGTTTCATTGACCAATCCTTCCTCGATGATGACACGATCTTCTCAAGGATCCTTTTGATTTCACGGTTGGATACCTCGGCTTGACCGTTGGTATGTGGATGATATGGTGAAGCTACCTTGTGTTTGACTCCGTAGTGCTCAAGTGTTTTTGCCAATTGTGAATTGCAGAAGTGAGAACCTCCATCACTTATAAGCACTCTAGGAGTTCCAAAATGGGAAAAGATATTTCTTTTGAGAAATTTGACCATTGTTTTGCTATTAGCTTTTGGGGATGCGATTGCCTCAACCCACTTAGACACATAGTCGACGGCTACCAAAATATATTCATTGGACATGGAGGATGGAAATGGCCCAACAAAGTCAATACCTCAACAGTCAAAAACTTCGACTTCAAGGATGTTTTGCAGAGGCATCTCATTTCTTCTTGAAATTCCTCCAGTTTTCTGGCAACTCTCACAACTTTTCACATGCTCATATGCGTCTTTGAATAAAGTGGGCCAATAGAAGCCTGCTTGAAGAACCTTTGCTGCAGTTCTTTCACCATTGTAATGACCACCATATGGCGAATTGTGACAATACCACATGATGTCTTTGGCTTCTTCTATAGCAACACATCTCCGTAAAAGGTGGTCAGCTCCAATCTTGAAGAGATATGGGTCATCCCATATATAATGAGTTGAGTCTCTCATCAACTTCTTCTTCATTTGCCATGTAAAATCCTCCGGTATGAACCCCGTTGCTTTATAATTTGCCATGTCAGCAAACCATGGTCTTTCTTGCACCATTAGCAACTTTTCATCCGGAAACTCTTCAAGAATTTCTTTCTCGTTCTTAGTCACCTCATTGTTCACCAACCTTGAAAGATGATCAGCCACAAGGTTCTCAGTCCCCTTTTTGTCTTTAATCTCCAAATAAAACTCTTGAAGAAGCAGCATCCATCGGATGAGTCTCGGTTTGGAATCGGGTTTGGTGATTAAATACTTTATGGCTGCATGGTCAGTAAATATAACAGTTTTCGAACCAATGAGATAAGAACAAAATTTTTCTAATGCAAACACAATAGCAAGTAATTCTTTTTCTGTGGTAGCATAATTGATTTGAGCATCATTTAAAACTTTACTTGCGTAGTGTATAGCATGAAAAATTTTATTTTTGCGTTGACCTAACACCGCTCCAACCGCATAATCACTTGCATCGCACATGAGTTCAAAATCAAAATTCCAATTTGGTGCGGTGATTATGGGTGCGGATGTCAAACTCTCTTTCAAACATTCAAAAGCATTCATACAATCATTATCAAATTCAAAGGACTTCTCTTTGTTGAGCAAATTGCTCAATGGCTTTGCAATCTTTGAGAAGTCCTTGATAAACCTCCGATAGAATCCGGCGTGGTCAAGAAAACTTCGGATGCCTTTGACATTGATTGGGGGTGGAAGCTTACCTATCACATCAACTTTTGCTTTGTCAACTTCAATACCTTTGGAAGAGATCTTATGACCAAGGACAATACCCTCGGTAACTATGAAATGACACTTCTCCCAGTTGAGTACTAAGTTGGTTTCCTTGCACCGCTTCAGTACCGTGTCAAGATTCTTCAAGCATAAATAAAAGGATGAACCGAAGACAAAAAAATCATCCATAAACACTTCAATACTCTTCCCTATCAAATCAGCAAAAATTGCTTGCATGCATCGTTGAAATGTTGCTGGAGCATTACATAACCCAAACGGCATGCGTCGATATGCAAAAACTCCAAATGGACATGTAAAAGCTATCTTCTCATGATCTTCTGGATTCACCGAAATTTGATTATAACCCGAATATCTGTAACGACCCTATTTTCGTATGTTATATTTTTATATATTTTGTTTTATGGATTTGCATTTAAATATATTTTCTAGTAATCGAGAAATAATTATTTAGCGCGAAGATAAGTTCGTAATCGAGTTTTTAGAGTTTTGGGCGAATTTGGGCCAAGAGGGTGAATAGTGTTGGGCTTTAGTTTATGAGTATTAGTAATGATCATGTGCAAATGAATGTAGTAAGCCTTGTTAGATTGTATGGCTAGGATTGGTCCATGATAGTTAGTAAGGAAATGGATGGCTAGGATCATTTGCTAGGGATATAAGATATTTTGTAAGGACATGAATAGTGCCATTCATCTTCTTTGTGAAAGAAAACGTGGAAGAGGAGAAGAAAAGCAAGAGGAAAGCTAGGGCAAGAGATTTTGTGAAGAAAAGCTTGGAATTTCTGTAGATTCATTGATTGTGAGGTAAGAGAGTTAGTATTACTTCTTCACAAGTGATTGAGAAGGGGAGAATGTCTATTTCTCCATCCCAAACTTCTCGTCACTTTGTCTAGGTTTTGATAGAAAGTTTTTATGGTTTAAAGTTGTTAATGATTATGTTTTGCTTGCTTGAATGCTAAGTGATGTTGCTAGCATGCTTTTGTTGAAGTTATAGTGTTTTGAATGAAAAGGGAAAGTTATGAAAAGTTTAGTGTTTAAACCCTAACTTCTATGCTAGATGCAATCCTTGCTTGTGATTGTTTTTAAAGGATGTTTTATGATGGAAAGTTGTTTTTAACATGTTCTGGAAGTTGGGTAAACTTGAATGGGCTAAAATGGTGGAAAAATCACATTTTTTCATGACTGTGTACTGATACGGTCGCTTGTAGCGACCACACTGGCGCTTGTAGCGACCAGGCTCGCTTGTAGCGACCAAGGGCTCGCTTGTAGCGACCAACCCTGGACAGGCCAACTTCGTTGAGTCGTTCTGGAGGTCCTGGTGCGCGCGGAGATGACTTTTTGTTATTATATTTTCATAATATGTTTTGGAAACCTTGCCCACCATTTTAACTTATTCTTAATGTTTTCTAAAGATTATTTGTTTCAAGAAAAGCTTGAGTAAAACCCTAGCATGTGTGTGGGATTATCAAAGTATGTGGGTCTTCCTTTGAAACCCTTATGTGTGAGGTTTTGATATGATTTGCTTGATTTATTTGAAATTGTTGATCAAGGTTGAGTGTATACATGTTGTGTTTATGATTTGGCCATGAGAGCCTAGTAGTTATTGTTGTTGTTGATGTTGTGATAATTATCAGAGTGCTGATAACTTAGTAGTTGCGTTTGTTGTTGTTGTTGTTGTGATAATTATCAGAGTGCTGATAATTAGTTGTATTAGTAAGTATCATATATTTACTAAGTGAATCATCATGCATTTCATGATTGTATGATATCCGTGTGCGGATAAGAAATCCAAGAGTGCTTGGTTATCAAGAGTGCTTGATAAGGATATAAGTTTATCCAAAATGATTTGGTACCACATGCATTAGTGAATGCATTTTGAGGCATGCATCCTTTGTGACATTATGTGTGCATAATGGTTGTTATGTGATAATTGTTATTGATGAGTTTTGTGTTTGTGACATTATGTGTGCATAATGGTTATTATGTGAAAATGGTTATTGATGGGTTTTGTACCTTGTCGATTATGTGTTGTGTTTTGGTTATGTATAATAATGTGTTATTTATACATGTTTATTGTTTGTGATACTAACACTCTCTGTTTTGTGTTATGTGCTGGATCTTTGGGGATCCAGATTATCAGGTTGACGAGAATATCGTCGAGGAGTAGCTTTTGCAGTTAGGAGCCTGCATAGTGGTGAGGGCATAGCTTAGCTATCCTTACATTTTTGGTACTAGGTGTTGTATCCTAGTTAGAGTCTAGGGCTCTGATATTTGTAACACTATTTTGGGGTATCTGAACGCGTATGTATAGATTTGGCAATGGTATCTGTTGTAGAATTGCCTCTTTTGAAAAATCTTATGTATATATTTTTGTGTAATATATGCATGCTTGGTTATAAGCAATTGTTTTGTTATTTTTCCGCTGCTGTTTGAGAATCAAATATTGTTTGATCTGTGGTTGTTTTATGAAAATGCGTTTTACATATGTTGTAACTTCCTATGTCCTTAACGTTTTGTTTTTATTAAAGTTAATAATTCGGCGGTTAAGGGTTAGGGTGTTACAATAGTTGGTATCAGAGCAGGTCGATCCATTGGATCAATTAAGTTTAGTATACCCTTTGTGTAACATGTGTTTTCTTAAACACTTTGTTCTCACTTGTGTTATGTGATGTTTGGTAGTGTGTGTGTAGAGATGACGCAACGAGCACTTGCGGATGCGATGGAGCGGATGGCGGATGCCATGGCTCAGGATGCTGCTAGTAGGACTGCGGATAGAGCCGCACAACAAGCTAGAGGAGGCGGAGAAGATGAGTTGAGACTCGAGAGGTTTATGAACAACAAACCGCCTATCTTCAAGGGAGGATACGATCCAGATGGAGCTCAGACTTGGTTGGAAGGGATTGAGAGAATTTTCGGGGCTATGCGTTGTCTGGATGCGCATAAGGTATTGCTAGGAGCGTATGTTCTCCATGATGAGGCCGATCATTGGTGGGGAAACGCTAGTCAGAGGTTGGGAGCTGGTGGAGCTTTGGTTACTTGGGCTCGTTTCCGAAGAGAGTTTTTAACCAAGTATTTTCCGGCAGACGAGAGGAACCGCAAAGTGATTGAGTTCATGGAGCTCAAGCAGGGGAGTTTATCTGTTTCTGAATATGCGGCCAAGTTTGAAGATTTGTGTCGTTTTGCTCCTCATTACAACACGGTGGAAGCTGAGGAAGACAAGTGTGTAAAGTTTGAAAATGGGCTGAGGCCAGACATCAAGCAGTTGATTGGGTTTAGCGAGATCAGGAATTTTCCGATGTTGGTGAATAAGAGCCGAATATGTGATAAGGACGGTAAAGCTAAAGCTAATTACTACAAAGCCGCGAATGAGAAGAGGGGAAAGGACATGGCTAGAGGTAAACCGTATAGCAGAGGTGGAAAGAAACCAGATGAAGGTGGGAGTAGTGGTGGCAAGTTTGGAGGTAATAGGAATTGCTTTAAGTGTGGACAACCGGGACATCGTATTTTTGAGTGCCCGAAGAATGATGGAAAATGTTTCAAGTGTGGTGATCCTAACCACAAAGCTGATCAGTGCAAGAAAGGTGTTGTGTGCTTCAATTGCAAAGAAGCGGGTCATAAGAGCAACGTGTGTAAGAAGCCTAGAGCGGCTGGAGGAAAAGTGTTTGCTTTAGATGGTGGTGATGCGAAGGCGGACAACTTGATCAGAGGTACATGCTTTATCAATAATACTCCTTTGTCTGCTATTATTGATACGGGTGCTACCCATTCGTTTATTTCTATGGATTGTGTTAAGAGGTTGGGTCTTAAAGTAGAAAATATGATGGGACGCATGGTTATTGAAACGCCTGCGAGTGGTTCGGTATCTACTACGCTAGTTTGTGTTGATTGTTCAGTCACTATGTATGGTCGACACTTTGGTATGGATTTAGTCTGTATTCCGTTGAGCGGAATAGATGTTATCTTTGGTATGAACTGGTTAGAATTTAATCGGGTTCATATCAACTGTGGTAAGAGGACGGTTAAGTTTCCAAAACCGGAGCCAGAGTTGTGTTCGAAGCTCATGTGTTGTCGAGAAGTGGTAAGATCAGTAAAGGCTCAAGAGGACGTGTTTGCTATGTTTGCTTCATTGAGAGTGGAAGAGAAGAATGAGATTGATGCGTTGCCGGTGGTGCGTGATTTCGCAGATGTTTTTCCAGATGACATTTTGGATTTACCACCCGAGAGAGAGGTTGAATTCGCAATTGACATAGTACCTGGCACTAGTCCAATTTCGATGGCGCCGTATCGTATGTCAGCTGCTGAACTAGAGAAGTTGAAGGAACAATTGGAAGAATTGTTAGAGAAAAAGTTTGTAAGACCGAGTGTATCGCCGTGGGGTGCGCCGGTTCTGTTGGTAAAGAAGAAAGATGGTAGTATGCGTCTGTGCATTGATTATCGTCAGTTGAATAAAGCAACTATCAAGAACAAGTATCCACTTCCGAGGATAGATGATTTGATGGATCAGTTAGTGGGAGCCTGTGTGTTTAGCAAGATTGATTTGAGATCGGGATATCACCAGATAAGAGTTAAGGCGGAGGATATACCGAAGACTGCTTTCAGAACAAGGTATGGTCACTACGAGTACGCCGTTATGCCTTTTGGAGTTACTAATGCACCTGGAGTGTTTATGGAATATATGAATCGTATATTTCATTCCTTTTTGGATCGATTCGTGGTGGTCTTCATAGACGATATTTTGGTATACTCGAAGACGGAAGAGGAACATGCTGAGCATTTGAGGATTGTGTTAGAGGTGTTGCGCGAGAAGAAGCTTTATGCAAAATTTTCTAAGTGTGAATTTTGGTTGCATAAAGTTAGCTTTTTGGGTCACGTCATTTCAAGTGGTGGTATAGCAGTGGATCCTGCTAAGGTAGAAGCCGTGCAAGATTGGGGAACGCCGGAGTCTGTTACTGAGATCCGAAGTTTTCTTGGTTTGGCCGGTTACTATCGGAGGTTCATCGAAGGATTTTCAAAGTTGGCGTTGCCGTTGACGCAGTTGACTAGGAAGGGTCAAGCTTTCATTTGGGATGACAAGTGTGAGCAGAGTTTCCAAGAGTTGAAGAGGAGGTTGACATCTGCACCTGTGTTAATTCTGCCTAATCCGAAGGAACCGTTCGTGGTTTATTGTGATGCGTCGAAGATGGGTCTAGGTGGTGTGTTGATGCAGAGGGGACAAGTTGTTGCTTATGCATCAAGACAGCTGAAGATTCATGAGAGGAACTATCCTACGCATGATTTGGAGCTAGCTGCTGTTGTGTTTGTTCTTAAGATTTGGAGGCACTACTTGTATGGATCAAGGTTCGAGGTTTTCAGCGATCACAAGAGTCTGAAGTACTTGTTTGATCAGAAGGAGCTCAACATGAGGCAAAGAAGATGGTTAGAGTTTCTTAAGGATTATGATTTCGAGTTGAACTATCACCCGGGTAAGGCTAATGTGGTAGCCGATGCGTTGAGTAGGAAGTCACTGCATATGTCTTCTCTGATGGCGAAGGAACTGAGATTGATTGAAGAGTTTAGAGACCTCAGTTTGGTTTGTGAAAGGACAACCAGAAGCGTGAAGCTAGGAATGTTGAGATTGACAAATGATTTTCTTGAAGAGGTTGTGGAAAAGCAAAAGTATGATGTGAAATTGATGAAGCTTAAGACGCTCATCGAGCAAGGGAAAAAGGTAAATGTTGAGATCGATGAGAAGGGTGTGATGAGGTGTCAGGGAAGGTTATGTGTACCTGATGTGCCTGAATTGAAGCGGATGATTTTGGAGGAAGGTCACAGAAGCAACTTAAGTATTCATCCTGGTGTTACTAAGATGTATCAAGATCTGAGGAAAATGTTTTGGTGGCCGGGGATGAAGAAAGAGATCGCCGAGTTTGTTTTCGCGTGCTTGACTTGTCAGAAGTCCAAGGTGGAGCATCAGAAGCCGTCGGGGCTATTGCAACCTATGTTTATTCCAGAGTGGAAATGGGATAGTATTGCGATGGATTTTGTAAGCGGTTTGCCGAAGACGTCGAAAGGTAACAATATGATTTGGGTAGTTGTCGACAGGTTAACAAAGTCTGCTCATTTCATAGCTATCAAGACCGGTATGCTAGTACCAAAGTTGGCTGAGATTTATGTTGAGCAAATCGTGAGATTGCATGGAATACCGTCGAGTATTGTATCAGATCGAGATCCCCGTTTTACTTCAAGGTTTTGGGAAAGTTTGCAAGAAGCGTTGGGGACTAAGTTGCGGATGAGTTCTGCTTATCACCCGCAGACGGATGGTCAGTCGGAGAGGACGATTCAATCATTGGAGGATTTATTAAGATCGTGCATTTTGGAACAAGGAGTGAGTTGGGAAGCTTGCTTACCATTGATTGAGTTTACATATAACAACAGTTTTCATTCGAGCATTGGTATGGCACCTTTTGAAGCGTTGTATGGGAGAAGATGTAGAACACCTTTGTGTTGGTTTGAATCGGGAGAAAGTGTGATGCTTGGACCTGAGATTGTGCAACAAACGACCGAGAAGATCAAGATGATCCAAGAGAAGATGAGAGCATCGCAGAGTCGCCAGAAAAGCTATGCCGACAAGAGAAGGAAGGATATAGAATTTCAAGAAGGAGATCATGTGTTTCTAAGAGTTACATCGACTACGGGTATTGGACGGGCTTTGAAATCGAAGAAGTTAGCATCGAGGTTCATTGGTCCGTATCAGGTTTTGAAGAGGATTGGGAAGGTGGCGTATAGGATTGCGTTACCGCCGTCGTTGTCAAATCTACATGATGTTTTTCACGTGTCTCAATTAAGGAAATACGTATCGGATCCGTCACATGTGATTGAGTCGGACGAGATACAAGTGAGAGAGAATTTAACGGTTGCAACGGTACCCTTAAGGATTGAAGGACAAGAGATGAAGAGGCTCAGGAACAAAGAGATTTCATCGGTGAAAGTCGTTTGGGGAGGCCCAGCCGGTGAATATGCGACGTGGGAGCTCGAGAGCAAGATGAGGGATTCCTATCCAGAGTTGTTTTCAGGTATTTTCGAGGGCGAAAATTCTTTTTAGGGGGGTAGAGTTGTAACGACCCTATTTTCGTATGTTATATTTTTATATATTTTGTTTTATGGATTTGCATTTAAATATATTTTCTAGTAATCGAGAAATAATTATTTAGCGCGAAGATAAGTTCGTAATCGAGTTTTTAGAGTTTTGGGCGAATTTGGGCCAAGAGGGTGAATAGTGTTGGGCTTTAGTTTATGAGTATTAGTAATGATCATGTGCAAATGAATGTAGTAAGCCTTGTTAGATTGTATGGCTAGGATTGGTCCATGATAGTTAGTAAGGAAATGGATGGCTAGGATCATTTGCTAGGGATATAAGATATTTTGTAAGGACATGAATAGTGCCATTCATCTTCTTTGTGAAAGAAAACGTGGAAGAGGAGAAGAAAAGCAAGAGGAAAGCTAGGGCAAGAGATTTTGTGAAGAAAAGCTTGGAATTTCTGTAGATTCATTGATTGTGAGGTAAGAGAGTTAGTATTACTTCTTCACAAGTGATTGAGAAGGGGAGAATGTCTATTTCTCCATCCCAAACTTCTCGTCACTTTGTCTAGGTTTTGATAGAAAGTTTTTATGGTTTAAAGTTGTTAATGATTATGTTTTGCTTGCTTGAATGCTAAGTGATGTTGCTAGCATGCTTTTGTTGAAGTTATAGTGTTTTGAATGAAAAGGGAAAGTTATGAAAAGTTTAGTGTTTAAACCCTAACTTCTATGCTAGATGCAATCCTTGCTTGTGATTGTTTTTAAAGGATGTTTTATGATGGAAAGTTGTTTTTAACATGTTCTGGAAGTTGGGTAAACTTGAATGGGCTAAAATGGTGGAAAAATCACATTTTTTCATGACTGTGTACTGATACGGTCGCTTGTAGCGACCACACTGGCGCTTGTAGCGACCAGGCTCGCTTGTAGCGACCAAGGGCTCGCTTGTAGCGACCAACCCTAGACAGGCCAACTTCGTTGAGTCGTTCTGGAGGTCCTGGTGCGCGCGGAGATGACTTTTTGTTATTATATTTTCATAATATGTTTTGGAAACCTTGCCCACCATTTTAACTTATTCTTAATGTTTTCTAAAGATTATTTGTTTCAAGAAAAGCTTGAGTAAAACCCTAGCATGTGTGTGGGATTATCAAAGTATGTGGGTCTTCCTTTGAAACCCTTATGTGTGAGGTTTTGATATGATTTGCTTGATTTATTTGAAATTGTTGATCAAGGTTGAGTGTATACATGTTGTGTTTATGATTTGGCCATGAGAGCCTAGTAGTTATTGTTGTTGTTGATGTTGTGATAATTATCAGAGTGCTGATAACTTAGTAGTTGCGTTTGTTGTTGTTGTTGTTGTGATAATTATCAGAGTGCTGATAATTAGTTGTATTAATAAGTATCATATATTTACTAAGTGAATCATCATGCATTTCATGATTGTATGATATCCGTGTGCGGATAAGAAATCCAAGAGTGCTTGGTTATCAAGAGTGCTTGATAAGGATATAAGTTTATCCAAAATGATTTGGTACCACATGCATTAGTGAATGCATTTTGAGGCATGCATCCTTTGTGACATTATGTGTGCATAATGGTTGTTATGTGATAATTGTTATTGATGAGTTTTGTGTTTGTGACATTATGTGTGCATAATGGTTATTATGTGAAAATGGTTATTGATGGGTTTTGTACCTTGTCGATTATGTGTTGTGTTTTGGTTATGTATAATAATGTGTTATTTATACATGTTTATTGTTTGTGATACTAACACTCTCTGTTTTGTGTTATGTGCTGGATCTTTGGGGATCCAGATTATCAGGTTGACGAGAATATCGTCGAGGAGTAGCTTTTGCAGTTAGGAGCCTGCATAGTGGTGAGGGCATAGCTTAGCTATCCTTACATTTTTGGTACTAGGTGTTGTATCCTAGTTAGAGTCTAGGGCTCTGATATTTGTAACACTATTTTGGGGTATCTGAACGCGTATGTATAGATTTGGCAATGGTATCTGTTGTAGAATTGCCTCTTTTGAAAAATCTTATGTATATATTTTTGTGTAATATATGCATGCTTGGTTATAAGCAATTGTTTTGTTATTTTTCCGCTGCTGTTTGAGAATCAAATATTGTTTGATCTGTGGTTGTTTTATGAAAATGCGTTTTACATATGTTGTAACTTCCTATGTCCTTAACGTTTTGTTTTTATTAAAGTTAATAATTCGGCGGTTAAGGGTTAGGGTGTTACAATATCCATCAAGGAAACAATAATACGCTTGACCGGACAATCTTTCTAGCATTTGATCCATGAATGGTAGAGGAAAATGATCTTTTCTTGTAGCTTTGTTGAGTCTCCGGTAATCAATACATATCCTCCAACCTGTGACGGTTCTTGTCGGTATGAGCTCATTCTTCTCATTTGTGATTACCGCCATACCTCCCTTCTTAGGAACAACTTGAACCGGGCTAACCCAAGTACTATCCGAGATCGGATAAATCATGCCGGCTTCTAGTAGTTTAACCACTTCCTTCCGGACTACTTCCTTCATATTTGGGTTTAACCGACGTTGAGGTTGCGCTACCGGCTTGTAATCTTCTTCCATCATGATCTTATGCATACAATAAGATGGACTTATCCCTTTCAAGTCGGATAGTGTCCAGCCTATTGCTTCTTTGTTAGACTTCAAAATTTCCACCAATTTGGCTTCTTCGTTGCTTGACAAGTAGCTACTTATGATAGCCGGTTTATTACCCTCTTTTTCAAGGAAAACATACTTCAAGTGTGAGGGTAGAATTTTCATCTCCGGCTTCATTTCTTGAACATTGGATTCATTCTCCAATTCCTCAATTATTGCTTTGTGAGGAGGAATTTCCTTCAATGAATCCAACTCCTTCAAACGTTCTTCTATTTCTTTCTCATCTTCCTCGCCTATGATATTTAGTGCATCCGTCAAAACTCATTCAAGAGGTGTCAAATTATGCAGCTGTTCTCTTGTATCAACAATTATTTCATCAGTTGCATCCATCTTGAAACATGCACCTTTATCACTAGGGTACTTCATAGCTTCATTGATGTTGAAATTGACTTCTTCATCGTCCACACGGACTTTCATTAAACCTCCGTCAAGATCAATCATCATTCTTGTCGTTTGCATAAATGTTCTTCCAAGAATCAGTGGCACATCATCATCCTCAAGAATATCCATCACCACAAAGTCAATGGGAAATAGGAACTTGTCTACTTTCACCAAGACATCTTCAGCTATTCCCAATGGACGTGTGACAGATTTGTCGGCCAGTTGCAACGTCAAATTTGTTCGTTTCACAACCAAATCACCAATCCTTTTGACAACGGAGAGTGGGATTAGGTTGATACTTGAACCAAGATCGATGAGTGCTTTACCGACATTCACATTGCCTATAGATACCGGTAATGTAACTTTCCCCGGATCTTTCTCCTTCCTTGGCAATGTTCTTTGGATGATGGCACTACAATTCGCATCAAGCTGAATTGTTTCCTCATCATTGTACCTCCTTTTCTTGGAAAGAATTTCTTTCATGAACTTGGCATACGTAGGCATTTGCTCCAAGGCTTCCGAGAATGGAATATTGATTTGCAATCTTTTGAAAATGTCTAGGAACCTTGCAAATTGCCTCTCTTTGTCTTTGCCTCTCCTTCACCACATCTTTCTTCTTCTCATTGTTATCTTTTTCAACTAACTCCTTATTCTTTTCAACTAATTCCTCTTTATTTTCTCCCTCCGTTTCCTTCTCACTTCCTTCATCAATTTCTTCATCATGTACTTCAACAACTTTCCTTTCCACTTCAAGATTATCTCTTATTCCCCTACCAACCACCTTCCCACTTCTTGTTGCATTTGCCTTGCAATGATCTTTTTCTGCAAGGTCGGTTGCATCAAAATGAATTGATTGTCATTTTGATGCATGGTCTTTTGGATTGGGTTGAGTGCTGGCGGTAAAGGTTCCGCCTTGTTGTGTGGCTTGAGCTAGTTGTTGAGCCATTTGGCCTACTTGAGTTTCTAGATTTTTAATGGAAGCATCGGTGTTTTTCTGGTTTGCCATGGACATTTGCATAATTTGGTTCAATGTTTCGTCGGTACTTTGTGAACGGTTTTGTTGTGGTGGGTATTGATTGAAATTATTGTAAGGTTGTCGGTTGGAAGGACCAGCATCTTGTCTCCATGGTTGGCCATAATTAGGGTTATTCCCTCTTTGGAAATTGTTGTTATGGCTTGGATATTGACCTTGAAACTGATTCGGCCTTTGTTGGTTACCGACATAGCTTACTTCTTCTGTTGGTGGTGGACAAAAACCAGTGGGATGATCGCCTGAACAAAGCTCACAAGATGCAACTTGATGATGTCTTCTTTGTTCATTTTGCATCTCCTTCATTTGTTGTGGAAGATTTGCCATCTTTCTTGTTAGTTCCTCCACTTGTTGAGTTAAAAGCTTGTTTTGTGCAAGAATAGCGTCATTTGTTCCCAAGTCCAAAATACCAGCTTTTCTTTGTCCCGGATTTCTGTTGTGGTGAGCTTGATGGTCATTGAGTGCCATTCTCTCAATAATTGATACAACATCTTCAGCACTATTTGCCATTAATGATCCACCCGTGGCTGCATCAAGTAAAAGCTTCGATTGTTGTTGCATTCCATTGCGGAAAAGATGAATTTGAGTTAAATCATCAAAACCATGGTTTGGACATCTTCTTAGCATTGACTTGAATCGCTCCCAAGCTTCACAAAGTGTCTCACTTGATCCTTGAGAAAAGACGGCTATGGTAGTCTTGGCCTCCATAAATCGATTTTGTGGAAAGAATCTCTCAAGGAATTTCTCCTCAAGAGTATTCCAATTAGTCATCACTTGTGGTGGTTGATCCAAGTACCATTCCTTTGCCTTTCCAATCAATTAATGAGGAAACATTCTCATGAATATTGCTTCTTCCTCATTCTCTGTTGCTCCCAAAGTACCAGCTATCTCATAGAACTTTGTTAGATGTTGAAATGGATCCTCATGATCTAAACCCGAGAAAGGGTTAGCATATAGAATCTGGAGAATCCCAGTCTTCATCTCCGTTTGCTTAGTAGTCCTTGGCGACTTTCCTAATTGTGCAAGGCGTCGTGGGCTGTTATGACAAGGCATCCCACTACCTCCCGAGCTTCCAGATCCGTCTCCTTCTCCGGCCATAGGTGTTTCTTGTATTGGAACTAATGAAGGAATAGAAACAGATGGTCCTTCTTGCTGCCTCTTCTCAGCTTGCTGCCTCTTCTTTCGACTTTTGCTATTATTTCTTCTAGCAGTTCTTTCTATTTCTGAATCAAACAGCAGTTGGTCTTCTTGTGTTTTACCTCGCATATACGGAACTCAACAATCTGACCAAACAAATTAGCAACAAGATGGATAAAAAATGATAGTTATATACATAAAAGAATTTTCTGCAAAATTGCTTAAAACAATAATTTTAGCTGCGATGTTTATGATATCTAAGCGTTATAATCCCCGGCAACGGCGCCATTTTTGATGAGTTGGTTTTTTCCTCACATTATAATTTCCTATCTACACGTGAGTATATTAGGATCGTCTCCACAGGGATTTACGCGATACCTTAAACCATTTAACATCGATTATCATTTTAAGTTAGGGTTTCTTTTGTTTACTAAAAACTAATCGACTTTCAAATATAAATAAATACTACGAGTAATAGGGCATAAAAGTGTCGGTATCAAAGTCATAAATCTAGCATCGATAATGTTCTAATGATCATGATAATAGGATTCTAGTTTTAATCTCTTCTTAACGATATTATCACACATCACTCGACAACATTATTCATGTCCAAATAAAGTTGTGAGATCGATTGTATCGTTTAATCGACGATTTCCCAATCTATTAAACGATCCAAAAGCATTAAGTATTGATGCTTTAAGTGATTATCAAAACATAATCCCATGTCTAGAACACTTGTTTTAATAGAAAATTATTCTAACCCTAGATTTAAATGTAATTTTCAATAACACTAAATCAAACATATGATTGAATAACAAGAATAAGTTTCAATATATTATAAAATACTAGAATCAAATATTTACATGATCAAATAGATTACATCTAGCTTGATTCATTACCTCTAATCCCAACAAAGGAGATTTAGTTGATCATTTTCATGTCAACAATACAAAAGCTGGAGTAAAGATGAAGATCAATGTCAAGTTTTGATTTCTCAAAAACCCTTTGGTGATCAAATCTTGATTCCTTGTTTGTCCTTTGAAGTGCCCTTCTTTTAGCCCTATTCTCTGGTAATAAATCTCTAAAATTTGTTCTTAATACAAGCTTAACAATAACTTCCTTTTACCTAAAAGCTGAAAGAGAGCTTAAATACTAAAATAGATAAGTGACATCTCGCTCAGCGAGATAACTTTCGCTCAGCGAGTTTGACAATCTGGCCAGTGGCATTCTGCCACGTCTTCTACAACATTAAACTGCCTTGATAATCTCGCTGGGTGACCAATATTTCGCTGAGCGAAATCAAGGTTCCCCTGTTCCAGAAAATCCCTGCCTGAACTCGCCATTCACTCGCCAAGTACTCGCCTGGCGAGTTTATCTTTGAGAAACTCCTGAAAATCCCTGCATCAACTCGCCATTCACTCGCCAAGGGCTCGCTGGGCGAGATTCTTCATTCTTCTCTTAGTGATTTCTTGCTATTTTCAAGTCCTGGCTTGCTTTTTCCTACACAAATGGGGAAGAATAAGGTATACAAAGAATAATTGGCATTTATTCATAAATTCCATGATTTTCCTAAGATAACTTGCAAAACAAGTAACTAAAAAGCCTTGTAAAAGACATGAATTTAATCATTTCTTGCCACTTATCACCCCACCTAACCACGGATCTGTCCAAAAAAAGTATCAACTCCATTACCAACCCTCATCTCTATACTATCATCGAACCACCCCCCTCCGACGACACTCACACCATTCCGAATATTCGCAACCTCCCTCCACTACAAAGAACCACTCCGGCCCCAAACCCCCAACCTCCCTGCGTCCTCTCCATACCTAGCAACCAGGACCCTATACCACAAACCACCTATATCTACTAACAACATCCATCACCACTTACCTAGAAAAGAAGTATTAAACTTCCTCAATTGCCTAACCCCAACCCTCCAAACTCCTTCCCTAAACAAACATTTTTCCAACTGATCCGAGAAATTTTCCTATTATCCTCACACCCTCCCTAAAAAAATTTAATCAATAAAGATTCAATAGAAGAGATTATACCTGACGGAGCTTTGAAGAATGAAAGAGCATAGATAGAGAGAGAAGTCAGGACAAACTTAAGAAAGATCAAGCGACCACCAAAAGAAATAAAACAGCTCTTCCACCCAGACAATCTATTACGAATGCAAGTCAGAACTGGATCCCCAAAAGACAAACAATGAGGATCTCCACTAATACGAAGGCCTAAGTACATAAAAGGCACCTTCCCCACAGAACACCCCAAAGCAGAAGCCACCTCAACCAACCAAGAATCAACAATATTAATCCTTTTCAGCATACTTTTATTAAAATTCACCTTCAGCCCAGAAACAACCTCAAAAAGAACAAGCACTGCCCGCAAAGCACATACCTTTGCCCAGCTTTTGGCACCCAACAATAATGTATCATCCGCAAACTGAAGATGAGAGATAACAGTAGAATTTGCAGAACCAATGTTATAGCCCGTAAAAATATTAGACTGAATCATAGCACTCATCGTTACGTTCAAACCCTCTGCTGTCAATAAAAAGAGAAAAGGTGAGAGAGGATAACCTTGTCTAAGGCCCCGCTACAAAGGAAACTAATCAGTGGGGCTGCCATTAACTAAAATAGAAGTTGTAGCTGATCCCACACATTTTTTAATCCATTTCCGCCACAAAGTTTGGAAGGACATATTTCTCATAATTGCATTGAGATACCCCCAGTCCACCGAATCGTAGGCTTTTTCAAAGTCAACTTTAAATAATAAAAGCTCTTTCTTTAATTTACGAGCCTCATCCACCACCTCATTCGCAATCAAAATCCCATCTAAAATTTGTCTATCTTTAACAAACGATGTTTGAGCCTCAGAAATAACACTTCCAATAACCAACCAAAGTCGATTTGCAAGAACTTTTACCAGGATTTTATAAAGACTTTCCACCAGAGAGATAGGCCAAAAATCATTTAATTTTTGCAGACTTTCAACTTTAGGAATAAGAGCTATAAAAGTAGAATTAATACCTTTTGACAATTTACCATTACGACGAAACTCCAAAATAAACCGCAAAATGTCATCTTTCATAACAGGCCAAAACTCTTTCAGAAAGCAAAAATTAATATCATCTGGACCCGGACTCTTGTAACTATCACAATCCCACACCGCTGCTTTAACTTCTTCAATTGAGAAAGGCTTGACCAAACTACCACCTTTCGAAATAGACAAGGAACGAAACTGGAAATCATCCACCCTAGGCCGATCCATGATAGGCGCTTGAAATGAGAGGAAAATGCGAGAATACAACTTTGTGAATAGGCTGCACGCCCTCCACCCACAAACCATCCACCATTATTGAAGATAAAGCATTCCTTCTCCGCCGACTTGATAAAACAAAATGAAACTACTTGGAGTTTGCATCACCATTTTGAAGCCAAAGAAGTCGAGACTGCTACCAATAAAAGCTAGTATTAACCCGAGACAAAGAATGAATGTTCAGAGAAATACCATGTAATTCAACAATCTAATCATCAGTCAGCACCTCATCTTCCCCTTTAGAATCTCTAAGACGGATAAGCGAGCTTTAAGGGAGACAATTTTACCAGGAGCATTCTTGGAATTAGAACCAAGCCACTCTTTAAGAGCCAACTTAATCAATTTCAGTTTTTCTTTCAGAACATAGCCGCCTCATCCATCAATATGCAGAGAATTCCATCTATTGATGACAAACTGCTTATAACCAGGAATATCTTGCCAATACTTTAGCATCCTCAAAGGCCGGGGACCCCAATTTCCTCATGCACTGACAACAACAAATGACAATGATCTGACAGACCCCTCAGTTGAGCCATCTTGCAAACAATTAGGCCTGACCAAACACCACTCCTCAGAAAGCAGGAACCTATCAATCCGACTCATGGAGGCCATCGCCCTTGTACCAAGTAAACTTCCGACCACACAATGGGAGATCAACAAAACCATTAACATCTATGAACTGATTAAAAGGGGCATGATCAAATGACCTGAAGCCGTGTCTCACATACCGCCTTTCCTCATCACAACGAACAGCATTAAAATCCGAACAGGCACACACCTTCTTCCCACCGAACAACTGTAAACGACTAGTTAAAGAATCCCATAACACATGTTTTGCAATATTATCACACAGAGCATAACTATTGAATAAGTAGAACTCCTCATTTGACTTAATAAACCGGTCGTGAATCATCAACATATGATTAAAGCTAATAGAAGACCAAACCTCCACTTCCACAACATCCCACAAAACCAACAGACCCCCGACGCCCCCACTGAGGGACGAAAGGAGAAACCGTGAGACGAAATACCCCATAAGGAAGCACATCCAAGATCATCACACACACCCAACTTAGTTTCCTGGATGCACATAGTAAACAGATTCTTTTCACCAATCAGATTCCTAACTTCCTTCCTCTTTTCCAACCCACCCAAACTCCTAACATTCCAAGATATAATCTTCATAAAGCACCCTTACACCCCTCACCACCCCCAACACAACGCTAGCACCCATTATCCGCCCTCCCCTCCCTCTCCCTCCACCGAAACTTTCACATTCTTTTTCCCTCTTCCCGCTCCAGACAACACATTAAACATATAGTATTATCCCCATTAAACTTTACTCTTATAGCTTTACCAATACCCCACACATCCTCCACCGCCACGTTCTCATTCCCCTGCATAACTACCCAATGTTCCCAATCCTTATTAACAGACGCTGAAGAGGAAACAGAATCTGAAGAGGCTTGATTAAATACCTCAACAGATTTGCACACTTTACTCCTCCCACTACCCCTTATAACATTTCTTTTCAAAATCTTTCAGAACCTCTTTACGATCCTTACTTGGTAAACAAGCAATTTTTTTCAAATTTAACATAGTATAACGAAGAATCCCACCTGCTTTCTTTTTATGTAGAGCTTGAACTGAATTAGTATTGTGATCGCTTTGTGATTTGCTCTTTTTCTTGAACTTCTTTTTAGAGGAAAACACCTGTATCACTATGATTATGATCATTTAGCCATTCCATACTCCAAGGATCATACATAATAGAATGCTAGCCACCTGGCGGACAAGATAAATTACGCTTTTGACGAAGAGGAATAGAGTCACTAACCACAGTTGTTCGAAAATCTCCATCAAGAGAACTGACAGACGCCGTGTCATACCCCATTTTTGACCCGTTTTTATTTCTTTTCTCTCGTCTTTTAGGCCAGAAATTTTCGTCGTTTCAGACGAAATTTCGGCAGGGAGGTATTTTAAAATACCTCATTTTTGTTCCGAAGGCAACCATTTTTTATTTTTGTTTTTTAGTATTATTATTATTTTATTACTTTCTTTATTTCTTTTTTTTAATTTCCTTTTTTTTAGTGTTTCTTTTTTTATTTTCGTTTTTTATTACTACTTTTTTATTATTTTTATTTTACCTTTTTATTATTTTTATTCAGTCATTTTAGGTCCAATTTCAGTCCAAGCCCAGAGGGGCAGTTTCGTCCTTTTTTACCCTAGTTTTTTTACTATAAATAAAGCATTAAATGCACAGTACAGAGAGGGCAGAATCAGTCAGAAACTAGTACAGTACTCTGCCACCACAAGCCACCGTCCACCACCACCGCAAACCACCAATCGGAATCCCAATCTCTTCCTTTTCTTTTTTTTACGTTATCACAGAACCAATAAACACAAAAACTAGATTCAACCGAACCCAAAACAACCGTAGAGCCTCTTAATCCAAACTGTTACCACAAAAATCACAACCCACGATTAGGATCATAACCCTAACCCATCAACACGAAAACTAAAGACCAAATCCAGATCAAAACCGTTTTAATCCGAACAACAATCTCACCAAACGCCAAAACCGAGCGACAAACTCAGAATTCGAGGTAGCTCTCAGAAATTTCTAAACCTAGATCTAGCTTTTTTAAAAAGATTTCGAAAAATCCAAGTTGATTTTCGTTTAGAAGGTGAAAAAGGATTTCAGAAAAGGGTAACAAAATTTAATTCTGTGCTCCGGCGCGGTGGCGCCGCCGGCGGCCGCCGCGCCGGAAGAGTTTCTGGCCGGTTTCTGTTTAGAGAGAAGGAGGAGGATTTTTATTTTAGAGAGAAAGTAGAGAGAGGAGAAGAGGGGAAAATGAATGTTTTTTTTCAGAAATTGTCTTTTATACAGACCCAAACCGGGCCCAAACCACACAGCCTGCGCGGCCCATCCTCTTCTCTTCTTCCCTCCTCTTTCTGTTTTCTTCTCCCCCCCCCCCCCCCTTCTTCTTCTCCTACACCCTTTCTTTTTTTTTTATTTCTTTTTTCTCTTTATTTTCCTTTTATTTCTTTTTTTTTTCTTGCATTTATTATTTCAGTATTTATTTATTTCATGCATTTTATCTTACCACATTTTAATTTTCAGTATTGCATGCATTTTATTATTATTGCTATTTTTCTTTTATTTTATGCATTTTTTTTTATTTTCTTTATTTATTTTATGCACCATATTTAATTTTATGTCTTGCATTTTATTTTCTTTATTTATTTTCCAGCTCCATATTTATTTTTATGTCTTGCATTTTTATTTTTCCAGTACCATATTCATATTATGTCTTGCATTTTATTTTCCTTTTTTTATTTTATGCATCATATTTATTTTATGTATTGCATTTTATTTTCTTTTAGCATCATATTTATTTTATGTCTTGCATTTTTATTTTCTTTTTTTACTTTCCTGCACCATATTTATTTGATGCCTTGCATTTTTATTTTCCAGCACCATATTTATTTTTTTGTCTTGCATTTTTATTTTATTTTTTTATTTTATGTATCATATTTATTTTATTGTCTTGCATTCTTTTTATTTTTAGCATCATGTTTATTTTATGCCTTGCATTTTTATTTTCTTTTTATTTTATTTTCAGTATCATATTTATTTTATGCCTTGCATTTTTATTTTCTTTATTTATTTTACGCACCATATTTATTTATTGTTTTGCATTTCATGCATCCTTTATTTTTTTTCATTTTTTAGCATATTTACTTTAATGCACTTGCAATTTTATTTTATTATTTTTGTCATTTATTTTATTGCCAATTAGAATGTATCTAGGTCCAATGTAAATAAAAATATAAATGAGAATCTGCACCGACACTCACATTTATTTTTATGTTTTATGCCGAGGACGATAATGTAATTTTGACCGTATCCGAGGAAAAGGACCCTCACTTGATCCAATGTCATTTTGAGGGATCCGGCGCGCTTCAGTTTATCTCAGCATAACTTAGTCTCTGGACCTTAGGACTTAATCAAAATTTTCACAAAAAAAGTCAAAAAAGTCAAAATCCAAAAAACATTTCATAATCAAAATTTCAAAAAAAGTCAATCTTTATCCTTTCTTTCTTAATCAAATTTCAATCAACTTTTAATCAATCAAAACATTTTTCTTCAATTTAAAATCAATCAAACTCACCTCTTTTTTATTCTTCTATGCCTTTCGGCTTCTTATCTCTCTCAAAACTTTTTTTTTTCAAACTTTAAAATCAATCAAAACCAATCACTCGGCTTTTTACCCCGAACTACGTGATTTTGATCCCGCTCGGGTACGTAGGCAAAAGACTTTGTCTTTCCAAATCAACAAAATAACAAAAACATTTTTCTTCTTCCTTTTTCATCACTTTAGTCTTCTACACTTAAGCATTTATTTTACAAACAAATAATCATTTTAGCATAAAGATAAAAATAAGCAAGAGGTTCCTATAGAGTACTATAGACGTTTAGGGTGCTAATACCTTCCCTTTGCGTAACCAACCCCCGGACCTTGATCTCTCTTAAAAATAGGGTTTTTCGAACTTTCTCCCTATTCCTCGGAAAAATAAAAGATCGGTGGTGAACTTAAAATTGCGAGTCAACGCTAATTAATAGCTTGATATCCAAAAATCACCGCGACAGAAAAATGGCGACTTCACTGGGGATAAAAATCCTAAGTGGGTTAAACCTATCTTGCTTTTCTTTATCTTTGTGCTTTATTATTATTTGTAATTGTAAATATGTGCTTAAGTGTTTATCTTTTTACGTGAGTGGTGAGATAAGTCCTACACCCGGACTTGAGGGAAACATAAGATAGGATGGTGGTATAATCAAAGTGTCTTTCCGAGGGTAAATTTCGGATGTGGCACATGTGATAACCCCACTCAATGGAGGAATCTTGGAAGTATTACTATGTTGGCATGAGTAAGTCGTGTACGGCATTGATATTTTCAAGTGGCCTATGAAGTTGAGGACCTTTAGTTACCTTTAACCCATCTTGGCCTTTTAGGACGTAGTGCGGTGGCTAACCAAGAGTAATCTTGAATTAGTTGATACGCGATACTACACTCAAACGAGACTTTCTTACAAATATTATTGGACCGGGACTCAATCTCGTAACCCGACGGTATTTGGAAGGGGTTGAGGACTTTGGGAACTTGGTAGAACCTGTGATACAGGTACATATGAAACCATAGTCCTTACCAAATGGCGTGTTTACCCTCGGCTCCAACATTATGGACTTAACCTCACCATGTTTTCTCCGTTTCTTTAGCATAATCATGCATGCATGCATTCATTCACATACTTTTTTTTCATCAAGTATCTAAAGACTTAGACGAGTTTTGTTGCAAACATCGTAGGAATGAACTTCACAAAGAGGAACACTCAGAAGTACAACTTCGAAAGCCCGGATTTGACAAACTTAAGGAAGCTAGGATCTTCAGTGACTAGTCCAGAGGATTTTCTCGAACTCGTTATGGGAGATCACTCGGCATGCTCAAGTTTTCAAGATTTATACTGATGAACTTCTGAGCATATCCCTTGGCTTTGTTCCTAAAAAGGGGATTGTTTGTAGTATTTTAAATGAAACGTTCAAACTATGGTGTTTACAATTACTTCGACAAGTCCTTCGATAACAAAACTTTCTTTTTTGCATAAGCATAATCATGCATCATACTGCATTCATAGTTTCCAAATCGAGTCTCACACTTTGTTCACCAATAGAAGGTTAATCAGCCGCCGTCCAAAGAAAGTGGCCCGACGAATTCTCCACAAACTGAATCGCATTTACAACACTATGGCTAATCGGAAAAGAATGGATCTGTTAGAGCAAGAAAACCAGAACCTCCGGGAAGAGGTGGCCAATCTCCGGGAAGGGATGGAGAAGTTGACCTCCATGATGAATGCTCTGTTGGCTTCCCAAGCCCAGACGTCAGTTCCTCAGCATGCTGTCACTACTTTTGAGCAGCCAATCTTATTTTCTTTACCAACTTCTACCATACTTGCTCCACCGCCCGGCACGTCTAGAGCTTACCCATGGGGATGCCATTTCTATCAGACGAAGGTTTTCGTCCCAGCTCTTTTGGAACCCCAACTCCGGCTATCCAGAAATCAGCTCCAGCCCCAACAAAGGCCTCAACAACAGTATCGACAACAGCCTCGACAACAGAATCAGTTTCAGTGGATATCCCATTTTGATCCAATCCCCATGGCATATGCAGAGTTGCTCCCCGCTTTGCTTGATAAAAACCTTGTTCAAACTAAGGCACCCCCTCGGGTACCTGAAAAGTTGCCACGTGGGTATAGACCTGATCTCTCTTGTGCTTTCCATCATGGGGCACCCAGTCATGACATTGAGCGCTGTTACGCCTTGAAAGCTGAAGTCCAGAAGTTGATACAGGCTAACATCTTATCCTTCAAAGAGTCAAGCTCCAATGTGCAAGCTAATCCGCCACCGGATCATGGGACCTCATCTATTAATTTGGTGCAAGATTGTTCAGAAGCTCACCCTGTTGAAGAAGGTGGCGGTTAATTTTGTGACACATGGCAGAGTTTACCGCAATTAGGTCGCTGTTGATATTCCCTCGAGTTACTCATAGGTCCAAGTAATGTGTTTTGTTGTCTTGTCTTTTTCAAAAAAAATTCCTTTCGTTCCGCCCGAGACGAAAGAAAACTTTTAGGGTTTTTTGTTTCATGCATTCCCATCATTAAATAAAAAGTCGTATTGTCCTCGACCTTGTCTTTTTATATTTTGTTCTTTTTCTGGAAAATGGTAACACAAAAAACCAAAAAAAGTTAATTACTTTTCTTTTATTTGTTTTCTTTTTAATCATTTTCAAATGTCTGCATCAACTCATTTTCTCAAATCAATCATCAATCATATGCAGACTAAGCATCAATAAACCCGTTGAACACTGTAACCCTATGCTCTCTCCCGACTTTGAGTTCCCTGTTTATGAAGCTGAAGAGGAGGAGGATGAAGGGATTCTTCGAAAAGATCTCTCTGCTACAGAAATATGAAAAAGAACATCATTCAGCCTCATGAAGAAGCACCGAAAGTGATTAACTTGGACACTACAGTATTCCTGATCAAATCCCAGATGAATGGTGCCATCGAAGCTACCAAAAAAAAACAAAAAAAAGAAGCAAAAATCAAACAAAAAAATCAAAAGCAAAAAAAAAACAACAAAAACAAAAAAAACAAATGCAAAAAGAAAAACAAAAGCAAAAAAAAAACAAAAAGAAAAATACATCAAAAAGATGGTGCAGAAGATGGTAACCACCTACAAGGACGTGCATGAGATGCTACTGTATGCTTTACACGGATATCGTACTTCAGTGCGTACCTCAACAGGGGCAACCCCTTTTCCCTTTGGTATACAGTATGAAAGTCTTAATGGAAGCCAAGTTGTCAGAGGCTGAATGGTGCCAAAACAAATATGATCAGTTCGAACTTGATTGAAAAGAAACGCATGAAGGCCTTGTGCCATGAGCAGTTATATCAAAAAGGATGAAACAAGCTTTTGACAAGAAAGTTCGTCCCCGCGAATTCAAAGAAGGAGATCTTGTGCTCAAGAAGGTTTTATCTTACAAACCCGATTCTAGGGGCAAGTGGACGCCTAATTATGAAGGTCTATACGTCTTCAAGAGAGCTTTCTCTGGTGGCGCATTAACTCTTGCGACTATGGATGGTGATGAGCTCCCTTGTCCTGTGAATGCGGATGCAGTCAAGAAATACTTTGTCTAAAAAATAAAAGAACAGCTCGGTAAGTCGAAAACCCGAAAGGGCGGCTTAGGCAAAAATGAGCGTCTCGGTGGATCGAAAACCCGAAAGGGCGATCCAGGCAAAAATTAGAGGCATAAAACAGAAAATAATCATCCTGATAGGTCGAAAACCCGAAAGGGCGATCTATGCAAAAGTTAAGGATCAAAAGACAAAGTAACTGCATTGGTCTGATCTCTACTCACTTGGGGCACATTAAATGTCAAAGAGACTCTGAATCTGAAGCATCCAAACTGTGGGATTCAAAGTTGTCGGGGAGAATAGCGGTTATTGTGTTCAATGTACCTTCCCCTTATATTTACCATTTTCCAAACTTTTTAAGATCCGTGGAGCCATGCCATTGGCGGGTCACCACTCTTTTAAATAAATTTGAGCCTGTTGCCTTTCATTTGGAATTCTCATTTATTCAGTTTATAAAAACTTCTTCTATCTTTGATGGTAGTGCTTGAAACAAAATATTTTTCAAAATCATAAATATTTTTCATGTCTTTTTGAAAAGCACAAACAACAAACACATTTTCTTTGAATTCATGAATAAGCGAAGGGTGCGTCAACAGCTATCCTAGGAACGGATAAACTTTGCAGGCTGAACATGGTCAATTGCTTAAAAAAAAATACAAAAAAAGAACAAAAAAGAAATATATATATATATATAAAAAAAGAAAAAGAGAAAAAACAGCTCGGTAAGTCGAAAACCCGAAAGGGCGGCTTAGGCAAAAATGAGCGTCCCGGTGGATCGAAAACCCGAAAGGGCGATCCAGGCAAAAATTAGGGGCATACAAAAGAATATTTTCCCGGTGGATTGAAAACCCGAAAGGGCGGTCCAGGCAAAAATTAGGGATTCAAAAAAAAAAAAAACAAAAGATAAGCATGACCATAGAAGCACTAGTTCTTCTACCAGGTTTTTGGATTAGCACGCTCTTCCCAGGAAGTGTTTATTCCCCATCAGCCGCTGCCTATGTCGGGCTTTACCTCGTCTTTGTTTTGATGTGCCCCAGTGGCACCATCCCCATTGAAGATTGTCGAGTGTTCGCGATGCGACGTCGGGTCACTTTCCATTTTATCCGTCCAATCTTGTCTCATCAAGTCAATCCTACATGCAATCATACAAGTTTATCAGTCATACAGTCATACAAGTCAATCCCTCATACAGTCACACAAGTCAATCATCCATACAGTCATACAAGTCGTGTCTTCATTCATGCATTCATACATTCATGCATATACACCTTCATGCATATACAATAAAGACAATATCATGCATACATGGCTGCATTAACCATCATGAGTCTTGCTTCAATTATCTTTTAATTTCAATCAATCATGAATAATTTGTAATCGTCTTCCCCAGGAAGTGATTACTCCCCATCAATTGTTGCATATGGCGGGCCTTACCCCGTCAATAATTTGATATATCTCCAATGGCATCATCCCCAATGAAGATTGCCGAGTACTTCTACTTGTCCAATCTTGTCTCATCAAATTCATCACTTACACTATCACACAAATCAATCCTTCGTATAGTCAAACAGTCACATAAATCATACATGCATTCATACATTCATGCATATACACATTCATGCATATACACATTCATGCATACAAACAACATCATGGTTGCGTTAACCACCCTGAGTCTTGTTTTGAATATCTTTTCCATATCAATCAATCATGAATAATTTGTAACCCTCTCTTTCCCCAAATGTCATCCCCAGTATTTCATCCTGAGATGTCACCCTCTTTTCGCCAAGTGGCAGTTCCTTAACGAGCAGCTTGTGCATTGTCTTATCCAGTCTTTTGTCGTCAGTGGCAAGTTCGGCAACAATCCGAACAGCTGACATTTATCTTTCATCCTGCTTTTAAATTTCATCCTTCTTTTATATTTCATCCTGCTTTTAAATTTCATCCAACTTTTAAATTTCATCCAGCATTTAAATTTCATCCAGCTTTTATATTTCATCCAGCATTTAAATTTCATCCTGCTTTTAAATTTCATCCAGCTTTTAAATTTCATCCAGCATTTAAATTTCATCCAGCTTTTATATTTCATCCAGCATTTAAATTTCATCCTGCTTTTAAATTTCATCCAGCTTTTAAATTTCATCCAGCATTTAAATTTCATCCGGCTTTTAAATTTCATCCAGCTTTTTACCTTTCATCCAGCATTTACCTTTGTTTTTTGTCGTCAGTTGGCTAGTTCGGCAATAACCCGAACAGCTGACATTTATCTTTGTTTCTTGTCGTCAGTTGATTAGTTCGACAATAACCCGAACAGCTGGCATTTACCTTTTTCTTGTCGTCAGTTGGCTAGTTCGGCAATAACCCGAACAGCTGACATTTATCTTTGTTTCTTGTCGTCAGTTGATTAGTTCGGCAATAACCCGGACAGCTGACATTTACCTTTTTCTTGTCATCAGTTGGCTAGTTCGGCAATAACCCGAACAGCTGACATTTATCTTTGTTTCTTGTCGTCAGTTGATTAGTTCGGCAATAACCCGGACAGCTGACATTTACCTTTTTCTTGTCATCAGTTGGCTAGTTCGGCAATAACCCGAACAGCTGACATTTATCTTTGTTTCTTGTCGTCAGTTGATTAGTTCGGCAATAACCCGAACAGCTGGCATTTACCTTTTTCTTGTCGTCAGTTGGCTAGTTCGGCAATAACCCGAACAGCTGACATTTATCTTTGTTTCTTGTCAGTTGACTAGTTCGGCAATAACCCGAACAGTTGACATTTATCTTTGTTTCTTGTCAGTTAACTAGTTCGGCAATAACCCGAACAGTTGACATTTATCTTTGTTTCTTGTCAGTTAACTAGTTCGGCAATAACCCGAACAGTTGACATTTATCTTTGTTTCTTGACAGTTGACTAGTTCGGCAATAACCCGTACCATTGACATTTATCTTTGTTTCTTGTCAGTTGACTAGTTCGGCAATAACCCGGACAGTTGACATTTATCTTTGTTTCTTGTCAGTTGGCTAGTTCGGCAATAACCCGAACAGCTGACATTTATCTTTGTTCCTTTGTCGTCAGTGGCAGTTCGTCGTTAACCCGAACGGCTGACATTTATCCCCAGTAAAACCATGTGATCCCCAGTGGAGTCGGACCCCGTTTCTTTTAACAAACTCGGGTATCCTTTTGTTTTGTTATCCCCAGTCGAGCCATCCTCGCCGTCTTGCATTCATACTTGCATCGCGAGCATGCACAACATTACATGCATAACATTACATGCATAGCATCACATGCACAACATTGCATTCATAGCATTTTGCAGTTGAATTCGGTCAAAAATGGTGTACTCTGTATTTAAGTGTCTTCGACCCGTCGATTTAAAAATTTCATTTTTAAATCTTCGTAACGAAGAAACTTAAATAGGGGCATCTGTCATACCTCATTTTTGACCCGTTTTTATTTCTTTTCTCTCGTCTTTTAGGCCAGAAATTTTCGTCGTTTCAGACAAAATTTCGGCAGGGAGGTATTTTAAAATACCTCATTTTTGTTCCGAAGGCAACCATTTTTTATTTTTGTTTTTTAGTATTATTATTATTTTATTACATTCTTTATTTCTTTTTTTAATTTCCTTTTTTTTTAGTGTTTCTTTTTTTATTTTCGTTTTTTATTACTACTTTTTTTATTATTTTTATTTTACCTTTTTTATTATTTTTATTCAGTCATTTTAGGTCCAATTTCAGTCCAAGCCCAGAGGGGCAGTTTCGTCCTTTTTTACCCTAGTTTTTTACTATAAATAAAGCATTAAATGCACAGTACAGAGAGGGCAGAATCAGTCAGAAACTAGTACAGTACTCTGCCACCACAAGCCACCGTCCACCACCACCGCAAACCACAAATCGGAATCCCAATCTCTTCCTTTTCTTTTTTTTACGTTATCACAGAACCAATAAACACAAAAACTAGATTCAACCGAACCCAAAACAACCGTAGAGCCTCTTAATCCAAACTGTTACCACAAAAATCACAACCCACGGTTAGGATCATAACCCTAACCCATCAACACGAAAACTAAAGACCAAATCCAGATCAAAACCGTTTTAATCCAAACAACAATCTCACCAAACGCCAAAACCGAGCCACAAACTCAGAATTCGAGGTAGCTCTCAGAAATTTCTAAACCTAGATCTAGCTTTTTTAAAAAGATTTCGAAAAATCCAAGTTGATTTTCGTTTAGAAGGTGAAAAAGGATTTCAGAAAAGGGTAACAAAATTTAATTCTGTGCTCCGGCGCGGTGGCGCCGCCGGCGGCCGCCGCGCCGGAAGAGTTTCTGGCCGGTTTCTGTTTAGAGAGAAGGAGGAGGATTTTTATTTTAGAGAGAAAGTAGAGAGAGGAGAAGAGGGGAAAATGAATGTTTTTTTTCTTCAGAAATTGTCTTTTATACAGACCCAAACCGGGCCCAAACCACACAGCCTGCGCGGCCCATCCTCTTCTCTTCTTCCCTCCTCTTTCTGTTTTCTTCTTCCCCCCCTTCTTCTTCTTCTCCTACACCCTTTCTTTTTTTTTTTATTTCTTTTTTCTCTTTATTTTCCTTTTATTTCTTTTTTTTCTTGCATTTATTATTTCAGTATTTATTTATTTCATGCATTTTATCTTACCGCATTTTAATTTTCAGTATTGCATGCATTTTATTATTATTGCTATTTTTCTTTTATTTTATGCATTTTTTTTTTATTTTCTTTATTTATTTTATGCACCATATTTAATTTTATGTCTTGCATTTTATTTTCTTTATTTATTTTCCAGCTCCATAATTATTTTTATGCCTTGCATTTTTATTTTTCCAGTACCATATTCATTTTATGTCTTGCATTTTATTTTCCTTTTTTTATTTTATGCATCATATTTATTTTATGTATTGCATTTTATTTTCTTTTAGCATCATATTTATTTTATGTCTTGCATTTTTATTTTCTTTTTTTACTTTCCTGCACCATATTTATTTTATGCCTTGCATTTTTATTTTCCAGCACCATATTTATTTTTTTGTCTTGCATTTTTATTTTATTTTTTTATTTTATGTATCATATTTATTTTATTGTCTTGCATTCTTTTTATTTTTAGCATCATGTTTATTTTATGCCTTGCATTTTTATTTTCTTTTTATTTTATTTTCAGTATCATATTTATTTTATGCCTTGCATTTTTATTTTCTTTATTTATTTTACGCACCATATTTATTTATTGTTTTGCATTTCATGCATCCTTTATTTTTTTCATTTTTTAGCATATTTACTTTAATGCACTTGCAATTTTATTTTATTATTTTTGTCATTTATTTTATTGCCAATTAGAATGTATCTAGGTCCAATGTAAATAAAAATATAAATGAGAATCTGCACCGACACTCACATTTATTTTTATGTTTTATGCCGAGGACGATAATGTAATTTTGACCGTATCCGAGGAAAAGGACCCTCACTTGATCCAATGTCATTTTGAGGGATCCGGCGCGCTTCAGTTTATCTCAGCATAACTTAGTCTCTGGACCTTAGGACTTAATCAAAATTTTCACAAAAAAAGTCAAATAGTCAAAATCCAAAAAACATTTTATAATCAAAATTTCATAAAAAAGTCAATCTTTATCCTTTCTTTCTTAATCAAATTTCAATCAACTTTTAATCAATCAAAACATTTTTCTTCAATTTAAAATCAATCAAACTCACCTCTTTTTTATTCTTCTATGCCTTTCGGCTTCTTATCTCTCTCAAAACTTTTTTTTTTCAAACTTTAAAATAAATCAAAACCAATCACTCGGCTTTTTACCCCGAACTACGTGATTTTGATCCCGCTCGGGTATGTAGGCAAAAGACTTTGTCTTTCCAAATCAACAAAATAACAAAAACATTTTTCTTCTTCCTTTTTCATCACTTTAGTCTTCTACACTTAAGCATTTATTTTACAAACAAATAATCATTTTAGCATAAAGATAAAAATAAGCAAGAGGTTCCTATAGAGTACTATAGACGTTTAGGGTGCTAATACCTTCCCTTTGCGTAACCAACCCCCGGACCTTGATCTCTCTTAAAAATAGGGTTTTTCGAACTTTCTCCCTTTTCCTCGGAAAAATAAAAGATCGGTGGTGAACTTAAAATTGCGAGTCAACGCTAATTAATAGCTTGATATCCAAAAATCACCGCGACACGCCGCAATTTCAACAGGCGTTGTTATAACAACCTCATAAGCATTAATAATTCGTTCACCACTTGTTTCCCGACACGCCGCAATTTCAACAGGCATCGTTATAACAACCTCGGAATCATTAAGATTTCGTTCACCACTTGTTTCCCCACACGCCATCTCCAAAGCCACAAAAGTATCCACACAAAACCCATTAGGACTACATATAGGTTCGGCCTCCACACAATGATTTGCGCCAGAATGCTTTTTAGCATTCTCATTAAATTCAACTTCCTCTTGTGCCAATTCGTCTACTAATTTCTCAACCAACACATCAACATTGTTATTATGTTCATGATCCACATGTTCATCTAATTGTTCCGCTTCCAAACCATGCGCATCCTTGTCCTCCTCAAACAAACACGCATCCTCCCCTATATCAAAACCCCATTCCTCGATCATTTTGACCTCAACCATCACACCATCAACCAACAAATTATCAACAACATTAAGGACCTACAAGGAAGAGGTTGCTATCAAAACACTAGCATAATCAAACCTTTCTCTATCCAATGAGCACTTATCCAATTGTAAATAGCGATCAGAATCCGTCACACAAAGTTTAAAAAAGTTCTCATTCCACGCATGCAAAGGAATACCGTATAACCGCAACCAAGCACCCCTCGGAAAAGGCAAAACCTCCTTGTCCCATTTAACAAACGATGAAAAAAAATGATCAAAGAACTGCTTTGCCCCATCAATAATAGTTATTACATCCTCCTCTGTCAAGCTATGAACAAAAACTTTATCTGCTCCCAAAGGTATAATATCAAGATTTGTGAACTCGGCGTCTTATATTCTTTCTTGTACCGCAGGTATGGCCTCACCACTAATCACCGTCGCTACCACACCCTTCCGTGCCCACATCAAGTCATCCACAGTCGACCTATACATACGAACCAGCTTCTTAGCCGGAATGCTCGGTGCAATACTACCACTGAACTCCCTCCCCGTCACCCTCCCTCACTCTCTCCGCCCCCTCCTCTTTCCTCCCAACATCCTCACCCCTATTTCCCAACCTCGCATTTTTTCTCCCTCCCCCCATGCATACGTCCCCATCTTCCCATATTTAATTTTTTTCTCCCTCATTCCTAACACCAACCCGCCCAACTCCACTACCTTCCTTCCCCACCGTCCCATTCTCGTCATCTTGCACAACAGACTTATCAAAGCTAGCAACTTTCGCCCAAATACGCAAATGGCCAAAGCAAATATTATTAAGAGCACACAAAAGCCTTGTAACGTCCCTAACCTTGGAGAATCTCACAAAACCGTACATGTTACCATTTACATTCCGTTTCTTAGCAACAAACACATTCTCCAAAATTCCACAAACTTCAAAAGATTTTCTTAAATAAAATGTGGAATTTGTTCTGGAAAGTTTATAAAATAGAAAGTAACAAACCTTTTAAACCCTGAACTCGAAACAACTTTTGTACCCACATCATGAACGTCGCGCGATCACTGTGAATTGCCTGCAGCGGCGACCGCAGCCTTCGCCTCCAACGAGAACCGCGATCGCACAACCCTAGAGTGGGGGCGATCACGTAGATCCTTCTTGCCGTCATCAAAATTCCGCTCCCTAGAACCCATGTCGTCACGCGAAGAGCCTCCTCCATGCCGCTTGATCCCCCGTTGCCTGTCCTGACCTCGATCCTTCTTTCTTGACGCTTTTCGACGTCTCGGCTTCACATCCTGCCAATCTCCCATGTCCCCCCTATTTGTGGCACCCTGCTTGGACCCCTCCCCACCCTAATGTTCCTCACTTCTGGTGAAAAGGACCGGTGCAACTGCCCTGAGCGATGCCCAGGACCGTCGCCTCTCTCTCTCTCTGCCTCTCATTTTCTAAAAAAACAATAGTTGAAGCTTTTTCCTTTAATAATATTATTTTAAATTTTAATTAAAAAAATAAATCCCATTAAAATAGGAAATATCTCACTACAATAGAAACGATATTATATATGAAGTGAATTTTTTATAATTTCAATTATACCCTTAAACAAATTTTCCTATATTAATTTTATATTGTTGGTGATATTAAAAAAGATAAGGATTTATATTATATTTGTTAAATTAATATTGTTATTGAAAAAGATAAACATGATTTTATGGGTTTGTTACAATTTGAAAGGCACAATATTTGTTTGTACTTATAATGTTAATCAAAATAAAAAAATTTATTTAAAATATCGTTCATAATTTACACGCGTTAGCGCAATAAAAAAAAGTGGAAAGACAGATGTGAATATCCGTCTTTTTCGCTAGTCTAAAATAATGTTTTTATTCTTCCTAAAAAATTTCAACAAGTTTTGGTCTCCATAAATTTTTGTTTTCTGTGTCAAAAAAAAATATTTTTGTTTTGTTATAAGTTGCCAATTTTTTTCACTAACAACATTTCTCAATAAATGGGATTGTAATTGTAAATTTTTTATAGGTTGCTGTTGGTGTATGATTTTTTTTACAGGTTGAAGTTACACAAAAGAGTTTTGATAGAACTTTGTAATATTGAAGAAGGAAGAAGACAGTAAACAATTTTTTAATTGAAGAAGCCATTATTTTTTTTAATTGAACTTTAAGAATGAAGATTATGGCACCCCTAAAAAAAGGAAGAAGGCGATTGACAATAATAACTTTGTATCTAATTAATAATGGCTTAATTATATTTAAATATAATTAATTACAAGGTTAATTATGTCATTTAATTGTGATATATATGATATTATGTTTGTTATCATGTGTGCAATAAACATGTGATAGGATAAATGATTATCATGTCCATATCTTTTCCTATCTTTATCCAGTTTCATATCCTATCTGTAACACCCATAATAAGATTGCCTAGGATCTTATACGAGTATTAAAATTTCGTACTGGATACATTAATTTACAATATAAAAGTTCATTCAAATATATTTGATAGATATTTGGCAAGTGTACCAAATTCAATCGAAGTAATAATAAAATTCGTATCCACGAGGACCGTTGTTAATTTCGACTAAGCATTATTGTTATCAATCAGGATGTACTAAATTCAGGGTTGCCCTAGGCAGTTTAATTGAGTTTGTAAAATAAATTTGATTAAAAAGCGATAAAGATTGGTTTTAAGATAATAGAGAGAAACATGGCTAAGACTTTCGACTCCTCTGAAGTTCTCCTATGGTAATTTGCACTCCTAATTCAATCAATGTCCATCTAGTTCAACGACAGATTAACAAAGTAATTCTACCCAATCTCTTGACCTAGAATTCTCTCCTCAAGTTACAACACCTTAATCTCTTAAGCGAGTTCGAAACCGTTGGAGGTTTTAACAGTCCGTTAATCCCTATGTCATAACCTAATAATTGTCTATCTCTAGCTTAATTACTTAGGTTAAACTTATTACCTAGATTCGAGTCAAGAGCCAGGATTAGTGGTCACTCAATCTCTCCGATCAATTTGCATACCCATGAAGCTAGGGTTAGTAGTCAATGATGAACATACAAAAAGCATTAAACACAAGATAATATGAATAAAAACTAGACTTTCATTGATATTCAAAGGAGTTCAACAAATTAGGGTCCCATAGGATTACATCAAATTCATCTAAGTCTCAACCACAAAGAGATTAGTTACTCATAGCTAAAGTACAAGATAACTAACAAGAATTAAAGGATTCATACATGTATTGATAACTGGCTATGAGTTTCCAAAGCTGCAGCTCCAAAATATGCCTCTAGGTCTCCAAAATCGTGAACCCTCAATTCTGTACACGCGTGTTTCTTAAATAAGCCAACTAAAATCGGGCGCCGATTACCTGAAATCGGGCGCCGATTTTTGTCGCAGCATCAGTGGCAATTTAGCAGCAAATTCGGGCGCCGATTACCTGAATTCGGGCGCCGAATTCTAAATCTCCCAAAAGTCCATTTTCTGTTCCTTTTGTGGCTTGCAGCTCCATGAATTACAATGAATAACTAAAAATATACATGAAAAATGCCTACTAAAAGAGTAATGACAGGATGTCATCACAACCCCAAACTTGCATCGTTACTTGTCCTCAAGGAACCAACTTAAAATGAAAAATAACAGTAAAGCAACACTTACCCCACCAATGATCATGTCAAAAGTTCATCTCCCTTGTTAGCAAGTGATTTAGCTAACTTGCTTGGTACCACTTCCATTCCACAACTTCTCGCAACAATATTGAATATGACAGGTTCACTCAGTCGACATGCCGGACTGCTATATTACCAAAACTTGAAAAATTTCTAGGAATCAATCAAAGTCATTATCATGTACACACATTTAAGGACTTTTCAGGTTGTAACGGGGCTTAGGTTAGAGGTGGGATCATTTGGAAAGTAGGTTTAAGAAAACAAAGGAGTTAGACATCAACCTACGGATCTAAAATACACCACGCACCATAACATTATATCACAATTAAATCCGGGGGCTAGAGAGAACATTTACTGAATGAAACAACTGATCACTTTTTCTTGAGCTGCAAATATAACAATTCAGCTTATTATTTTTTTTTTGTTCATGCCTTTTTTTCATTTTTTTTAGCACAAAGTGATTCTCTTTTCTTTCTCTAGTACCCCTACCCCAAACTTAGAGTGTTGCTAGTTCCAAAAGCAACCCCAAACTTGAACTTTTCAATTATAGCACACATAAACATGCCTAACTCCATCAAAATTAGGTGTACAATTCTAAGGTCTCTAGGCTTGTAATGTGGTTAGTCACCAAAACAAGGGGTCTAAATCCTAGCGGCTCAACTGGGTTTAAACAAAGGATAATTCAATATAAACAAAGGTGGGTCGCAAAGGCTCAAGGTACAAGCAATTTGCCTCAGTGTGTACAAAAATGTGACCAATCAATTACAAAGAAAAATCGCAAATCTCAGAAATAGCATCCACATGGAAACACTCATATTTGTAAAAAAAAAATGAAAAATAAATTTAGGCCATAACCTTACAAGCTGAGGTTTCTGGAAGTTGTGGCTACCTAAGCATCTTTCCTGCCGTACACTTCCCATATAGAATCATGCAAGCACTACCTCCTCTGAACTTTTGACAAACCAGTGATGAAGTCTTTGTTACTAACTGGTAAAATTCAAAACAAGTTAATTCATTGATGAAACAAACAGGTTCAGATGCATTACAAAATATGGGGACGCACTTCCAACAGGACAAAATTCGAGTACAACTCTAAAAAAAAATTCAAAATTACACTGAATTAAACAAAACAAGAAGCAGAAAATAAAAACAAAAGCTCCAAATCCAAGTCACTGCAATCCTCCGGGCCCCGACGGTGGAAACTGGCTCAAGTCCTGAAACATCGACTGAGTATGCTCAGCCTCCTCATCTCTGACTCTGTGGTATTCAGCTCGAATGCGCTGCTCCCTCTCAGCTGCCCTTTGCCTTTCCTCCACAAAGTAGTTCTCCATAGCTTCCTCATCAGCAAATCTCTCATAAGCATTTGTCCGTAGTGAACTCTGTCGATGCTGCTCTGCTGCCTGAAAGAATGGTTGCGGAAAGAAAGGTGGCGGAAACCGTATCTCGGAGGAGATATCTTGGGCCCAATTTGCCATACTGTACACATACTCACTGAAATAAGGAGGGAGAGATTGCTGCTGCGGCATCTGAGGTGCTGGATCCTCTTCCATCATTTGTGGCTGCTCATGCTGCTGCTCACTGGGACCTCCTTGCTGCCTCCTTCCTCGCTCAAAATCCGACTGCAGTTTCTCATACAACAACATTGCTGAGTCGTTAATAGGCCCTTGTGACTTAATGTAAATATCAGACGGCTCAACTGGTACATCCGCATCCTGGCACAATAGATTAATCAAGCAACTGTGTCCCAAAGTGGTTTTCTTTGATGACACAGTATTCTTCAAGCTTACCGACAACAACCTTCCCACATCAATCTCCCCATCAGAAATTAAAGACAACAGAATGAATACCCTTGAGGTTATCATTTCAGCCGAGCTAGAGGTGAGCTCAATGGTGGACAGAATAAAAGAGGCCCAAGCTTTGTACTCTGGTAACAAATCTGCGGTGTTGATCCTCTGCGGTTTCACTGTCAGCCCTTTCCACCCTGTACCGTCTCGCATTAAGCCATACAACAGTTCGTCCCACTGTGCACGAGTTTCAGGCCAGTTTCTAGGATTCCTTCTAAACTCCACATCACACTCCTCAGGCGCTGTTATCCCCAAAACTCGATTTATGTCACAAGGCCGGTACTCAATCAGCTTTCCTCGCACCCTGGACACATAGTCTTGCTCTTTCTGATCAAAGGCGTTGGCAAAGAATTCCAGCGCCAGATTCTTATTGCTTGTCTTCGTCACCATTCGGACCAGATTTTCCCACCCTCTTCTTCTGATTGTTTGCTCAAAAACAGGATAAGTTGTCAAATTTACAAAATCAAAACCTCTTTCCTTTGTGAACTCATACTCCCTGATTTTGTGGTATCTTTCCCCGGCAACGGCGCCAAAAACTTGATAGATATTTGGCAAGTGTACCAAATTCAATCGAAGTAATAATAAAATTCGTATCCACGAGGACCGTTGTTAATTTCGACTAAGCATTATTGTTATCAATCAGGATGTACTAAATTCAGGGTTGCCCTAGGCAGTTTAATTGAGTTTGTAAAATAAATTTGATTAAAAAGCGATAAAGATTGGTTTTAAGATAATAGAGAGAAACATGGCTAAGACTTTCGACTCCTCTGAAGTTCTCCTATGGTAATTTGCACTCCTAATTCAATCAATGTCCATCTAGTTCAACGACAGATTAACAAAGTAATTCTACCCAATCTCTTGACCTAGAATTCTCTCCTCAAGTTACAACACCTTAATCTCTTAAGCGAGTTCGAAACCGTTGGAGGTTTTAACAGTCCGTTAATCCCTATGTCATAACCTAATAATTGTCTATCTCTAGCTTAATTACTTAGGTTAAACTTATTACCTAGATTCGAGTCAAGAGCCAGGATTAGTGGTCACTCAATCTCTCCGATCAATTTGCATACCCATGAAGCTAGGGTTAGTAGTCAATGATGAACATACAAAAAGCATTAAACACAAGATAATATGAATAAAAACTAGACTTTCATTGATATTCAAAGGAGTTCAACAAATTAGGGTCCCATAGGATTACATCAAATTCATCTAAGTCTCAACCACAAAGAGATTAGTTACTCATAGCTAAAGTACAAGATAACTAACAAGAATTAAAGGATTCATACATGTATTGATAACTGGCTATGAGTTTCCAAAGCTGCAGCTCCAAAATATGCCTCTAGGTCTCCAAAATCGTGAACCCTCAATTCTGTACACGCGTGTTTCTTAAATAAGCCAACTGAAATCGGGCGCCGATTACCTGAAATCGGGCGCCGATTTTTGTCGCAGCATCAGTGGCAATTTAGCAGCAAATTCGGGCGCCGATTACCTGAATTCGGGCGCCGAATTCTAAATCTCCCAAAAGTCCATTTTCTGTTCCTTTTGTGGCTTGCAGCTCCATGAATTACAATGAATAACTAAAAATATACATGAAAAATGCCTACTAAAAGAGTAATGACAGGATGTCATCAATATTACATCACATTGTAATATTACATTCCAAAGTTAAACAACATCTCTGATACATGTACATCCATATCATACATTCAAACTATAAACAGATAACAACAGCACGATCAGTCCGTAGCCTTCTCCTTACCCTTGTTGCGTGCTGATTGCGATCCTGCCTGTGAACCTGCACCAGAAGGAATGGGATGAGACATAATGTCTCAGTGAGCTCTACCCAACCTACTGTTTGGCAACCACCGGGAACCTAGGGTCGCCATGCCTACCTTGGCAATTTAGGGAAATTCTAGAATCGCCAAGTCTTTAACCTGCCTATGACTTTAACTATAACCTGCCTGTAACTGTAAACTTTCTGTGACTGTAACTATAACTATGAATCATAAAACAAATAAAGTGTTTTATGTTAGCTGTTAGCGTTGAACAAACAATTAATCTGAGTTCATTTTACGGAGGGCACCCGGGTGGAGCAACCCCGAGATACGTCTCCCTATGAACCGGTGAAATTCCTATCATATCAGGCTAACACCGGACTCCCTATGAAATTGCATGTGGATAACCCTCTCGGAGAGATCCCATCCGGCGTATCCCGGAGTCTGCTGAACATGCCTATGACTGTGATATAATATTCTTTAACTTTGATCATATGAAAATACATAACTGTTACTTTAACATATAAAAGCAATCCTGTAACTATGAATTCTTGGCTTATCGTTCTCATAAGCCACCTATGATTGTTGGAGAACCAACACTATGAACTTAAGTGAAACTATGATTTGGTAAACCATTCCTATGACTTTGCATCCTATTGTGAATACAACTATAAACTTGATTCTCATCCTATAACTCTTGCTTTCCTATCAAGGAAATAGGCATATCGTTGTCATATGCCACTATAAGAAGTTTGCCTATTCAATAAACCTCAACTCTACATTTCCAAGCCTTGCATAATCCTTACTTCTATACTTTTATGACCTTCGGGAAGCATTTAGAATGAGTTAAAATGGTGGGCAAGGTTTCCAAAATATATATATAAAATCAGTTGCCAAAAAGCCATGCCCGCGCGCACTAGGACCCCCAGAACAGTTCAACGAAGTTGGACTGTCCAGGGTTGGTCGCTACAAGCGCCCCCTTGGTCGCTACAAGCGCCCCTGGTCGCTACAAGCGCCAGTGTGGTCGCTTGAAGTGCGGGTAGGCAGGGATTCATCCTGCCTGGTCGCTACAAGCGACAGCCCATCGCTACAGCGACCGTATCAGTATAAAAACGTGTAAAAATGTGATTTTCCACCATTTTTGCCCATTCAATGTTACCCAAGCTTCCAAGACATGTTAAAAACGATTTTCCATCATAAAACATCAGTTAAAAACATTCACAAGCAAGGATTATGGCTAGCAAGGAAATTAGGGTAAAAACTCTAACTTTCTATAACTTTCTCCTAAGAAGAAAAACACACAAAACTCACACTATGAGGGTTCTAAAACCCAAGATGAGCTCACCTATAACTGGTAGCAAGCTGGCTTAGCTTCAATCCCAAACTCCAACTTGTAAACTTCCCTTTTTCTTGGTTTTTCCCTTAGTTTTTCTTGTTCCAAGTTCTTCCAAGGCTTGAGTGCTTGGATCACAAGTGTTTAAGGATGAAAGGATGGATTAAGGATGAAAGGTAGGGTGGGTCGAAATCTAGAGAGAAGGAGGGGAAATTTTCTGATTCTAGAGAGAAGAAGAATTGTGATAATTATGAATAAAACTCATATTTATCCAATTTATTCATTATCCCTTTATTTACAACTTTGCCACTCCCACTCGTTTAATTCCTATAACACTAAATGCCTCGCATAAGTGGGTTATTACACTCTACCCCCCTTAAAGAAATTTCGTCCTCGAAATTTAGAATTTACCTGTATAAAGATGTGGATAACTCTCCTGCATCTCTGATTCCAATTCCCATGTAGCTTCGCCGTAGGGAGAACCTTTCCATATAACTTTAACAATTGGAATCTCTTTGTTCCTCAATGCCTTGACATCACGTTCAACAATCCGTTCCGGTTCGGGCCGAAAGGTCAAATCCGAACTCAAGTCGATGGTTTCCAACTCTACTGGTTGATAAGGATCAGGAATGAATTTCCTCAACTGTGAAACATGGAAAACATCATGTAATCCTGACATCGCCGGTGGCAGAGCCAATTGATAAGCTGCTGGTCCGACTCGTTTAAGTATCTCAAATGGCCCAATAAATCTTGGACTCAATTTCTTTGTTCTGAAAACACCTCGCAATCCCAACTTAGGGGTGACTTTCAAGAAAACATGATCTCCCACTTCAAACTCTAGAGGTCTTCGCCTCTTGTCTGCATAACTCTTCTGTCGACTCTGAGCAGTTCTGATCTTGTCCTGAATGGATTTAATCTTTAAAGTGGTCTCTTGAATAATCTCAGGTCCCAGAATACTCTTATCTCCAACCTCTGACCAACAAAGCGGTGTCCTACACCTTCTGCCATACAATGCCTCATAGGGTGCCATTCCAATACTAGAATGGTAACTGTTATTATATGAAAATTAAATCAAAGGCAGATGATTATTCCAACTCCCTCCATCCTCTAAAATGCATGCACGAAGCATATCCTCTAATGTCTGAATGGTTCTCTCAGATTGTCCATCTGTTTGAGGATGATGGGACGTACTCAACTTTAACCTCGTTCCCAAAGCCTTTTGAAAAGCTTTCCAAAAATGAGAAGTAAAGATAGGATCTCTATCCGACACAATGCTGGTTGGAACATCATGTAATTTCACAATCTCCGCTATAAACAATTCTACATATTGAGCCGCCCTGTACGTAGTCCTAACCGGTAAGAAGTGAGCAGATTTAGTTAACCGGTCGACAACTACCCAAATCGAATCATGACCCCGCTGAGTCCGAGGTAATCCTGTCACGAAATCCATAGAGATCTCTTCCTATTTCCACTGAGGAATCTCTAATGGTACTAGCATTCCCGCAGGTCTCTGATGTTCGATCTTCACCTGTTGGCACACAATACATCGTGATACGAATTCCGCAATATCGCTCTTCATCCCTGGCCACCAATAATCCTTCTTTAAATCTTGGTACATTTTAGTGGTACCCGGATGAATACTGAAACTACTCTTGTGTGCCTCTTCCAAAATCAACCTTTTTAAATTAGCATCATTAGGAACACAAACTCTACCTTCAAATAGCAGGGTGCCATCAGTTGCCCTTGAAAACTCTGAATGCCTAATCCTCCTCTGAAGATCCATATCCAAAACTTGAGCTTGTGTGATTCTGGACCGCAAATCACAGGTAACATCTAATCTTTGCAGCCAAGTGCCATTACCCATCTCAGTAACGCTAAGATTAAGGTCTCTAAATTTTTCATACAACCCACAAGTGTGCATCAGTACTTCTGCCCTCATCAAAGATTTCCTGCTTAAGGCGTCAGCGACAACGTTCGCCTTCCCCGGGTGATACTTTAACTCAAAATCAAAATCCTTTAGGTATTCCATCCATCTCCTCTGTCTCATGTTCAGTTCCCGCTGGTCGAACAAATACTTTAAACTTTTATGGTCACTGAACAAGTCAAAATGTGCTCCATATAAATGGTGTCTCCACACTTTCAAAGCAAAAACTATTGCCGCCAACTCAAGGTCATGAGTGGGGTAATTCTCCTCGTGAGATTTAAGCTGTCGAGAAGCATAAGCTATAACATTACCTTCCTGCATGAGCACACTGCCTAGTCCTTTAGAGGACGCATCACAATAAACCACATATTTCTTTTCAGGGTCAGGTATCGCTAATACTGGAGCCTTGGATAATTTCTTTCTCAAAGTCCGGAAACTTTTCTCACAATCCTCGTCCCAGACGAAAGGCACATCTTTCCTCGTGAGGCGTGTCAAAGGCAACGCAATCTGTGAAAATCTCATAATAAATCTTCGGTAGTAACCTGCTAAACCCAGGAAACTCCGAACCTCTGTTACATTCGTTGGTCTGGCCCAATTAAGGACAGCTTCGACTTTCGACGAGTCAACTGACACTCCTCCTTTAGAAATAACATGTCCCAAAAACTGGATTTCCGATAACCAAAATTCACATTTGCTGAATTTTGCATATAACTGATTTTCTCTAAGGATGTCCAAAACAATCCTCAGATGCTGAGCATGTTCCTGCGAGTCCTTTGAATAAATCAAGATATCATCTATGAAGATTACCACAAACTGATCCAGGTAGGGCTGAAAAATCCTATTCATGTAGTCCATAAACACTGCTGGAGCATTAGTCACTCCAAAAGGCATAACCAAAAACTCATAATGTCCGTAACGTGTTCTGAACGCCGTCTTGGACACATCTGACGATTTAATACGAATCTGGTGGTATCCTGATCTGAGATCAATCTTTGAAAACACTGAAGCTCCTTTGAGTTGATCCAAAAGATCATCAATTCTCGGTAACGGATACTTATTCTTTATTGTTACTTTATTTAGCCGACGGTAGTCGATGCACAATCTCATACTACCATCCTTCTTCTTAACCAACAACACTGGTGCACCCCAAGGTGACACACTAGGCCTGATGAAATGTTTCTGAATTAAGTCTTCTAACTGAGACTTCAATTCCTTTAACTCTGATGGTGACATTCTGTAAGGCGCCACTGAAACTGGCTCAGATCCTGGGATGAGATCAATAGAAAACTCAACCTCCCGTTCAGGGGGTAAATTGCTTATCTCCGAAGGGAAAACATCTAAATAATCACTGACAACCGGAATGTCACTGGGACTCAGTTCTGACTCTGAAGTCACAGTAACCATAACATAGAAACCCCTATCCTGAGCACACATAAGCTGAGTAAGCTGATGAGTACGGTTGATCAACTCTGATAAAGCCACACCTTCGGTCGTATCATCTGTAGGCATGAAGATACACTTTTCCGCACATCCAATGTACACATGATTAGCAGATAACTAATCCATTCCTAGAATCACATCAAGTTATATCATGGGAAGACACACCAAATCTATATAGTATGTTTTACTAGATACAGTGATCGGACAATTTTCACATATGAAACTAGCTACAACTCCACCTTCTGTAGCGGTGGATACCGTCATAGGAGGTATCAACGGTGACATAGACAACTGTAATACTTCTACACACTTGTAAGAAATAAAAGAACATGTTGCACCACAATCAAAAAGCACTTTAACTGGAGTTTGGCCTAAGTAACACATACCGGCAATTAAATCTTCATTTGCCAAAGCCTTCTGACCATCAAGGGAGTATACCCTGCCCTTACTTGTTGTAGTACATCCAGCTCCACTTTTACCTCTTCTTTTCTGGACAATTTGCCAAAATGTGCCCCGGCTGCCTACACCCGAAACATACTCCTGTTTGCCTCATGCACTGACCATAATGCGACTTCCCGCAATATTTACAAGTGACCACTGCCTGTGATGAAAATGACTGTTTGCCCCTTTTTGGAGAACCCTTAGGCTTGTTCTCTTGATACCTATCTGGAAATTTGCCTTTCCTCTTTTCATATGCTGCAGCTTTCTCTTTAGCGGTCTTAGCAAAACCCGCTTCCGCAACCAAACTATCGTGAACCATCTCGTCGTAACTGGTATTCCTTTGAAGGCTCACCGCTGTATCAATCTCACCTCTCAACCCACGCCTATATTGATTCATCTTCCAGTTCTCATTACCGGCATACTCATTGTGAGAGGAGTAATACGACAATTCTTCAAACTTCTTTGTAAACTCGGTGACTGACATGCCACCTTGCTTCAGCTCAAGAAATTCCTGTTCTTTCTTTACTTTATAAGACATTGGGATATACTTCTCTATCATTGCTTCCTTGAAGTTATCCCAGTTAATTTCAACATCATTAGCTAACATTCGGCGTTGAGCAGATTCCCACCAATCTTCTGCTGCGCCTCTGAACTGATTAGTAGCCAACAATACTTTACTTTCCTCAGGGCAATCCACCATCCGGAACACTTTCTCAATCTGTTTCAGCCATCTCTTGGCCTCTGGAGGTTCACCTTCCCCATTAAACTCAGGAGGGTGATTTCTGTTAAATTCCCGGTATGATGGATTCGCCACTGCTGGTGGTGGTGTTTGCTGCTGAGCACCTTGTCCATGGTGCATCATCTCCATCCATTCATGCTGAGTTTGAGCCTGTTGTTGGGCTTGCTGCTGCATCATAAGCATCATCTGTTGATGCTGTAACGCAGCCTGAGCTTGCTGCTCTTGGTACTGTTGCTGCAACGCCTGCTGCTGTTGCATCATTTGAGCCCAAAATTGCATATTAGGGTCTCCTCCGGCTTCCTCAGCATTAGCCTGATTCGATCTAGGCCTGGCAGGACCTCTTCTCCTCCCGGACATCTTATCCTAACTGTCATACACAAGTCAAAGTGATCAGTTTCAACCAGATATAACATTTAGAATAATGTCCCGGATCCAAGAGATCCACAAACTTGCATTGTATTTTAATGACCCAAGGCACGGTCTGAATCGACCTGCTCTGATACCAAATTGTAACACCCATAATAAGATTGCCTAGGATCTTATACGAGTATTAAAATTTCGTACTGGATACATTAATTTACAATATAAAAGTTCATTCAAATATATTACATCACATTGTAATATTACATTCCAAAGTTAAACAACATCTCTGATACATGTACATCCATATCATACATTCAAACTATAAACAGATAACAACAGCACGATCAGTCCGTAGCCTTCTCCTTACCCTTGTTGCGTGCTGATTGCGATCCTGCCTGTGAACCTGCACCAGAAGGAATGGGATGAGACATAATGTCTCAGTGAGCTCTACCCAACCTACTGTTTGGCAACCACCGGGAACCTAGGGTCGCCATGCCTACCTTGGCAATTTAGGGAAATTCTAGAATCGCCAAGTCTTTAACCTGCCTATGACTTTAACTATAACCTGCCTGTAACTGTAAACTTTCTGTGACTGTAACTATAACTATGAATCATAAAACAAATAAAGTGTTTTATGTTAGCTGTTAGCGTTGAACAAACAATTAATCTGAGTTCATTTTACGGAGGGCACCCGGGTGGAGCAACCCCGAGATACGTCTCCCTATGAACCGGTGAAATTCCTATCATATCAGGCTAACACCGGACTCCCTATGAAATTGCATGTGGATAACCCTCTCGGAGAGATCCCATCCGGCGTATCCCGGAGTCTGCTGAACATGCCTATGACTGTGATATAATATTCTTTAACTTTGATCATATGAAAATACATAACTGTTACTTTAACATATAAAAGCAATCCTGTAACTATGAATTCTTGGCTTATCGTTCTCATAAGCCACCTATGATTGTTGGAGAACCAACACTATGAACTTAAGTGAAACTATGATTTGGTAAACCATTCCTATGACTTTGCATCCTATTGTGAATACAACTATAAACTTGATTCTCATCCTATAACTCTTGCTTTCCTATCAAGGAAATAGGCATATCGTTGTCATATGCCACTATAAGAAGTTTGCCTATTCAATAAACCTCAACTCTACATTTCCAAGCCTTGCATAATCCTTACTTCTATACTTTTATGACCTTCGGGAAGCATTTAGAATGAGTTAAAATGGTGGGCAAGGTTTCCAAAATATATATATAAAATCAGTTGCCAAAAAGCCATGCCCGCGCGCACCAGGACCCCCAGAACACTTCAACGAAGTTGGACTGTCCAGGGTTGGTCGCTACAAGCGCCCCCTTGGTCGCTACAAGCGCCCCTGGTCGCTACAAGCGCCAGTGTGGTCGCTTGAAGCGCGGGTAGGCAGGGATTGATCCTGCCTGGTCGCTACAAGCGACAACCCGACGCTACAGCGACCGTATCAGTATAAAAACGTGTAAAAATGTGATTTTCCACCATTTTTGCCCATTCAAGGTTACCCAAGCTTCCAAGACATGTTAAAAACGATTTTCCATCATAAAACATCAGTTAAAAACATTCACAAGCAAGGATTATGGCTAGCAAGGAAATTAGGGTAAAAACTCTAACTTTCTATAACTTTCTCCTAAGAAGAAAAACACACAAAACTCACACTATGAGGGTTCTAAAACCCAAGATGAGCTCACCTATAACTGGTAGCAAGCTGGCTTAGCTTCAATCCCAAACTCCAACTTGTAAACTTCCCTTTTTCTTGGTTTTTCCCTTAGTTTTTCTTGTTCCAAGTTCTTCCAAGGCTTGAGTGCTTGAATCACAAGTGTTTAAAGATGAAAGGATGGATTAAGGATGAAAGGTAGGGTGGGTCGAAATCTAGAGAGAAGGAGGGGAAATTTTCTGATTCTAGAGAGAAGAAGAATTGTGATAATTATGAATAAAACTCATATTTATCCAATTTATTCATTATCCCTTTATTTACAACTTTGCCACTCCCACTCGTTTAATTCCTATAACACTGTTAAATGCCTCGCATAAGTGGGTTATTACACTATCTTATCTCTATCATATCATGTACACCAAACGGCTCTCAGTGTATTATGGCTATGAATTATCTAACAAACAGAAGAATTATTTCTGCGGTATAGTTTTTATTTTTAACAACTAAATTTATTAAAAACCAGATTGCTGCACAAGACGAACAGAGACCGGCAAGATAGAAACTACATAGTAAAGAGCGCCGTACATAGGCGGAACACCCAAAATAAAATTCAAACACCATACATCATAAACACCAATAAAAACAAAGCTCCACCAAAAGCTACCACCAACACCAATAAAAACAAACCTCCAAACCCAAAGCCAACACCAAAACCCAGACAAACTCCCACAAACCAGTAGAAACCAAAACATGAGCCAAAGCCTCCAAACTCCATCGTGAATAACCATAGAAACAAAATCCAAACACCTATCGTCCGTTACTCACACCAAAAACCTTTAAAAAAAAACCATCGTAACTGTCAAGACCCCAACTGTAGCATCTCACCTTCTCACCACCACAACTGAGCTCAATTAAACACCTGAAAATGAGTTGTTCCACCACTCATTCAAATTCCATCACCAATCAACTCCAGCAATAGTGAGCCAAGGTAGTATTTGCAGTGAATCCACCGGTTAAGTAGTCATGCATTACGATAGGCACGCCCAATTCTCTAGCAAATACAACTCTTTTTATCATTTCTTCACAGGTGCCTGCAGTAGCATTCAAATAATGTCCTTTGATTTCACCAGTTTCGGCCTGTGCTTTATAAATAGCTTCGGCACAAAATAAGAAACGGTCTCTCCAACGCATAAATGGTTCAGTCTATCGGAGAAGACACCAAAAGAAGCCTAAAAACTTGAGTCAAGAAAACTGACTTCCGATATCGATTCAAAAGCTATCGGCCCACCAGACTCCCGAAACAAATCAATAAAGCACCCCTCAACTCCTTAACCACCAGAGAAGACACCTTAACCAACCCAAAAACTTGAAACTAGACAATAACTTTCGATCTTGAAGCAAAAGCGATCGGCCCACCAGAATTTAGATGACAAATTCCTAAGACAGTCAACAGATAGAACAATAGCACAGACAGAATCAGCACTAAATCAACCCAAAATGGAACCACCCAAATCAAATCACGAACCAACACAAAAACAACCTAAAACCGACACGAGTAAGCGACGACGGAGATAGACCCGGATCTAATGTCACCACAAGCAAACCATGGAAACAAGCAAAAAAAACCCCAAAAAAAATCCAAAAAAACCCCACAAACTCCTCATTATCAACACCACAACCAGAACCTCACCATAATCCATTTGAAAGCAAAAATTAAAGTGAGACAGTGGTCAAAACCTACCAACACCCAAACAAAATCACACCATCACCACCACCACATAGCCAATGTGCATGGTACTGATTTATCAGTCAGCCAGAATTTCGCTCACCGATACGAATTTGTTGGAACATGCACTAACTTGTATAAATAAAAAAAAGAGATGATTAGAGAATGAAACTGTTTTAGGACTTAGAAAATGGACTGAATTGATATTGGAATACACACTTTTATTAATACACCGAGTCCTATTTATACACACATAACAGTTGCAACAACTGGAAACAGAAAACTAACTCTTATTAACAAACAAACTAACTAACATGCTGAGTTAATATCACAATACAACAATTACAAACAAACGGTGAATCTTTAACAAACAATAGAATCTGGTGCTGCTGTAAATTTTCTTCCCATGTCAAATTTCCACAAGCAAAAGATCCTGCAATTATTTTGAAATGATGAATGTCCTGATGCAAAATATTAAGGCTTAGTAATGAAATAATAAGACACTCCTTAAATTAGTTGAGAATTCTTACATAAATTTTCAAACTAAAATACATTATGATTGAAAACATGGATGGGGTGCATTTTGCCCCTCAACTTTTTTTTTGTTGTGTTGTTCTTTTTTATTAATAATATATAGGATGAGGTGTATTTGACACTCGATGTTTTATGGTGTCAGCATAGCTGAGATTTCAAAACATTGTATTATGGTGACTTGGGGTGCCGACATAGCTCGGATGTCAGCCGTCATAATTAACGCGTGTCTCAGTCATCGTTTATAAAAAAATATGATTTATTATGTAAGAGGGCTTTTTTCTCAAACTTGGCCTAAGACTCATAAAATATTAGAAACGAAGCTGGATTGAATCGATGAACTTGTAAAAAAATGTATGGTTGAGTCTTGAAATTTTTATTAGCTTACTCAAAAAAAAAATTATAACTTGGTGGGTGAGTGTATAATTCCTTTTTGTTTTAACCAATCAAATTTAGGCCGTTTGTTTAAGCTAATTAAAAATATATTTTTTATCTTTTAATTATATTGTGTATGTTTTTTTTTCTTAAACATATTGTTAAAAAATGATTTTTATTATAAAAACTGGTTTAATTAACCTTTGAAGAAAACTATTTTTCATAAAAAAAATTAGAAATACCTCCTGAGAAGACCGTGTGTGATCACTTTAGGATGTGTTGGCCACTAGGCAAATGGCAAACAAATAAGAGAAATTGCACATATGATTCGTTGTGATTTGTTGAAGTGTATAACTTTTTACACTAACGTTCGATAGAAATTAATTAAATTTAAAAAAAATGAGTGGTGTGAATTTATTTGACCTTGTCGGCTTCTAATTTTATTTAAAATCGAAACAAATATGTTTTCCAAAGAAATAAAATGTATCTAAATTATATATAACAAGTTATAAGTTCTAATAACTAACAACGACATGGTTCAAATCTCACATATGACAGTTATAAAATGGTCATTAGTGCACATTTATTAGCAATATTTATCTCTTCTCCAATTTTATTTTTTTAAAATTACCTAAATTTTTATTACTAACTTTTGTACTATTAATTGTTCTCTTTCAAAGCTGTAATATAACTTATAATTTTAAGTTGATTTAAAACTTGATTTTCTTGATTTCTTAATATCTTATATGATTTTAAGTGATTAAAAAACAAACTTTTTAAAGGCAAATTTACGGTAGTTAATTTGTTAGGAGGAATGAGATTTGTTTGTAGCACACGAATCACAACTTCTTTGGGGACTCATTTCAAAATGATTATAATTTGGTGATATTTTTAAGCTCAAACCTTTAAAAATATTTAAAACATTAAAAATGTATGTCCATTCAATAGGGCACAAGTTTGCATCTTGTACAAATAAGTTTCTACTATTTGATCAATGAATCCCACCACTAAATCAAATGAGACATAACTTATTGATCCAATGGTAAAAACACGCATATCTACATGGTACATGACAATTTTACTTATACTCGCAAAGCCCTAAAATATATATGATAGGAGAGAAAAATGAAATAGAAACGTAGTGTGTTGTTACCTGTTGGCCATATCACTTAATTAGTTTGGCATTTTGATCACTTAAGGGCTTTTTCGAAGTAGTCTTCTTTGCCACAGGAGGAGGAGGCTTTTCCGAATAGCTCAAACTTTTCACTTGTTCTGAGACTTGGTTTTTCTTAATTGCAGGAGGTTTATTAGAATTTTTATTTGCAGGAGGGTTTCCTGAATAGCCCTTCCCCAAATCATTATTTTTAATTGGACTCATTTTTGTATGGTAATACAAATATTATTCATGGAGGTATTTATACACTTTGTGATGGTGGCTGCATTATACAAGTAATGTACACGTAATTCTTGGTAAATTTAAGCATTCTAGAGACAACACGAAACTGAGTGTAATGGAGTTTTGAATGTCATGAGCTGAGTCAAAATGATTTGCACTGTTACCCTTATTCTTCTTCGTATAAATTGGGAAAATCATTATAAAAAACATTAACACTAATGAGCATTTTACAACTGTTTTAGATGATATTTAAACTTGGATTAAATAAGTAAATGATCCCTCTAAATATAACGATATTTGATTTTAGTCCCCCTAAAATATTTCTTAGGCTTTTGGTCCCTCCAAAATTTTCCATCCATGAAATTAGTCTATACTTTTTAGTCAACTCATGTTCAACCTTCATATATTTTAATGAAATTTTTCAGAAATGGGTAAAATATTATGACAATCTCTCCCAAAAAAATTAGAATTTTTTAACAAAACATGAATTTAATATGAATTTTTTAGCACCAAAAAACATAAATATTCATATTAAATTCATGTTTTGTTAAAAAATTCTAATTTTTTTTGGAAAAGATTGTCATAATATTCTACCCATTTCTGGATAATTTCATTAGAAAATATGAAGGTTAAATATGAGTTGACTAAAAATTAGTGACTAATTTCATGGATGAAAAACTTTGGAGGGACCAAAAACCTAAGAAATATTTTAAGGGGACTAAAATCAAATGTCGGTATATTTAGGGGGACTATTTACTTATTTAACCCTTTAAACTTTGTCCTTTGAAGTTATATTCGTCAAACTTTTTTCACAAACACCTCTTGGATAAACTGCATTCTTTACCTTTCATTTGATCTCCCAAGTTCGCAATAATATATATTTCTTTGCAAATACTTGGGAAATTATCTGGTTTGTTCATAAGGATTTCTCTCTTTGATCTCCCAAGTTCTCAATAATATATATTTCTTTGCAAATACTTGGGAAATTATCTGGTTTGTTCATAAGGATTTCTCTCTTTGATCTCCCAAGTTCGCAATAATATATATTTCTTTGCAAATACTTGGGAAATTATCTGGTTTGTTCATAAGGATTTCTCTCTTTGTTTTAATGGTGTTTATCGGTAACAAGTTTGCCCACTTTGAAATATTCATATGTTAGACTGACGACAATAAAAAAAAGGAAAAGATTGGAGAGATTATGTATGCAAATGTAAGAAAAAAGAATGGAAACAAATAGCCAATTTCGATACAGTATCCATTTAATTTCACTCTTTTATTATTGAGAAATCTGAGTTTTTTTAAGGGTATTGAGAAATATTAGTGATCAGTATTTTAAACGAAAAAAATTTATTAATAGAGAAATAGCAACATGAATCGTATGATTGAGAAATTAAAAAGGTGCAAGACTTTAAGGATTTGTCTGTGGGTCAGGTTAGGATAAACACCGATATGATAAGGACCCTTCAAAAAATATGATAAGGAAATAATAACGGTTTATCTTATTACATGTTTAGATATAAGACATGTTTTTTTACCGCAAATTAGATAATATGTATTTTAAGTAACAAAACTATTATTTTATTATACATAATATGTTACAAAAAATATATTAATTTTCACATTTTATTATATTTTTAATAATAATCTTAAATTTAAATTTTATTATTTAATTTTGACTGAATTTTATTCGTTATATTATATAAAATGATAAAATTGTCCTTGTGATAAATTTTTTTTTTTGAAGAGATCAAAATGATGTTAATGAAAATAGACTATCTTCCCATCAAAAGGTGTGCTAGAGAAGAAAGCCAGAGTTCACAACAAAAGTTCAAACCAAAAACCGCAACTTAGCCAATATCCGCACAAACAAAAGGGTAAAGGCATCAATTATGATAAAATTGATTTTAATAAATGTTAAATTGCAATGTTTCCTTTCATTAAATTAATTAATCTGACACAGATAAATAACATGATACAAATACGTCGATACTGTTAATGTCAAAAACATATGAATATTTTTATATGTGTCTAAATTGAGCTATTTATTTTACTACAACAACAAAAAGGTAAAAATTGTGTAATCTAATTTAGTGTCTTAAACCCCCTCAATGATATAAGTGCTTCGATACATCTTTAGCCCTTATAGATTTTTATTTTTTTTATAAGGAAAGAATTTAACCCTTTAAAAAAAACTTATAAATGTCCATGAGATGTGTTTAAGGAGTGTCTAAGGTGCATCGAAGCAAAAAAATAAATAAAAATCGAGACACTTCTTTAAGTTGTCAAACATTGAGACATCTAATCTTAGATGTGTCTGTGCTCGGATGGTTTAAATGTCAGGTGAGTCAAAATTATTTAAATCTGTGTTGAATTACATTGCTTCCCTTCATTTGATCGTATTTAGTTTACTACCAAGTTTCAGTGCAATTGTTTTTGCAAATACCCAGGAAATAGTTAGCTTTGTTCATAAGGAAAATAATATCAAGCAGTCACATCCACTTGCTTAAGTAATTTTTTTAAGAATTGTTATATGACGTAGTTTAGTTATCTCATTTCAACAGCGTGTAACAAAATATTTTCAAAGAATTGAGAACCAGTTAACAATTTTCGAAGTTTATGAATAAAAACCTATATGCAATTTCTGTTTCTGTTCTTTATTTCTGAAGTCTATGTGTAGGGAAATTTAACATTACGTAATGCCCAAGGATCAAATGAAACAGAAATTTTGTAGAAATATACCATGTATTTGACCTGATGTTTACAAGGAAACAAACATGAGCCTGTTTGGATTGTCTTATTTGAGTTTATCTACCGACATAATTATAAGTTTTGTGAGACTATTTAAGATAACTTATAAAAACAGTTTTTGACAATTTTCACGAGCTTATCTCAGCTTATTTTCAAGAAAAAAAAGGGAATAAGTTTAAATAATCATATAATCTTAGTTTATTTAATTAATGAAGTCTAGGACTCGTCACATAATTCACTTGAGATGTTGTTGTTGGAACATGTGTGAAAATTGAGTTAAAAGACTAAACACAAATTCCTACATTGAGTAGAACTAGTGTTGTGTAAGTTGAAAAAAGTGGAAGTCTCACATCGGATTGATCACACACATTAGTAGTGTTTACACAGTAGGGGTGCACCTCTAAGAGGGTGTACATAATTATGTGAACGAAGTAATATATATATTGGTAATGTTAAATTAAGTAATTAATTTAATCATTATTAGAAAGTGTTTTCTTAGTCCCCAAGTTTTGCTAAAATATTTCGAAACACAATCTGAAATATTTTGGTATGCAATCTAATATATTTTGGTGCACAATCTGAAATATATTTTAGTAAATAATATAATTTATTTTTGTAATCAATATAATATATTTTGGTACTCAATTGAATTATTTTTGTAATAGATCTAATATGTGAATTACTTAATCCCAAAGTAATGTATTACTTGTTCCCAAAGTTTCTCACTTATTAGATGTGAATTTTCTCTATAAATAGAGAACACACATAGTGCATTCCATACACACCAAAGAGTTCTATTGAGTTGTCGAGAACTCTCACTCTCTTCTCCCTCCAGCTTATTATAACTAGCTACTCTTCTCATCATCTCCTTTTTCTGTCCCTTTGGAATTAAGAGTGTTCATAAGAATGGTCTTAAGAGTATAATCCCTTCAATTATTTATGTCTCTTAAGAATAAATAATATTTTAAGAGCATAGTCCCTTCGATAATTTATGTCCCTTTGGAATAAATAATATTTTAAGATCATAGTCCCTTTTTCGGTATAATAAGAATGATCTTAAAAATATATTCTTCTTAAATTCTTGAAGAAGTTAGAATGGTGATAACACCTGCATATTTGAGTGGTCATAGACCATAGTTGGAGAAGTTAAAAATTAGAATGGTGGTAACATCATATTTGAGTGGTCTCAACACCATAATAGAGTGGTCACAGTACCATAGTAGAGTGGTTTCAATATTAAAAGAGTGGTCTTAGTACCATATTGAAGGTGTAATTCTCAAACGGTTTTCTACAGTGCAGTAGTTAACCGCACACTTGTAGTTGAGCTTGTTTTATCCTGGAGGCGGCATGGTTGATAGTCTGCCTTGCACAATTTTGGGCAGTGCCACGAAACATCTTAAAGAGAGCAACCTGGTCGTGACTCAATCTAGTAACAACTTCGGTAGATATTCTTTTTCAAAATAGAATTTAGAAATTCAAATACAACAGTTTGAAAATCCAAAAACAACAATTTTAAGACGTTTCCTTTTCCAATGTCTACCAAAGAAGTTACTAACTCGAATTTTATTGTCCCTAAATACAAGACGGATAAAAAGGCTATAGTAATACATCTCTATATTGAACACGATGAAGTGCTTGTTGTTTCAAACAACAGCACGAACGAGTTCACATACGCCGCTCTGAATCTATTTTGAAATTTGTTTTCAAAAATCAGAATCGCATTGTGAATAAGAACTCCAATTGCCACGAGAATGGGAACCCCAAAAAGGTCCTATAATGAAAATCAGCAGCCACCATCAAGAAATGACACTGATTCACAATTTATTTTTTACAAATGTGAGAAAACAGGTCTTATGGCCCGTAAGTATATGAACAAGTAAATTGCTGCTATGCTGCCTAACCTAACTAAAGAGAAATTCACTGATATGACTAGTTAAATCAATCTAGTTGGTGAATTAAGTGATTGGTGGATAGACATTAGCACCTCGTGCCATGTTGCTATGATTATGCTATGTTAAAAAACATATGCTACTGCTGAAAATAAGAAATTGTTGTTAGAATATTATAACACCATTAAAGTCGTTGGCATTGGAGATATGAATTTGCATTTCTTTAAGGGGGGTAGATTGTAATATCCCGCTTATGAGTATCAGTTATTAGTGTTGGAAACTTATTTAGCAAGCATGGCAATTATGTAATATCAAGCAATGGCATTATGGTAAATAATGGTAAAGGGGGGATTATTTAAAATGGAACAAGATATTTTCATTATCATTTTTCTTCTTCTCATCCTCTACCAAAAACCAGCCCACTCCCTCCCTCTTCCCTCTACTCTCACGCCCTCCTCTCCCTCTCCAACCATCCATCAATTCTTAATCCAAACTCTTGTAAGAAGTTATTGCAAGCAAGCTTGATTTAAAAGCTAGAACAAGAGAAGGTAAAAGAAAGGAAACAAAGAACAATCAAGAGAAGTGGTGGTAATAAGCAAGGGTTTTGGAAACCAGAACTTGGCAAGCTCCAGCTGATGTTTAAGGTGAGCTCTCTTGGGTTTTAGAACCCTCCTAGAGTAAGTTTTATGTGTTATACAATTTAAGAAAGTTATAGAGTTTTTACCATAAATCCTTTCTTGCAAATCCTTGCTCACATATGTTTAAAATTGTTATTTTATGAAGGAAAATCATTCCTAGCATGTTTAGGAAGCTTGGGTATCTTTGAATAGGCAAAAATGGTGGAAAAATGCATTTTTTTTTACATGACTGGTGCTGTCATGGTCGCTGTAGCGACCAGGCAGGATTTCTCCATGCCTACTGGCGCTTGTAGCTACCAGCCTGGCGCTTGTAGCGACCAGCTTGGCGCTTGTAGCGACCAAGCCAGAACAACACAACATAGTTGAGCTGTTCTGGGGGTTCTGGTGCGCGCGGGCATGGTTTTTGCAAATGCTTTTCTCCTAATACATTTTAGAAACTTAAACCACCATTTTAGTTCATTCTAAAGGCTTCCTTTGGTTGAGAAATCATATGAGCAAAGATTACGCAAGGCTTGGAAATACAAGAACTAAGGTTTAATGTTTAAGTAAGCCCTAAGAATGACTTATGAGAACGATACGTCAAGAACCTATTATAGGTTAGAGAGATTTAGAATGGTACTCATCAGGTACTAAGTACAAGATTGAACCTAAGTCCATAGTTAAGAACCTTATAATAGGTTAAGCATTCAAGAATGCATTAAGTATGCAAAGGCTTATAGCAATTACTAGACGTACTTTTAAGTACGAAAGTTAAGAATTAATGAGAATAAGAATGATCCAATGATCAAAGTTAAGAGCCTATTTATAGGTTAAGCTTTAAAAATGAATACTCAATGAATGCATCAGATATGTATAAGTTAAAGTTATAAATTATATGTATATATATAAAGAATAAGAACAAAGTAATTATAAGATGTGCTTGATGTGTCTCTCGTATGCTCGTTAGTTAGGATACGAGGGGTTCCTGTGAAGTTACCGCCTTAAATGGCAGCCGGAACGGTGAAGTTACCGCTCGTGAGGGCAGCTACACATCCAAGTCTATAAAGTTAATGTGTCTCCTGTATGCTCGTTAGTTAGTATACAGGGGGTCCCCGTGAAGTTACCGCCTTAAATGGCAGCTGGGACGGTGAAGTTACTGCTCGCGAGAGCAGCCACACAAAGATAAGAGGAGTCCGGTGTTAGCCTGATATGATAGGAATTTTCACCGGTAAGAAGGGAGATGTACTTCGGGGTTACTCCACCCGGATGCACTCCGTAAAATGAACCAAGATAAATATTGTTTGTTCAACGCTGACTTACTAACTTATAATTAAGAATGATGTATTTTAATACTTATGAATTATTATGAGAAAATGACAATAGTCAGCAGAGAAAGAAAGTGATCATAGGATGTCCCCAGATCACTAAGTGTAAGTTTAAGTTTAAAGTTACAATATGATAAGATATGATTGAGACAAATAGCAATCCTAGGTTTCCCCTCGATCGCGAAATATGTAGGGAATGACGGCGATCGTAGGAATCCCCAAGATTGCCAAGAGTAGGCACGACGACCCTAGGTTTTCCCCGTGGTTGCCAACAGTAGGTTGGGCTGGAGCTCACTGAGACATTATGTCTCATCCCAATCCTTCTGGTGCAGGTTTTCAGGTGATCAAGAGATGTTCATGAGGATATTCTCCAAGAAGACGCTGGATGGTGTGCAGTTGCTCGAAGAGGACAAGCTCAGGAGGTTTTCAGATTGTGTATATATGTATATGAGAGTGTAATTGTAAATGATATTTGGATATTTGTATAAACAAGCTATTTGTACTCCTTCAGTAGTTTTGTATTGTATTTATTATCATTGAAAATTTTAATGTACCTAGTATCAGATTAATACACATGCTAAATATTCTAGATAATTTAGTATGGGTGTTACAGAGGAGGAGGATGATAGCGAGTAATATATGTTTTTGTCAGGTACATTTATGAATATTGTCGTTGATAGCGAGTTATTTATGAATATTAATTGTCGTTGTGTACTCAAATCATTATTTTTTATTTTATTAAAATTTAACCAAAATTTTTTTATAATGACGAGGACGGCGATGAGGAGGAGGAGGATGATAGCGAGTACTTTATGTTTTTATCAGGTAAATTTATGAATATTGTCGTTGATAGAGAGTAATTTATGAATATTAATTGTCGTTGTGTACTCAAATCATTATTTTTTATTTTATTAAATTTAACCAATTTTTTTTTATAATGACGAGGACGACGATGAGGAGGAGGAGGATGATAGCGAGTACTTTATGTTTTTATCAGGTAAATTTATGAATATTGTCGTTGATAGCGAGTAATTTATGAATATTAATTGTCGTTGTGTACTCAAATCATTATTTTTTATTTTATTAAATTTAACCAAATTTTTTTTTTATACAACACCTCATCAAATACATGACGACGACGATGATGATAATGACGAGGACGACGATGAGGAGGAGGAGGATGATAGCGAGTACTTTATGTTTTTGTCAGGTAAATTTATGAATATTGTCGTTGATAGCGAGTAATTTATGAATATTAATTGTCGTTGTGTACTCAAATCATTATTTTTTATTTTATTAAATTTAACCAAATTTTTTTTTATACAAGACCAAGTAAAATATTTATAATGTATTTTTTCAAAAATAATCGATGTTTTGAAATAACGGTTTTTTTTTTTAAAAAAAAAAATGGAATCTTTTCCTAGGAATTTCCTAGGAAAAATTCCTATGAAAGATTAAGGGGGGAAATGAAAATTGCAGAGGGAAACGAAAATTTAAAATTTTCAGGGGAAGCTTTCCTAGGAATTTTTTCCTAGGAAATTCCTCGGAAAACGTGACAGAATTTTTTCTCTATGAATAACACACTCTACACTACACATTTCATCATTCATTCATTCATCTCTACTCAAACAAATATTCATCTATCTCTATATTTTCTTCTTCATCTTCTTCTTCATCTTCTTCAACAATTTTTAAAACACATATATTTTTATCTTCTTCAACAATAAACTTTAGCATTCTTCCTATTCTCATCTTCTCGTCTTCTTCCTATGTTCATCAGCATCATCTTCTTCTTCTTCTTCTTCTTCTTCTTTTTTTTTCAACAACTCATCCACAACATTTTCTATCTTCATTAACACTATTTCTTCAACAATATCTTTTATAATTTTTTTAACATTAATTTTCTTCTTCCTAATTTCTTCTTCTTCTTCCTTTTTCAACAACTCTACCACAACAATTTTTCATCTTCATTAACACAAATTTTTCATCTTCTTCAACCATAAAACCTATTTATTTCTTTCAAAAATAATTTCATCAAAATAATTCATTCCTACATTTTTTTATTCAAAACACTTTTACTTCATATATTTCTTCTTTAAAAATCATTTTTTAATATATATTTTTTCGAATTTTTTTTCAAAATTTGAATATCGCGCAATTTTTTCGAATTTTTTTTCAAAATTTGAATTTCGCGCAATTTTTTTAAAAAAATTCAAATTATTTTGGCGCAATTTTTCAAAATTCAAATTTTTGGCGCAATTTTTGAAATTATTTTAAAATTTAAAAATTAATTTTTTTTAAAAAAATTAATTATTTTCCTCGAAAATTCCTTGGAAAAAATTTTCAAATTTTTTCAAATTTTTTTGGCGCAAAATTTTAAAATTTTGGCGCAATTTTGAAATTCAAAAAATTTAATTTTTTTTTTAAAAATTAATTATTTTCCTCGGAAAAAATTTTAAAAAATTTTCAAATTTTTTTGGCGCAAATTTTTTAAAATTTTGGCGCATTTTTAAAATCCCAAAATTTATTTATTTTTTTTTAATAATTAATTATTTTCCTCGGAAATTCCTCGGAAACTAACCATTAAAATATAATAAATTTTCCTCGGAAATTCGTCGGAAACTAACCATTAAAATATTAATAAATTTTCGTTGGAAATTCGTCGGAAAACATGTGTCAGATGTAACACCCTATTTCCCGACGATAATTCTTAAATAATAATTATATATTTAATAAAGAGGATGTTACAAAACTCGTCAATATATCACATATAACATAAACACTTTCTTTAAATAATAATTTCAACAGCAGAAACATTTCATTGATTTCATTAATATTGATTATCCTTGTTATTCAACATCATAAATAGAAATAACAATATTTCCAAGTTCTCGACTTAAAAACAAATTAATTTGAACGTCAACCCAAACCCTGGTGTTACAAGAATCAGAGCTCGTAGCGACTACATGCTTAATAGATTACTACATAAAATGAAAACTAGACGGAAGACGTATTCCATCTCCACCTTCTAAGTCGTCCCACAGCTAAACTTCCTCAACCTGAGTGTCTGTACCCGGGAGTACAATCACCACAAAGAAAACAACACAACAACAACAACTAAGGGGTGAGAAATCCTGCCGTAACATAATATTATGGAAAAGCACGCACAACATTTTAATACAACAATAACAATATTATGTCGTCATATGATCATCGACATTTATTATATTCTTCTCAACTAATCATACATATCATCATCTCATCCAATTCACACTTAAATTCATCAGGTATTACACATCATCACGTCATCATGAATTCACATTCATAAATGCAAGACTCTCCCTAATATGCACAACATCAATGCAAAACACACCGTCATCATTCTCATCGTCTTCATAAATAAACATCATCATTCTCATCATCAAAATAATATAGACATCGTCATTCTCATCATCATTATAATATATACATCATCATTCTCATCGTCATAGTAATATAGACATCATCGTTCTCATCATCATTATAATATAAACATCATCACTCTCATCACCATATTAACGCAAGTATCATCATTTCTCATCATATTTATTTATACACTTGTATATAATATATATCGTCATCACTCTATGTCATAGTCATATGATTCCTCATCATTACTCTCTATTACTGTCTATATCTCTACATTATCTCCTCATCAATCCAACCCTTAAGCACGACTCGTTTCTACGTCAACAACCCTCTATTTTATTTTATTATTCATCTTACGGACATGCTCTATTCTCTCGTCTATTCTAGGCTCTCTAGATATTTTATCCTGATAGCACACCCTATTCCTCCTTCTTAGTTTTAAGATGTTTACTTCTCCATTAATATTACATATAACGTCTCCTCTCTATACAACTAGGTTTCACCTCACCATCGTCAATAACTCTTTCCTACTTATCCTCTCATTATTACGACTTTATACCTTAATCCCCGTCTCACATTTGTCGTCATCTATAACCTCGACCATTCTCCTAATCTTAACTTCATTCTAATTCAAAGTTATTATCTCCCTTATCGATACTTTCTACGTCAACAACTTTCCTCACTAAAACTTCATTATAATTTAAGGTTTTATTCTCTCGAAACCATTCATTATTATTATCGTCAAACATTATGACTATTACCTCTTATCTTCTTTCCAATTCATCTCGCTCTCTTCTAATCAATTCCCGTCTTATTCACCGCTATCCTCATTCCTATTATCTTTCACTACACAATACACACCTTATATGTTCCTACCTAACATTCATCTTAAGTTCCTTAATTACCTTGACTCTTTTACTCTTCAACTTAACAATATTCCTAAGCTCATTATTTGTTTAAGAAGATTATATTTAACTTCATCACTTACTCGGAAGGCACCTATGTTATATCCCTTCTTATCATCGTCTCTTTTCACTTCTTTATCTCTTCATATTTTATACTCTCTTAATCAGCTTACCATATTAGACCTTTTAAAAATACCCCAATGGATTAATCCTGTCGTTATCACTCCGCCGTGAACTACTCATCTACATCCCTCACACTTCTTCTTCTACTGCTTAAACTACTTCACCTTTTTAGGCTCAAGACTCATCAAGTATTAAATGTCAACACATCAACAACAACTTACAGTCATAGATGCAAACTCTTCCTATTTTTCACAACACCGGGACAAAACATATCGTCGTTATTCACATCATCAGCATAAGAAAACGTTGTCATCATGAATATACATCGTCACTCACATCATTTATATAATCAACATCATTACGAGTATGCTTCACCAACATCATCATATTTATATATTCAGTAGTCAACGTCATTAGCAACTTCATTATCTAAGCACTTTCATTCTCACCATTCACTATCTTACTCCTCTCTCTTTATTTCTTCTTGGATTTGTCTCTAACACCCTAAAGTTCTTCCATGTATTAATTCGTTAAGGGGTTGGGGAACTACCCTTAAGACACCAGACTAAACTCCCTTCATTTATGTTTATAGGTTCGGAACCTTAGTATATGCTTACTTTTCACGCTAACAGCTTTCTTAGACTTACTATTCATATCGCAGCATGACCCAGGTACAATATTTTATTCATAACTCAAGTTCTAGAGATCTAAATGGATTCAAACCAAAGGAAAATGAAAGCTGACATCTATATCTAAAACTTTCATGAAGGGACCTAAGTCCAATTCGGGACAGAGAGGGGTGGAAATGTTTCGTTTCCTAAACCTGGGCAGAGTGCACGACCGTGCCGACCCCTGTGTAGTAATATGACCATAAAACGAGTTGTGGATGTCTAAATGAGGTCACTCTAAAGCCACATGAAAGCTAACATCCATATTTACAACTTTCATAAAGACACCTAAGCTCAATTCGGAACTGAAAATGGTCAAAAAGTTGTGCCAAAATCGCGTCACGATTCTGTCCGCATCAGAACGCAGATTTTGTAATTTTCCACCATGTGAGCTTGCCCGGCTCCGATTTCGACCCCCTCAACTCACTCAATTCGTCCCTAAACATCATCCTAAGGTTACCCTATCATTCAAACACTAATTTTCCATTAACATACTGATTCACACACTCTCTTCATGGTCAATCCTCTATTCGTAAACCGTAAACTAGTTTCTCTTAATTTTAAATAATTCAACCTCGTCTTTACCTTCGTCCATCATCAATCTCTCATCACAATCTCACATCACAACAGAAACATCATCTTAGGAATTAAACACCCCCATCATATATTAAGATACCCTAAAATGCAAAGATTCTCCCCCTTACCTCGATTCCTCTGAAATCTCTGGGTTGCCTTGACTTCGTTGTAGCTAGGTTTTTCCTTTCTCTGACGGCTTCTTTTCTCTCTGTTTCTACGTTCAGCAAAACTGTGTTCTAATTTCCCAAAACCCTTATTTATATTTGGTCTAGCCACTCTTCATATAACTCTCCTCTTCTATTCACTATTCCTTTGCTTTTCCCCTCCCCCACTTATTAAAAACCTATTTTCTACACCTCCTACTCTTTTCTACTTGTTTTTCAATTCTCTTTCTATATTATTTAAATTCTGGTATCATAAATTAATTCACCAATATAATTCAACCCTCTCAACATTTACATCACATTCAAATAAAACAGCATTAATAATAATATTCACCACGCCACACCTATTAAAATTTATTGAATTACTTAAAATATAAAATTGGGGTGTTACATCAGACGTAGCAGTTTTGCAGGAAAGCTTTCCTAGGAAATTTTCCTCGGAAATTCCTCGGAAAGCATCTGACTAAAAATTCCTAGGAAATTCCTCGGAAAATCCTAGGAATAGATCGAAAATTTCCTAGGAATTTTTTCGTCGGTAATTTCCTCGGAAAACACTGTTTCCGAGGAAATTAGGCTAAGACAGTCAACAGATAAAACAATAGCACAGACATTCAACACTGTGACCAGAATTTAGATGACAAATTCCTAAGACAGTCAACAGATAAAACAATAGCACAGACAGAATCAGCACTAAATCAACCCAAAATGGAACCACCCAAATCAAATCACGAACCAACACAAAAACAACCCAAAACCGACACGAGTAAGCGACGACGGAGATAGACCCGGATCTAATGTCACCACAAGCACACCATGGAAACAAGCAAAAAAAACCCCAAAAAATCCAAAAAAACCCACAAACTCCTCATTATCAACACCACAACCAGAACCTCACCATAATCCATTTGAAAGCAAAAATTAAAGTGAGACTCTGGTCAAAACCTACCAACACCCAAACAAAATCACACCATCACCACCACCACATAGCCAATGTGCATGGTACTGATTTATCAGTCAGCCAGAATTTCGCTCACCGATACGAATTTGTTGAAACATGCACTAACTTGTATAAATAAAAAAAAGAGATGATTAGAGAATGAAACTGTTTTAGGACTTAGAAAATGGACTGAATTGATATTGGAATACACACTTTTATTAATACACCATTTATACACACATAAATGGTGTATATCACAATACTATTTATACACACATAACAGTTCCAACAACTGGAAACAGAAAACTAACTCTTATTAACAAACAAACAAACTAACATGCTGAGTTAATATCACAATACAACAATTACAAACAAACGGTGAATCTTTAACAAACAATAGAATCTGGTGCTGCTGTAAATTTTCTTCCCATGTCAAATTTCCACAAGCAAAAGATCCTGCAATTATTTTGAAATGATGAATGTCCTGATGCAAAATATTAAGGCTTAGTAATGAAATAATAAGACACTCCTTAAATTAGTTGAGAATTCTTACATAAATTTTCAAACTAAAATACATTATGATTGAAAACATGGATGGGGTGCATTTTGCCCCTCAACTTTTTTTTTTTTGCTGTGTTGTTCTTTTTTATTAATAATATATAGGATGAGGTGTATTTGACACTCGATGTTTTATGGTGTCAGCATAGCTGAGATTTCAAAACATTGTATTATGGTGACTTGGGGTGCCGACATAGCTCGGATGTCAGCCGTCATAATTAACGCGTGTCTCAGTCATAATTAACGCGTTTATAAAAAAAATATGATTTATTATGTAAGAGGGCTTTTTTCTCAAACTTGGCCTAAGACTCATATAATATTAGAAATGAAGCTGGATTGAATCGATGAACTTGTAAAAAAATGTATGGTTGAGTCTTGAAATTTTTATTAGTTTACTCAAAAAAAAAATTATAACTTGGTGGGTGAGTGTATAATTCCTTTTTGTTTTAACCAATCAAACATAGGCCGTTTGTTTAAGCTAATTAAAAATATATTTTTTATCGTTTAATTATATTGTGTATGTTTTTTTTTTCTTAAACATATTGTTAAAAAATGATTTTTATTATAAAAACTGGTTTAATTAACCTTTGAAGAAAACTATTTTTCATAAAAAAAAATTAGAAATACCTCCTGAGAAGACCGTGTGTGTTCACTTTAGGATGTGTTGGCCACTAGGCAAATGGCAAACAAATAAGAGAAATTGCACATATGATTCGTTGTGATTTGTTGAAGTGTATAACTTTTTACACTAACGTTCGATAGAAATTAATTAAATTTTAAAAAAAATGAGTGGTGTGAATTTATTTGACCTTGTTTGCATCTTGTACAAATAAGTTTCTACTATTTGATCAATGAATCCCACCACTAAATCAAATGAAATATGATAAGACATAACTTATTGATCTAATGGTAAAAACACGCATATCTACATGGTACATGACAATTTTACTTATACTCGCAAAGCCCTAAAATATATATGATAGGAGAGAAAAATGAAATAGAAACGTAGTGTGTTGTTACCTGTTGGCCATATCACTTAATTAGTCTTGCTATTATAAGAAAGTTTGGCATTTTGATCACTTAAGGGCTTTTCCGAAGTACTCTTCTTTACCACAGGAGGAGGAGGCTTTTCCGAATGGCTCAAACTTTTCACTTGTTCTGAGACTTGGTTTTTCTTAATTGCAGGAGGTTTTTTAGAATTTTTATTTGAAGGAGGGTTTCCTGAATAGCCCTTCCCCATATCATTATTTTTAATTGGACTCATTTTTGTATGGTAATACAAATATTATTCATGGAGGTATTTATACACTTTGTGATGGTGGCTGCATTATACAAGTAATGTACATGTAATTCTTGGTAAATTTAAGCATTTTAGAGACAACACGAAACTGAGTGTAATGGAGTTTTGAATGTCATGAGCTGAGTCAAAATGATTTGCACTGTTACCCTTATTCTTCTTCGTATAAATTGGGAAAATCATTATAAAAAAACATTAACACTAATGAGCATTTTACAACTGTTTTAGATGATATTTAAACTTGGATTAAATAAGTAAATGGTCCCTCTAAATATAACGACATTTGATTTTAGTCCCCTAAAATATTTCTTAGGCTTTTGGTCCCTTCAAAATTTTCCATCCATGAAATTAGTCTATACTTTTTAGTCAACCCATGTCCAACCTTCATATATTTTAATGAAATTTTTTAGAAATGGGTAAAATATTATGACAATCTCTCCCAAAAAAATTAGAATTTTTTAACAAAACATGAATTTAATATGAATTTTTTAGCACCAAAAAACAAAAATATTCATATTAAATTCATGTTTTGTTAAAAAATTCTAATTTTTTTTGGAAAAGATTGTCATAATATTCTACCCATTTCTGGATAATTTCATTAGAAAATATGAAGGTTAAATATGAGTTGACTAAAAATTAGTGACTAATTTCATGGATGAAAAACTTTGGAGGGACCAAAAACCTAAGAAATATTTTAAGGGGACTAAAATCAAATGTCGGTATATTTAGGGGGACTATTTACTTATTTAACCCTTTAAACTTTGTCCTTTGAAGTTATATTCGTCAAACTTTTTTCACAAACACCTCTTGGATAAACTGCATTCTTTACCTTTCATTTGATCTCCCAAGTTCGCAATAATATATATTTCTTTGCAAATACTTGGGAAATTATCTGGTTTGTTCATAAGGATTTCTCTCTTTGATCTCCCAAGTTCGCAATAATATATATTTCTTTGCAAATACTTGGGAAATTATCTGGTTTGTTCATAAGGATTTCTCTCTTTGATCTCCCAAGTTTGCAATAATATATATTTCTTTGCAAATACTTGGGAAATTATCTGGTTTGTTCATAAGGATTTCTCTCTTTGATCTCCCAAGTTCGCAATAATATATATTTCTTTGCAAATACATGGGAAATTATCTGGTTTGTTCATAAGGATTTCTCTCTTTGATCTCCCAAGTTTGCAATAATATATATTTCTTTGCAAATACTTGGGAAATTATCTGGTTTGTTCATAAGGATTTCTCTCTGTTTTAATGGTGTTTATCGGTAACAAGTTTGCCCACTTTGAAATATTCATATGTTAGACTGACGACAATAAAAAAAAGGAAAAGATTGGAGAGATTATGTATGCAAATGTAAGAAAAAAGAATGGAAACAAATAGCCAATTTCGATAAAGTATCCATTTAATTTCACTCTTTTATTATTGAGAAATCTGAGTTTTTTTAAGGGTATTGAGAAATAATAGTGATCAGTATTTTAAACGAAAAAAATTTATTAATAGAGAAATAGCAACATGAATCGTATGATTGAGAAATTAAAAAGGTGCAAGACTTTAAGGATTTGTCTGTGGGTAAGGTTAGGATAAACACCGATATGATAAGGACCCTTCAAAAAATATGATAAGGAAATAATAACGGTTTATCTTATTACGTGTTTAGATATAAGACATGTTTTTTTACCGCAAATTAGATAATATGTATTTTAAGTAACAAAACTATTATTTTATTATACATAATATGTTACAAAAAATATATTAATTTTCACATTTTATTATATTTTTAATAATAATCTTAAATTTAAATTTTATTATTTAATTTTGACTGAATTTTATTCGTTATATTATATAAAATGATAAAATTGTCCTTGTGATAAATTTTTTTTTTTGAAGAGATCAAAATGATGTTAATGAAAATAGACTATCTTCCCATCAAAAGGTGTGCTAGAGAAGAAAGCCAGAGTTCACAACAAAAGTTCAAACCAAAAACCGCAACTTAGCCAATATCCGCACAAACAAAAGGGTAAAGGCATCAATTATGATAAAATTGATTTTAATAAATGTTAAATTGCAATGTTTCCTTTCATTAAATTAATTAATCTGACACAGATAAATAACATGATACAAATACGTCGATACTGTTAATGTCAAAAACATATGAATATTTTTATATGTGTCTAAATTGAGCTATTTATTTTACTACAACAACAAAAAGGTAAAAATTGTGTAATCTAATTTAGTGTCTTAAACCCCCTCAATGATATAAGTGCTTCGATACATCTTTAGCCCTTATAGATTTTTATTTTTTTTATAAGGAAAGAAATTTAACCCTTTAAAAAAAACTTATAAATGTCCATGAGATATGTTTAAGGAGTGTCTAAGGTGCATCGAAGCAAAAAAATAAATAAAAATCGAGACACTTCTTTAAGTTGTCAAACATTGAGACATCTAATCTTAGATGTGTCTGAGCTCGAATGGTTTAAATGTCACGTGAGTCAAAATTATTTAAATCTGTGTTGAATTACATTGCTTCCCTTCATTTGATCGTATTTAGTTTACTACCAAGTTTCAGTCCAATTGTTTTTGCAAATACCCAGGAAATAGTTAGCTTTGTTCATAGGGAAAATAATATCAAGCAGTCACATCCACTTGCTTAAGTAATTTTTTTAAGAATTGTTATATGACGTAGTTTAGTTATCTCATTTCAACAGCGTGTAACAAAATATTTTCAAAGAAGAATTGAGAACCAGTTAACAATTTTCGAAGTTTATGAATAAAAACCTATATGCAATTTCTGTTTCTGTTCTTTATTTCTGAAGTCTATGTGTAGGGAAATTTAACATTACGTAATGCCCAAGGATCAAATGAAACAGAAATTTTGTAGATATATACCATGGATTTGACCTGATGTTTACAAGGAAACAAACATGAGCCTGTTTGGATTGTCTTATTTGAGTTTATCTACCGACATAATTATAAGTTTTGTGAGACTATTTAAGATAACTTATAAAAACAGTTTTTGACAATTTTCACGAGCTTATCTCAGCTTATTTTCAAGAAAAAAAAGGGAATAAGTTTAAATAATCATATAATCTTAGTTTATTTATTTCATGAAGTCTAGGACTCGTCACATAATTCACTTGTAAAAATTGAGTTAAAAGACTAAACACAAATTCCTACATTGAGTAGAACTAGTGTTGTGTAAGTTGAAAAAAGTGGAAGTCTCACATCGGATGGATCACACACATTAGTAGTGTTTACACACTAGGGGTGCACCTCTAAGAGGGTGTACATAATTATGTGAACGAAGTAATATATATATATATATATATATATATATATATATATATATATATATTGGAAATGTTAAATTAAGTAATTAATTTAATCATTATTAGAAAGTGTTTTCTTAGTCCCCAAGTTTTGCTAAAATATTTCGAAACACAATCTGAAATATTTTGGTATGCAATCTAATATATTTTGGTGCACAATCTGAAATATATTTTAGTAAATAATATAATTTATTTTTGTAATCAATATAATATTTTGGTACTCAATTGAATTATTTTTGTAATAGATCTAATATGTGAATTACTTAATCCCAAAGTAATGTATTACTTGTTCCAAAAGTTTCTTACTTATTAGTTGTGAATTTTCTCTATAAATAGAGAACACACATAGTGCATTCCATACACCAAAGAGTTCTATTGAGTTGTCGAGAACTCTCACTCTCTTCTCCCTCCAGCTTATTATAACGAGCTACTCTTCTCATCATCTCCTTTTTCTGTCCCTTTGGAATTAAGAGTGTTCATAAGAATGGTCTTAAGAGTATAGTCCCTTCAATTATTTATGTCTCTTAAGAATAAATAATATTTTAAGAGCATAGTCCCTTCGATAATTTATGTCCCTTTGGAATAAATAATATTTTAAGATCATAGTCCCTTTTTCGGTATAATAAGAATGATCTTAAAAATATATTCTTCTTAAATTCTTGAAGAAGTTAGAATGGTGATAGCACCTGCATATTTGAGTGGTCATAGACCATAGTTGGAGAAGTTAAAAATTAGAATGGTGGTAACATCATATTTGAGTGGTCTCACCACCATAATAGAGTGGTCACTCTACCATAGTAGAGTGGTTTCAATATTAAAAGAGTGGTCTTAGTACCATATTGAAGGTGTAATTCTCGAATGGTTTTCTACAGTGCAGTAGTTAACCGCACACTTGTAGTTGAGCTTGTTTTTATCCTGGATTTAGAAATTCAAATACAACAGTTTGAAAATCCAAAAACAACAATTTTAAGACGTTTCCTTTTCCCATGTCTACCAAAGAAGTTACTAACTCGAATTTTATTGTCCCTAAATACAAGACGGATAAAAAGGCTATAGTAATACATCTCTATATTGAACAGGATGAAGTGCTTGTTGTTTCAAACAACAGCACGAACGAGTTCACATACGCCGCTCTGAATCTATTTTGAAATTTGTTTTCAAAAATCAGAATCGCATTGTGAATAAGAACTCCAATTGCCACGAGAATGGGAACCCCAAAAAGGTCCTATAATGAAAATCAGCAGCCACCATCAAGAAATGACACTGATTCACAATTTATTTTTTACAAATGTGAGAAAACAGGTCTTATGGCCCGTAAGTATATGAACAAGTAAATTGCTGCTATGCTGCCTAACCTAACTAAAGAGAAATTCACTGATATGACTAGTTAAATCAATCTAGTTGGTGAATTAAGTGATTGGTGGATAGACATTAGCACCTCGTGCCATGTTGCTATGATTATGCTATGTTAAAAAATATATGCTACTGCTGAAAATAAGAAATTGTTGTTAGAATATTATAACACCATTAAAGTCGTTGACATTGGAGATATGAATTTGCAATTCACATCCGAAAAGGAAATTATTCTCCAGGACGTGATGCACACTCCATAGATAAGAAATAATCTTGTTTACAGATTTTTACTGAATAAGACTAAGTTCACTTAGACTTAAAGAGAGACTTGTGGGCCATGTATTCTTCTTGGTAAACATGACACCTCTGAAGGAATTGAAAATTATTTCATTAAGAAAATCAATATTTTCGTGGTGATAGAAGCACATAATCCCCACATTTTCAATGAGTTTTATTTTGAGTACAAATATTCATGAAACAACTACATCTTATTATCCTGAAATGAACGGTAAAACAGGAAAGAAAAAATTAAAATCTTTACCAAGCTAGTTGTTTAAATCATGCTTAATTTTGATATTGTATGTCATTGGTGAGGAAACTGCTATTAATTGTTTGTTATGTGCTAAATAGAGTACTCAAGTCTACGAACAAAATTTCTACTTATGAAGTTTTGAAGAAAAGACAACCCAACTTGTCTTATTTTTGAACTTGGGATTGTCTGACATAAGTTCGAATTTCGAACCCCAAGAAAGTTAAACTAACTTGTAGAGTCTATGAATGTGTATTCATTCGGTATGCTATAAATAGTGAAGCATATAGATTTCATGACCTAAATGCTAAAGTGATCACTGAATCAAACGATGCCGACTTCTATGAAAATAAGTACCCCTGTCATACCCCATTTTTTGACTCATATTTTTCTTTGTTTATTATCATTTTTATTATTCATCATTTCATTATGATTTTCAATTTCTTATCTTTTATTACCTTTTATTATTTCATCTTTATTGTTGGATTTTTATTTATTAATATTTATCACCATTAGCATTACTATCATTTTTATTAGTATTATCATTGTCATTATTATCATTAATACTATTGTTATTGTCTTTTTCATTAAAAATATTATTATTATCTTTTTATCAATGTTTTATTATTATTATTATTATTTATTATTATTATCATTATTTTTAATTACTAATATTATTATCATTTTCATCATTTATTATTGTTATCACCTTTATTATTATTGTCATTACCGTCATTGTTATTTTCATTATTACTATTATTATTATTGTTTTTTATTTTGTTTTATTTTAAAGAAAAGAAAATGAAAAAGGGGAGTTCGCAGAGCAAAGTCCCCATCGCTCTGCGAACTCTGCGATTTTGCAGATTTTAAATTCCTTGATTTATCTTTCTTTTGTTTTCATTATAGTTATTATTATTATCACCTATCATTATTATTACTGCTACTGTTATCAATTGTGGCTGTTTGGACCCAACAAAGAGAGAATTGAAGCATGTGCCATTAAAGCCAAGGTGAGAAGGTTTTTCTTCCAAGCCAAGCAAGTTGGCTGCCCTTGGGCAGCTCTCATCCCTCCCAATTGACCTGCTACTGGCCCTGGGCTTGCCAGCCAGCAACTTGCTTGTTTTCCTTCCTTCTTTCTCCACCAAAACCAGTCAAACACAGCTGCACTTCACTTGCCCAAAAGCTGTTTTGCTGCCCTGTTTTCAGTTGCCTTTTCTCCCTTCTCACACCAGCCCACATGTTCCTTTTGCTTCGCCCAACCTCTGTACATGGCAGTGCACGTTTTCCTTGCTTGACCTCTCAAGATTGCAAGGATTGATCCCAAGAACAGCCCAATTGCAAGCTGCCATGTTTTTTCTCATCATTGCTATCAAAGACCAGCTGCTTGGATGGCTGGATTTGGCCAAAGTCTTGACCAAGGTTGCAAGGCAATGTCACCTCTTCACTTTTGCATTAAATGCAAAGCAAAGTAGCCTGGTTTTAGCCCACAAAGCAGCTGGATTCTAGGAGATTTTCATCATGACAATTGATTTGGTTTTGGCATATAAAAGGAATGCTATGCATAAGGAAACCACACAATTAAAAACACCTGAAAGACAGTTGAATAACAGTTCAAACACACAGAATTTCTAGAGCAAGAACAGAGTTCAATACATAGCAAACCACTTGAAACATTAGAGTTATTTTTCATCCATAATCTCCAACATCCCACTTTGCAAAAACCAACATCAACCAAGTCCTTTCCTATCTCTTGCCACATAAGCATTGCTAGGAATTCTGTAAGTATCCTAAATTCTTTATCTTTCATTTTTTCATTGTTTCTTGCATCATTTACTTTGTTTAAATTCATTTTGTCAAAAAACCCACTTTTGAAACTTCAAAGAAATCTCAATTTGCAAAACATTAAAGCTAGTTGTTGTACTCCTTTTCTTCCAAATTTTCAAAGCTTTTTAATCCCCTTAAGGTTCTGAAGCTTGCTCAGAAGCAGCTTTTGAACAGAAGTTCAGAAGCAGCTTCTGAGTTCAATTTTTCGCAGAGTTCGCAGAGCAAAGTCATGGTCGCTCTGCGACCATGACAGAACTTAGGTTCGCAGAGCCAAGTTCAGGTTGCTCTACGAAAGTTACAGAACTCAGAACCTGAGTTCATGCTCCTAAAAAGCCAATTTTTGAGGTTCTAACTTAAAAACTCAGAACCTAAGAGGATTGAAACTCATTTTGTTCAAAAAATAACAAGAGTTTTGCATGATATTGGAAAAATTCACAAGTTTGAGCAATAATTTTTGGATAACTTGCGAAACAAGTTATGTTCATAAACTTTCAAAATCAAACTCGAGCAATAAGCTAAGTTCATTATTTTCAAAACCAATCTTGAACAACAACCTTGTTCATGAATTTCAATCAAAACATGAACTTGAGCCGAACTTGTTCATTTTTAAAAAATCAAGCTTAAATTGAGCCGAACTTGTGCATTTTCCAAACTTATGCATATTTCCATAAATTTGTTCATTTTTTCAAACTTGAATAACACTTGTTCTTGAGTTCCAATAACAAAGCTTGTTCCTTTTTGCATCATAAACTTGAAACAAACTTGTTCATCCTTTCAAAAATTTGAACAACATTCGCTCATAGGTTGCAACAACTAATTTGAGCAATAAACTTTTCTTAACTTTTTTGACCAAGTGTTTTGTTCCTCTTTGAGATTTCTTTGAGTTTCAACAACAAAACAAACTTGAATGAAAAAGGAATGGTTTGACGTATGTCTCTCCGTTCCCCGGTTTCACAAATACTTGACGTATGTCTCGTTGTTCGGGCAATCGTCATTCTATTTTCAACGCGTCCAACGCGCCTTACCCTTTTATTGGTCCTTCGTAACCAATCCAACTTCCTTTGGTCCCCCGTGACCATTTTAAAACTTTTCTTGGCCCTCGTGGTCATTTCAAACCTTTTTTACGCCTTTGCGCGTTTTCAACGGATACCATCGCCTTCGTGCGAGTCCGTCCTTTTTCATTTAAAACCTTTTTACGCCCGAGCGCTTTTTCAAACGGATGCCATCGCCCGAGCGCGAGTCCGTTCCTTTTTATCAAATCATCTACCTTTATTCATTGTCGTCAATGGCAGTTCGGCAACAACCCGAACAGTTGACATTTAATTTTATTCCTTGTCGTCAGTGGCAGTTCGGCAGCATCCCGAACAGCTGACATTCCCTTTTTACCTTCATTAAGCTATCCAAACAACGATAGTAGACCGCGTTTCTTTTTCAACCAAACTTTTTCACTCGGGCGCGATCAAACCTTTTTTTATTAAAACCAACCAACATACAAACTTTTTCTACCAAAGAACTACGTAAGCTTTGAATTCTCCATCGCACCGGGAGATACGTAGGAGCAGGATTCACATCTTGTCAAACCCAATAATAAAAAACTTTCTTTTTCCCTTTCATCATATATTTTCTTTTTCCCTTTTACATATTCAAGCATGCAAGCAAAAAGTTGAAAAACATTCTAGCCTTAGCTAACTAGGAGGTTCCCGTTGAGTACAACGGATGTGAGGGGTGCTAATACCTTCCCCTCGCATAATCGACTCCCGAACCCAAAATCTCTAACATTAAGGTAATTTCGAACTTTTTTCCTTCTTTCCCCAAAAATTAAATGTTTAGTCGTGATTTAAAATTAGTGATTCAACGCTTGTCAATAGCTTGATATCCGAAATTCGACGCGACAAAAATGGCGACTTCACTGGGAGTAGGAATGCATCATAAAACACTTTGCTTTTATAGCGAGTCAAGCCTATCCTAGTTAGCTTCTAGGCTAAGTTTTTCTCGTTTTGCTTGCATGCTTTTGTTTTATTATCCTTATCTGCTTTTCTTACTTTACATTTATATGTTTCATATTGCTTTATGTTCATATATCAATTGTGGGGTTGTCACATGAGCGATGTTACTCCACATTGTTCGGGTTAATGCCGAACGTGTGAGGCTCTCTACCCGAGCTTTGAGAAAAAATTAAGATAGGCTTGGGGTTTGTGTAGTATTGTCCTTCTTGACGCATGTCTCGTAGGGATCGATATGAGAAACCCGCCTAGAGTAGATTCTTTTGGAAGTATGGTTGTATTGCGTGTATATGCAACAGCGATTATAAGTCCTTGTAGAATCCGTGACTCTAGGGACCTTTTAGAAAATTCCATCTCTAGAGCCTACATGTGAGGATGGGGGGAACTTTTGAACGTTTCTATACCAAACCCCTGCATACCATTAACATTTGCATTCATGAAATTTTTTTTTGCATAAACAAAAAAAGAGGGGCATTTTTTTTATATACATCGCATACATACATTAACATCATGCATAACATGCATACATTTGTTTCGAGTCCAAAACTCCTTCCTCTTCTTATCGGGATTTCTTACAATCCGAATTGAGTCAGCAATGTTCACATTTCATTCGCAACACTACGCGTCATCCCATCAAGGAAAGTGGCTCGTCGTCCCAAAACAACCCATACATACAACACCCGAGCAACTATAAAGAAGAAGATGGAACACCTAGAACAAGAGAACCCTCAAGAGATTGACATCACAGTTTTCCTCTGCGGGGGCACACTATACAAGATGGAATTATGACCTGGTCTTTTTCAGATGTGTGGATAAACGTGAAGCATAATTTTCATTCACAAAGCCCGACCATGCTCGGTACACAATCATTCAAAAAGCCCAACCATGCTTGGCACTCCCTCACAATTCACAAAAAGCCCAATTTTCATCGGCACCCACATTTCCAACAAAGCCCAATTTTCATTGGCACCCACCAATACAATTTCCATCCAAAGCCCGACCTTGCTCGGCGTCCAATCAATCAAAGCCCAATTTTCATTGGCATTCCCACATCCAATTCACAACCAAAAACCCAACCATGCTTGGTAACCTACTCACACCCAAAGCCCAATTTTCATTGGCATTCACAAATACAATTTCAAACAAAGCCCAATCATCACTGGCACAACCACAACCAAAGCCCGACCTTGCTCGGCATCCAATCATAACCCCCAGCGTCCAACATGACGTCTGTCATCCCCCATGTCAACATAATGCATGCATCATATCAAACTCATTCATTAACATGCATCTCATATTCATATCATGATCTCCCCCACAATTTATCATGCCCCCAGCAAACAATCTCCAAGTGTCATCCCCAGTCTGTCTGGTCCAGTGATGTCACCTCCTTTATGCCAAGTGGCAGTTCCTTAACGAACAACTTGTGCATCTTTTATCATATCCTTATACCTAGGGGCAGTTCTTTAGCGAATGGCTTGAATATCCCCAGTGCAAGTCAATCTTTCATATTCATATAACATTCCCAGTACAAGTCGTACAAATCATACAATCATACATTCGTACATTCATACATTCATACATTCATGCATATACACATTCATGCATATAACATACAACAATATCATTCATACATGGCTGCATTAACCACCATGAGTCTTACCAATCAATCATAAACAATTTGTAACCTTCATTTCCCCAAGTGTCATCCCCAGTGTGTCTGGTCCAGAGATGTCACCTTTTTATGCCAAGTGGCAGTTCTTTAGCGAACAGCTTGTGCATTTTTTTATCTTGTTATGCCAAGTGGCAGTTCAAACGAACAGCTTGTACATTTTTATCTTGTTATGCCAAGTGGCAGTTCTTTAACGAACAGCTTGTGCATACTCCCCAGTGTTGTTGCCAAGTGGCAGTTCTTTAACGAACAACTTGTGCATATCCTCCAGTGTTGTTGCCAAGTGGCAGTTCGAACGAACAGCTTGTGCATCTTTTCTCCCCAGTTGAAGTAGCAGTTCTGTAATGAACAGCTTGTCAATAGCTTCCCCAGTGTCGTCAATGGCAGTTCGGCAACAAACCGAACAGTTGACCTTTCCCTTTTATTTCGTGTCATGGCAGTTCGGCAACAACCCGAACAATTGACATTCACCTTTATTTCTTGTCGTCAATGGCAGTTCGGCAACAACCCGAACAGTTGACCTTTCCCTTTTATTTCGTGTCGTCAATGGCAGTTCGACAACAACCCGAACAGTTGACGTCCACCTTTATTTCTTGTCGTCAATGGCAATTCGGCAACAAACCGAACAGTTGACATTCACCTTTATTTCTTTTCGTCAATGGCAGTTCGGCAGCAACCCGAACAGTTGACATTCACCTTTATTTCTTGTCGTCAATGGCAGTTCGGCAGCAACCCGAACAGTTGACATCCACCTTTATTCCTTGTCGTCAATGGCAGTTCGGCAACAACCCGAACAGTTGACATCCACTTTTATTTCTTGTCGTCAATGGCAGTTCGACAACAACCCGAACAGTTGACATCCACTTTTATTTCTTGTCGTCAATGGCAGTTCGGCAACAACCCGAACAGTTGACATCCACTTTTATTTCTTGTCGTCAATGGCGGTTCGGCAACAACCCGAACAGTTGACATTTACCTTTATGTCTTGTCGTCAGTGGCAGTTCGGCAACATCCCGAACAGCTGACATTTACATTTTACCTTCTTTAAGCTACCGTCACAATGGTAGTAGGTAAAATAATTTCCCCAGTGAGACCATAGTGGGCAAAGTCTTTTCCTTTTATGTTACCCTTTCTAAGCTATCAACCATATGCTTACCTTTAACATTCCCCAGTGAGGTCATCTATCTTCATTAAGCTATCCGCACACCGATAGTAGGCAGTGTCTTTTTCTTTTACCTTATTTCAAGCTATCGTCTACGCGATAGTAGCGAAACAACGTAAAATCCCCGGTGAAGCCACCGAAGCAACCTTGGTCTGTTGTCTTTATTAAGCTATCATTCTGGTAGTAGACAACCCTTTCCCCAGTGGAACCATACTATCCCCAGTAGAGTCGGATCCCGTTTCTTTAACGAACCCGGGTATCCCTTTGTTTCTTTTTACCCTCAGTTGGGTCATCTTTGCCGTCTTTGCATTCATACTTGCATTACGAGCATTCACAACATTTGCATGCATACATCCATAGCATTTTCAATTCAGAAAAAAATATTTAGTCAAAAATGGAGTACTCTGTATTTAAGTCTCTTCGACCCGTCAAATTCAAAATTTCACTTTTAACCTCCGGGGCGAAGAAACTTAAATAGGGGCATCTGTCATACCCCATTTTTTGACTCATATTTTTCTTTGTTTATTATCTTTTTTATTATTCATCATTTCATTATGATTTTCAATTTCTTATCTTTTATTACCTTTTATTATTTCATCTTTATTGTTGGATTTTTATTTATTAATATTTATCACCATTAGCATTACTATCATTTTTATTAGTATTATCATTGTCATTATTATCATTAATACTATTGTTATTGTCTTTTTCATTAAAAATATTATTATTATTATCTTTTTATCAATGTTTTATTATTATTATTTATTATTATTATTATCATTATTTTTAATTACTAATATTATTATCATTTTCATCATTTATTATTGTTATCACCTTTATTATTATTGTCATTACCATCATTGTTATTTTCATTATTACTATTATTATTATTGTTTTTTATTTTGTTTTATTTTAAAGAAAAGAAAAAGAAAAAGGGGAGTTCGCAGAGCAAAGTCCTCATCGCTCTGCGAACTCTATGATTTTGCAGATTTTAAATTCCTTGATTTATCTTTCTTTTGTTTTCATTATAGTTATTATTATTATCACCTATCATTATTATTACTGCTATTGTTATCAATTGTGGCTGTTTGGACCCAACAAAGAGAGAATTGAAGCATGTGCCATTAAAGCCAAGGTGAGAAGGTTTTTCTTCCAAGCCAAGCAAGTTGGCTGCCCTTGGGCAGCTCTCATCCCTCCCAATTGACCTGCTACTGGCCCTGGGCTTGCCAGCCAGCAGCTTGCTTGTTTTCCTTCCTTCTTTCTCCACCAAAACCAGTCAAACACAGCTGCACTTCACTTGCCCAAAAGCTGTTTTGCTGCCCTGTTTTCAGCTGCCTTTTCTCCCTTCTCACACCAGCCCACATGTTCCTTTTGCTTCCCCCAACCTCTGTACATGGCAGTGCACGTTTTCCTTGCTTGACCTCTCAAGATTGCAAGGATTGATCCCAAGAACAACCCAATTGCAAGCTGCCCTGTTTTTTCTCATCATTGCTATCAAAGACCAGCAGCTTGGATGGCTGGATTTGGCCAAAGTCTTGACCAAGGTTGCAAGGCAATGTCACCTCTTCACTTTTGCATTAAATGCAAAGCAAAGTAGCCTGGTTTTAGCCCACAAAGCAGCTGGATTCTAGGAGATTTTCATCATGACAATTGATTTGGTTTTGGCCTATAAAAGGAATGTTATGCATAAGGAAACCACACAATTAAAAACACCTGAAAGACATTTGAATAACAGTTCAAACACACAGAATTTCTAGACCAAGAAAAGAGTTCAATACATAGCAAAAACCAGTTGAAACATTAGAGTTATTTGTCATCCATAATCTCCAACATCCCACTTTGCAAAAACCAACATCAACCAAGTCCTTTCCTATCTCTTGCCACATAAGCATTGCTAGGAGTTCTGTAAGTATCCTAAATTCTATATCTTTCATTTTTTCATTGTTTCTTGCATCATTTACTTTGTTTAAATTCATTTTGTCAAAAAACCCACTTTTGAAACTTCAAAGAAATCTCAATTTGCAAAACATTAAAGCTGAGTTGTTGTACTCCTTTTCTTCCAAATTTTCAAAGCTTTTTATTCCCCTTAAGGTTCTGAAGTTTTGTCAGAAGCAGCTTTTGAATAGAAGTTCAGAAGCAGCTTCTGAGTTCAATTTTTCGCAGAGTTCGCAGAGCAAAGTCATCGTCGCTCTGCGACCATGACAGAACTTAGGTTCGCAGAGCCAAGTTCAGGTTGCTCTGCGAAAGTTACAGAACTCAGAACCTGAGTTCAGGCTCCTAAAAAGCCAATTTTTGAGGTTCTAACTTAAAAACTCAGAACCTAAGAGGATTGAAACTCATTTTGTTCAAAAAAATAACAAGAGTTTTGCATGATATTGGAAAAATTCACAAGTTTGAGCAATAATTTTTGGATAACTTGCGAAACAAGTTATGTTCATAAACTTTCAAAATCAAACTCGAGCAATAAGCTAAGTTCATTATTTTCAAAACCGATCTTGAACAACAACCTTGTTCATGAATGTCAATCAAAACATGAACTTGAGCCGAACTTGTTCATTTTTAAAAAATCAAGCTTAAATTGAGCCGAACTTGTGCATTTTCCAAACTTATGCATATTTCCATAAATTTGTTCATTTTTCAAACTTGAATAATACTTGTTCTTGAGTTCCAATAACTTAAGCAACAAGCTATGTTCATTATTTTCAACAAACTTGAACAACAAATTTATTCATGATTTTCAAACAATTTTGTCCTTAAAGTTCCAACACACTTGAACAAAGCTTGTTCCTTTTTGCATCATAAACTTGAAACAAACTTGTTCATCCTTTCAAAAATTTGAACAACATTCACTCATAGGTTGCAACAACTAATTTGAGCAATAAACTTTTCTTAACTTTTTTGACCAAGTGTTTTGTTCCTCTTTGAGATTTCTTTGAGTTTCAACAACAAAACAAACTTGAATGAAAAAGGAATGGTTTGACGTATGTCTCTCCGTTCCCCGGTTGCACAAATACTTGACGTATGTCTCGTTGTTCGGGCAATCGTCATTCTATTTTCAACGCGTCCAACGCGCCTTACCCTTTTATTGGTCCTTCGTAACCAATCCAACTTCCTTTGGTCCCCCGTGACCATTTTAAAACTTTTCTTGGCCCTCGTGGTCAATTCAAACCTTTTTTACGCCTTTGCGCGTTTTCAACGGATACCATCACCCTCGTGCGAGTCCGTCCTTTTTCATTTAAAACCTTTTTACGTCCGAGCGCGTTTTCAAACGGATGCCATCACCCGAGCGCAAGTCCGTTCCTTTTTATCAAATCATCCACCTTTATTCATTGTCGTCAATGGCAGTTCGGCAACAACCCGAACAGTTGACATTTACTTTTATTCCTTGTCGTCAGTGGCAGTTCGGCAGCATCCCGAACAGCTGACATTCCCTTTTTACCTTCATTAAGCTATCCAAACAACGATAGTAGACCACGTTTCTTTTTCAACCAAACTTTTTCGCTCGGGCGCGATCAAACCTTTTTTTATTAAAACCAACCAACATACAAACTTTTTCTACCAAAGAACTACGTAAGCTTTGAATTCTCCATCGCACCGGGAGATACGTAGGAGCAGGATTCACATCTTGTCAAGCCCAATAATAAAAAACTTTCTTTTTCCCTTTCATCATATATTTTCTTTTTCCCTTTTACATATTCAAGCATGCAAGCAAAACGTTGAAAAACATTCTAGCCTTAGCTAACTAGGAGGTTCCCGTTGAGTACAACGGATGTGAGGGGTGCTAATACATTCCCCTCGCATAATCGACTCCCGAAACCAAAATCTCTAACATTAAGGTAATTTCGAACTTTTTTCCTTTTTTCCCCGAAAAATTAAAAGTTTAGTCGTGATTTAAAATTAGTGATTCAACGCTTGTCAATAGCTTGATATCCGAAATTTGACGCGACAACCCCTGTAAATTAAAGAATAGTGGGGGTGAAATAAATTCCCCTTGTATATTAAGAACTAGTGGGGGCACTACATGTGATCACATTCTAGTAATCAGAAATAGTGATAACAACATCAAACGAGATGTTATAGAACCTCAAAGAGGTAAGAAAGCAAGAATTGCTACAGAGTATGAACCTGGTATATGGTTTATACAATGGAAGAAGATCCATTAAGTCTTACAGAAGCTATATCATCAATGGATGCTAAATTATGGCAAGAAGCAATAAACGATGAAATGTATTCTCTAGAGTCTAACGAAACATGGCACTTAGTTGACTTACCTCCTGGTTGCAAACCAATCAGTTGTATTTGGACTTTGGAAAAAGGAACTAAAACCTGATGGTTCGATTGGTGAATGCAAGGCTTGCTTTGTAGTCAAAGGTTTTAGACAAAGATAAAAATATAGACTTCTTCGACACTCATTCACCAGTCACTATCATATCAATAAGGGTACTAGTCCCTTTAGCCGCTGTTCATAACTCTATAGTACACAAAATGGATGTGAAAGCTCCTTTTTTTTTAAATGGTGAACTAGAAGAAGAAATCTATATGGAACAACCTGAAGGTTTTGTGACTCATGGATAAGAAACACAAGGTCTGTAAGTTAGATATTTCTCTGTATGGTCTAAAACAAGCTCATATGGAATAACATGAAAGTTTTGACAACCTAAAGATATCGAATGAGCATAAATTGAATGAAAGTGACAAATGTATTTACTACAAATATGGAAATAACATTTGCACAATCATATGTCTCTAATTAGATGACTTGCTCATATTTGGTTCAAAGATTCATGCTATAATTTATGTGAAATCATTGCTTATAAACAACATTGATAAGAAAGACCTAAGCGAATTTGAAGTAATTCTTAGTTTCAAGATTACTAGATCAGAAAAGAGAACATTTTGGATCAATATCACTCATGTTGAGAAGATCTTAAGGATATGTAATTATTTTGACTGTAAACTTGCAAGCACACCTTAAGATCCAAGCGTAAAACTCTTCAAGAACACTTGAGATGGTGTTAGACAAACAAAATATCAGAGCATCATTGACAGTTCTTAGTTATGCCACTGAATATATTAGACCCGACATTGCTTATGTCGTGGAACTCTTATGCAAGTTTACCAGTATATGGATGAGAAGCATTGACATGCTATTGAAAGAGTCATGAGGTGCCTTAAAAATACTATGACTCTAGGATTACATTAGGAGAAGTATCTTATTGTACTTGAATGGTACAAGATACAAAATAGAACATCCTTCAGATGAGTCTTAAGCGACCAGTAGCTACACATTGAGCATCACTTGAGGAGTTGTTTGTTGAAACAAATGATATTGACTCAGTCCACTATGGAATGAATCTGAGATGAGAACACTAGAGAAAACTAGCGAAGAAGCAAGTTGAGAAAATGCTTGCTAGTTGAGAATCCCTAGTGGGAAAAACCGTTGCCAAAAGTGTTAATTCATTGTGATAGTACTGCAGCTATTGCAAAACTGAGAATCGTTACTACAATGGTAAGAGACGATAATTAAGGCACGACACATAAAGAATTTGAGAGCTAGCTACTCTCAAAAGGAACGGTTAAAGTAGATCATGTACGTACTGATGAAGACTTAGTTGATCCTTTGACAAAAGGTATAACTAGAAAGAATGTCCTAAACACATCCAATAGGATGGGACTAATGCCTAAAGTTCATGAGTGATGGTAACCCGATCTATATGACTGTAGATCCCAAGATATAGGTTCAATGGGTAATAACAAGTCATGAGTGATATAACATGTTATGATAAAACTAGAGAAGCATAATTCCTGCAGCGACAAGAGGATGAGATAATAGAAACTTTTAATGAGATCTATACTCTATGTGGAGTGGAGTACATAGCTACAGGAGTACTCTTGATAGACTCACCTATACGAATGTGGAACTGAGGTCGGTTCCTATGGGATTTTGAGGCAGAATACCTAGAGCGTTCATTAAAACTGAGATAGACGTGCATGGCCATAAACGCACAGACTTTTAAGATACACCTAGGAAAAGGCTTGTGTGTAGGTTCTATGTCTGAAGTAGAGTTCAATGCTGCAAGAAACTCTTGTTAAATCGGAATAGTATTCGCTCTGCAAAGGTTCAACTTGTAGGCGACACCTTTGTTTATTAGCAACCTTATAGAAACGTGTTTGACGTTATTTTTGAAACCATTTTTTAAATTCAAGTGGATGATTGTTGGAACATGTGTGAAAATTGAGTTAAAAGACTAAACACAAATTCCCACGTTGGGTAGAACTGGTGTTGTGTGAATTGAAAAAAGTGGAAGTCCTACATCGGATGGATCACACACATTAGTGGTGTTTATATAGTGGGGGTGTACCTCTAAGAGGGGGTACATAATTATGTGAACAAAGTAAGCACTAAAGAAAATATATATATATATATATATATATTATTATTTTGGAAATGTTAAATTAAGTAATTAATTTAATCATTATTAGAAAGTGATTTCATAGTCCCATGATTTGCTAAAATATTATGGAACGCAATCTAGAATATTTCGTAACACAATCTAATATATTTTGGTATGCAATCTAATATATTTTGGTGCACAATCCGAAATATATTTTAGTACATAATATAATTTATTTTTGTACGCAATATAATATATTTTGGTACTCAATTGAATTATTTTTGTACTAGATGTAATATGTGCATTACTTAATCCCAAAGTAATGTATTACTTGTTCCCAAAGTTTCTCACTTATTAGTTGTGAATTTTCTCTATAAATAGATAACTCACATAGTGCATTCCATACACTAAAGAGTTCTATTGAGTTGTCAAGAACTCTTTTTCTCTTCTCCCTCCAGTTATTCTTCTCCTAATCTCTTTTTTCTGTCCCTTCGAAATTAAGAGTGTTCTTAAGATCATAGTCTATTTTCGGTTAATTGTCCCTTCGGAAATAAGTATGGTCTTAAGAGCATAGTCCCTTCAATTATTTATGTCTCTTCAGAATAAATAATATTTTAAGAGCATAGTCCCTTCGATAATTTATGTTCCTTTGAAATAAATAATATTTTAAGATCATAATCCCTTTTTCGGTATAATAAGAATGATCTTAAAAATATATTCTTCTTAAATTCTTGAAGAATTTAGAATGGTGATAGCACCATATTTGAGTGGTCATAATATCATAGTTGGAGAAGTTAAAAAATATAATGGTGGTAACACCATATTTGAGTGGTCTCATCACCATAATAGCGCGGTCACAATACCATAGTAGAGTGATTTCAGTATTAAAAGAGTGGTCTTAGTACTATATTGCAGGTGTAATTCTCGAACGATTTTCTACAGTGCAGTAGTTAACCGCACAATTGTAGAAAAGCTTGTTTTATCCTGGAGGTGGCGTGGCTGATAGTCTGTCTTGCACAATTTTGGGCAGTGCCACGAAACGTCTTAAATAGAGCGATTTGGTCATGACTCAACCTAGTAACAACTTCGGTAGATATTCTTTTTCAAAATAGAATTTGAAAATCCAAATACAACAGTTTGGAAATCAAAAAACAACAGTTGCAAATAGTGAATTGGTACTTCTGTACCAGTTTGTGGTACTTTTGCAAACTGGTTCGCACCAATTCCCCTTGTAATTTGTGGAAATTGGCATACCGATGAACCGAGACAAGTGAGTGAAGTTCAAAGAAAGAGGAAGAATATGTTGAGTAGGAGATACAAGAAAGGAAAACGAGTGAATAGTCAACTTCATCCTTGAATTTGCAAGGACCAATCAATTTCGTCCCCCAATTTGTCGAAATAGCCAATTAGTCCTTGAATTTGTCAAATGTCAATCAATTTCGTCCCTCCGTCAAGTTGGGGCGTTAACGGTGCTGACGTGGGCCGTTGACCACTCACGTGGCTTGCCATGTCATATGCCACACAAGCATGGACTTATATGACCGAAATTGGAAAAAATTCCAAGGACGAATTTGATTGAAATGCAGAAAATGATTGGCTTGTTCATGGCCGTTATACAACGCTCTTTCTTCCCCACATCTATAAAATTGGAACACTAATTTTTCAATCTCTCATCTACGGTCCAAAATCCCCAAAATTTCTTCCATTAATTAACAACCATTTCTTCCCCAATTCTAAAAACTTCAATCCCTATTTTTTTTTATTGAATCCGAAATCCAAAATGCCCAAAATTTCTTCAATCAAAATTGTTCATATTGAATCTGAAATGATGGGTGGTGGGCGTATAGGCAAAAACAGTTCTCAAAGTCGAGCTTCATCTTCAAGCTCTATGTTTATGGTGATGTCAGAATGCTTGAGTGTTGGTGTCCTAGAATTTGTGCTGTAAGAAAAGACAATACTCAGAAACCTAGGAAGGCCTTTCTATGCTTGCCATTTGCCACAGGTTTGTTTAACAATGGTTATGTGATGTCAGAATAGTTTGTTTAATGGTGATTGATTTGGTTTTCCTTTGTACATGATGATGATGATGATAATTGTGAATTTTTTGTCTGGGTTGATGAAGCTGAAGAACTAGGATACTTTAAAAACAATGGAATTGGTGCTGGTCAGGGAAGAAAGGCAAGATTGATGGAGAATGTTCAGTCTATGGTTAAGGCTAAGGAAAGTGGCAATGAAGAGGTTTGGAGGGCAAGGTTGATGGACAAAGTTGATTGTGTAGGAAGTGAGCTTAGATTGATTAAGTATTTGATAGTCATAATTTGCTTGTTTGAGTTTTTTAACATGTTACTATATTGTACTAGGCGTGTGTAACACCCTCAATGAAAAGAGGTTGAAGATGAATGAATGTAACATTTCTGTCATAATATTACCAGCAAATTAGTCCCGGAATTATCTAACTAACTATCAAATAGATCCCTACATTATATGAAAAACCATCAAATAAGTACTTGAATTATATAAACAGATATCAATTTGATCCTTGGTGCATATATGTTCAGAACAAAGTAAAAAGTAAAGAGACACAATTGGGGGCATTAATAAGTCATAATTAAGTCATTACCCTACAAGTGCAGGAATATTACATAGCAAAAAGAAACCCAATTATGGGGCATTAATAAGTCATATAATGAGGGTCTTAAATATTACATAGCCAAAAAGCAACCCAACAAGGGGACATAATTTAAACATGTCTAAATATTACATATCCAAAAGCACTTGTAGAATAAATAAGCCATAATGTAAACATGTCTCATTCATAATTTCTTTGGAAATCCTGGTGTTGGGATAAACTCCATGAATTGGGGTTGAGTAGAACCAGATGACCACACAACCAGGATATGGTGCTCTAATAAGTCCAGGAGTAGTTGGATGTGTTGGAGCAGGACTCCTCAGTGGTGTTTGCTTAGACCTCTCAAGGACTACCTGTTTATATAATTCAAGGACTTATTTGATGGTTTTTCATATAATGTAGGGATCGATTTGATAGTTAGTAAGATAATTCAGGGACTAATTTGCGGGTAATATTATGACAGAAATGTTACATTCATTCATCTTCAACCTCTTTTCATAGAGCTTGAAGATGAAGCTCGACTTTGAGAACTGTTTTTGCCCATACGCCCACCACCCATCATTTCGGATTCAATCTGAACAATTTTGATTGAAGAAATTTTGGAGATTTTGGATTTATGATTAAATCAAAACAAATTTGGGTTTGAAGTTTTTAGAATTGGGGAAGAAATGGTTGTTAATTAATGGAAGAAATTTTGGGGAATTTGGACGGTAGATGAGAGATTGAAAAATTAGGGTTCCAATTTTATAGATTTGGGGAAGAATGAGCGTTGTATAACGGCCATGAACAAGCCAATGATTTTCTGCATTTCAATCAAATTTGTCCTTGAAATTTTTTCCAATTTCGGTCATATTAGTCCCTGCTTGTGTGGCATATGACATGGCTAGCCATGTGAGTGGTTAACAGCCCACGTCAGCACCGTTAACACCCCAACTTGACGGAGGGACGAAAGTGATTGACATTTGACAAATTCAAGGACTAGTTGGCTATTTCAACAAATTAGAGGACGAAATTGATTGGTCCTTGCAAATTCAGGGACGAAGTTGACTATTCACTCAAAGGAAAACCTCTTGTAAAGCAAATAAATTTTGCAGGAAAACCACTTTGAAGCTTGGAGGAAGAGGACATCTCTTGCAAAATAACACTGATAAAAGAACAAAAACAAATAAAAGTGAATATAAAAAAAAAAAATTTGGAAAGTGGAAACTTGTTTGTTGCTGCTTGCTACTATAATTCTTCTACTTGTTTGCAATATTAAGATAACTTACTATACTTAATTAGTTAGTATTATAGTACTACCGACCAACGCGTACCGTATTTGTATAGTCTATACCCCCACAGATACCGAATTCTTCTCATGTCACCTACCGAAAACCCATACTTGTACCATGTACCAACGCGAATTGTGAATTACGTGACTATGGGCTAGACTCTGCAGAATTGACTCCTCTAGCCTTTTAACAATTTCAGGGTTCAAGTATTGTGAATACGATTTATTTTAAATTTTAACTCGCCTTCGGCACATTTTTCGTTCTCTCCATAGACAAAAATTTGCTGCTAATTGGTTAGGATGTCTTTGCAACATCATTTCTTACTATTGTATCCTTTTACCATTCCAATTGGAATTCCTATACAAATTTGCTTGTTATCTGCGGCAAAAGAAGAGCTTTCAGGTTCATGAAGTTTCATATCTTTCTTATATATCCAATGTCTTAAGGTTTTGGATGAGAATATGATGTTCAAATCATTTAGGTATGTGGTTAGTCGAAGTCCACTACGATGATTCCCGGACCCCTGATAAGCCAACGCATCCATTCCAATGGTTCATTCTAATTTCTTCTTGTTGATGTCAGTATTTGATTTTTTTTTATGCCTCATATTATGGTTTGCAAGAATATATTGTTGATGTTTATTTATGCCTTACTTTTATAGTTTGCAAAACAATGCTTCTTATTCTAATATGTATCCCCCTTTTTTGCAATTTAGGCATGAAGATAACCTTTTTGCAATTTAGGCTTCCATCTTATTTGATAAAAATATAATATGTAATACTTATACCGTACGTTTGGATTCGTTTGAAAACACGGAAAATGTAAGACCGTGTTTGAGTGTCTTATTTTGTCGTGAATTTGACAAGTTAGGAATCATGGTTTCTGCGAGACGCGCGAATGAGAGGCAACTGACGCGGTTCCAAACATTGAAATAGTGCCTACACTATAAATTTAGTGAATATTTTCCATGTTTTTGTGGTTTTTGTGATGGGAATGGAGAATTTCATAAACAAAAATTAAGTAAAGAGAGATATAAACAATAAAAAATAGAATGTATTTGATTGATGAATAAAATAAATGTAGAAGAAATGATTCCAATCTACCCCATAGCTAAGTTAGTACTCAACGAAAGAGAACACTCTTTCTTTGTCTAACCATAATGGTTCCCACAATATTCTTGCATATTAACTGAACATGTATGATATCAGTAATATGTTGAACTCAAGGTATTATGGCTATGTATTATCTTATAAACATTACTCTTATGCAGTATAGTAAAAGTCTGAAAAAGCAACAATTTCAAACTTTAAATGCACCATTTTTAATTTAGATTTTAGACATCTTGCTCTTGTATCTCAGATTGTGTTATGAAACAATATAGAACGAGGAGGTAAAAGCTAAGAGTATATATACACCAAGTAAATAGACTAGACCATCCTTATAAGGAAGAGCTAGTAAATAACAACATAAAAACTATATTATTTCATGATGTTATCTAACATCTACAACTTCTATAAACAAATCAAATAACATAATACAACTTGAATTTAACAAAATACAATGATTCCATATATAAATATTACAATAAGAGTACTGCTATTTGTTACAAAGGACTTATACAAGAGAAGAATGCATAAAAAAAGGATACTACACCAATCAGAATCCGGCTGACCATACCTAGGAGATTGGATCGTTATTATTTGTAAGTGTTACATGTTGCGACGTAGGATTTCTTGCTTTATTGTTAAACTTCTCTCATAAAAATTAACATTTTCCTTACAATAATAATCCACTACTCTAGTACATAAATCATATTTTTACCAGGCTTAGACAGTGTCCTCCAATAGTTGATTGAGTGAATGATATCTGAAAACAGTGAAAATTGCAAACCTACGTACAAAAGTATTGGGACGAAAGAAAGTATTGAAATGAGACTAGGAACCCACGTCGAACCATGGTAGTATATTATGAAGAAGTTAGTACTTAATGCTACCATCATGCTTGCTACGGAGATAAATAATGTGATCAATCCAAATATTAGCTTTATAGGCAGTGATTTATAGAAGTCATACTCTCCATAACGCGAGACAAGAATAGACAAGAAAATCAATATCGCGGTCGCAGATGAGATGAATGCAGATGCATCTGATATTGCAAACACCAAGAATGATGTTTTCTTCAAATAGTTTGGTTTTCCTTTGTCATCGGTACCGCCTGGTAAAGTAGTCGCAGCAGTGAACACTCCGGTAGCAATGACGGTTGAAATTAGCATACAAGACTCGGCAGTTTTTTTCATCCACGACTCTGCATTTTCTCTTAGTGGTTCATGCTCAATTGAGAATACCTCTTGTGCAGTCAAGCCTTCAGAGTTTCTCATCTTTATCTGTGCAGGCAACATTATCTTCTTTACTTTCTGTCACATGAAAATGTATATATGTTAAGTGAAATACAGATATGTAAATTTTTTATATTGCCATTGACACAGTGGCAAACACATACTCAATTATAAACACACACATGGAGAGGGAAATGTCAGCACAGAATTCCACATAAAATGTCTCAAAATCAAATTACTATGCTGTAAAAACAAGGACAATTGTAAAAATAAATTAAGAGTTTTATTTATATAGTAGAATAGGATAAGTGTGGAAGTAGCTCGCTTTTAATTTCTCAATAAAATGAATAAAAAGGGTTGCATTGAATGTACCTCAAACCATAGTAACTCGACGCACATTTGAAAAGCAGCTCCAGAAACCAATTCAAGTTGACCTCGTGGTGCTAATTTTGCAGCCAAATGCAATAAAGTGTTTCTGTCATCATCATTTTCATATGTCACTATGATACCCTTTATATGCCCTATTTGATGCACCAGATTGAATATACTAGCATGCCGATGCAATACAGCTATGTGTAATATAGTTCGATTTTTGCTATCCACATCCCATATCAAGCTAGGATAAACACTAATAAGCTCTGATAAGAATCCAAAATTTCCAACTTCTGCAGCATCAAATATTAGTTGAGAAGGTTCATTTATGATTTTATTTAACTCCTCCTTTGATGAGTAGTGTTTTTCAAGAATCACTGTCCAAAGAAATTTAACCAATTGGAAAACCACGTGATTTTTCATGCCTGCAATACGAAATATGGTTACTTAAGTTAATGAGACCAATGTAAAAGAATTTAAAAAATATAAAAGTTAATGTAAGGGTTTACCAGGATTGGTCATGATGGGATTATGATCATGTTCTGGACAATGACAACCAGAATCCAAAGGCATTCGATTTTGAGCCAAGAGATGCAAAGCTGTCTCTTCATTCACGTCACGTGCAAAAGCTAGTGCATTCCTATATCTTACCATTTTTAAGGCTAAGTCTGCAATTGGAGAAAATTAATTGATCAATATTGTTGCAAATGAGAAGTTCTGGAAATATCCCATGTTGTCTATGGTGGACCGAAGATGGCAAATCGCTCAAAGCTTAGACGACAACTAAAGTTGCCACCTTTAACTAGAAGTTAGAGAACTGAACTTCCTTACGGCTGAAACAGTGATCTAACCGGTGTTGATTCGACAAAGCCAATAGGAAACTAATATAAGTTGCGTAATAAGGCAATATTTGTTTGCCTTGTTTTTTGATAACCCTTCTCCGGTCAATTGGGCTACTGTCTCATTTGTGAAGTCGATTAATATTATAACTTATACTTACAAGGATTATCATTTGTTGTTAGACTTTCGAACCATTTTTAAGCATCGTCACCCAATAGACGATATGAACTACCCAAAATTCTATATTTAGAGACCGATTTAGTGACCGAATTGTTGGAGTCTTCATAATGGTCAATTTAGGGATCAGATTTTCTAACTAGTCCCTAAATCGGTCTCTCAATTAGTCGCTAAACTAATTAATTTGTGATCAATTTAAAGACCGATTTGCATAATGTTGCTAAACTATTAGTCTCTAATGTTAGCTACCAATTGACAATTTCAAACTCTCTAAATTAGTCACTATATGACAGTTTTTTTAATTGAATTTCGACTTTCAGTAATACTTACCATAAATGCCAGTGTAGATACAAGCGAAGAACAATAAATCCCAATCCTCATCTTCAAAACGATGTATGGTTTTATCATATAGATGCCATGTCATTTTGCATCTTCCTTGCAAAGCAGCATACTGAATAGGAGTATATCCATTTCCACCCCTTTTAACAGGTAACTGTGAGTTCCTATCTAACATTAAGTCAACAATTTCCATGTTTCCAGCCGCAGCAGCAAAGCAAAAAGCCGTGTTTCCGTTGACATCTTGCAATGCTATATCTTTGTCATCAAGCATCTTCAATAACTCCTTCACAAAGTGAATGTGGTTAGCACCTGCAGCAATATGCAATAGTGTAGGCCACCCATTTGTTATGGCAGCATTTTTGAGCTTATTCTCTTTGTCTAAGATGCGCTTAGCTGCCGGCCAGTTTCCATTTAGAGCATGCTTGTGAATGGGAACACAAAGGTTGAGAAACCTTTTCTTTGGATCATCACCTAAAACAAAGGTTCAATTCAGAAGAAATTAATTTAACTGACCAGATATGCTAATTGCTTGGTATCATAAGTACAAATTAATTTAAGAGAGAGGGAAAACCATACTTGTTTCCTCTAAAAACTCATGATTAGGAGTGTCGTATAGAGCTGCTGCGGGCACTTGTTGCGATACTGGAGGTGTAGAATTCACATTAGATGTTGTCACTTCCCTATCAAAGAAAATATATATGTTTTAATTTGCAATTTTTAATCGATAAAATATTTCAACTAAGAAAATCATAAATCAGTTTTTGAACACAAATTGAATGTATAACACTTAACTTGTCAAGCTCCTCCCACATTTCCTTGGCTGTCTGACAACTTGAAATTCTCTTAAGATCATCTGGATTTAAAGCACAACATAAAATATTTTTGGCTTTTGCTTCTAGTTCCATGATCTTCATATCTTCATCATTGAACTCATCTTCCCATTTCTCAAATTCTTCACCATTTATTAATTTTTTTGGAATTTTTGGTCCATTCTTAATCACAAGCCAAAGTTTGTAGTCAACGGATTGTATGAATATTTTTGTACGCTCTTTCCATTCATTACAGTTTGTACCATCGAAGTATGGTGGCTTTGAAATGGATCTCCCTTCAACGATCGTTGTGTCCATATTTTTTTAATTGTGTTACCTGCAAATGATGGTAATGTTTCCTCGTTAAGTCTAGGTTTCGTAACTTTTTTTATTTTAATATATTTATTTTTTTAGCTTAAATAATGTTTTGTCGTTGGGCTCAAGAATATGATTTTAAAAAATTAATAAAAACTTTAGTAGAGTTTACTAATATATAAAAATGAAAAAATTTACATTTCATTTTAAGATTTATTAAAGAAATATTTAATTTCATATTAATTTAAATTTTTTTAAGTAAATAAAAAAGTATTTTAAATTGTGAATGAATTTGAACTGACAAATTAAATTAACTTGGAAGAGTATATATGGAAGATGTTTGATTAATTTTGTGAGGAAAAAATAAACTGTTTGATTATTAAAGGCGCTTGGAGACAAATTTACTCCAAGGACCACCTATGATTCCTTATTAGTGGATGTCCCGTTAACATGTCTCCCTGCATAAAATTATTCTATTCCTTTTTTTTTTAAGAATTGTCTTTCTTTTCTTTTGATTACGTCTAAAGAAAGAATGTTAGTCAATACAGTACGACTATTAAATAATTATGCTTTTGTCATTTAGTATTATACAGATCAGTGGTACATATTAGAGTAAAGAAAAAGAAAATATATATGGCAAGATAGAGAAATATTAAAAGAGAAAAAGAGGACAATTATATTACAAATTAAACATTCGTATAAATATTCAATTATGAAATGTTTTCCATCATAGTGAATATTATTTGTGACTGAATAACGAAAAAATTTAACATAGTTATGCAGTAAGCTGAAATAGTTTTTATTTATAGCAAAAGAAGTTGAATGCATAAACAATGAGCTTCATGTAAACTAGAGGACTGAAAGATATAGAAAGTTTGATCTGTATCTAGTATAAAAATAAAAATAAAAAATCTCTAAAATTTCAATCGTTTATATTTTTTTATAGTAACTCAACTTTTATTTTAATTTAAATAAGAAAAATGCTAACAAGTGTCACCAGAACATTGTATAAGCATCTAAAAGTAGCAACTTTTATATTAAAAAATGTGTAGTTATGACTTTTACATATATTTGACTTGTATTTTCAAGACAAAGTTTCTTTTTATGTGTTCCTTAAACAATGCTCTTATGGCAACTATTAGCAAGACCCTTTAAATAATCATTTTTTTTTTAAAAAAATACAATTAAATCAAGGCTATATATACAAAAAGAACCAAATTATACGGATTGCATTTATGTGACATTGTTATTGTCTCTCTCTTAATCAATCATCATTTCTTATCTAAATAATTAATATCACCAATATCACAAAAGTTAATGTCAGCCAAGTAAAACCCCAAATTATACTAACTAAAGCCCATTCATCATGTCGCGTGAACTTTATTTAATTGATAGAGACTACATAATATACGTATGGACATGGATCAAAACCCAGACATTTCAGTTATTTACTTTGACGTGAATTTTTAATCACCAGGCTGCTTGAACTGAAGAAATACACAAGTAAGTTCCTAGTACTCCGCGTGGCTATGACACCGATGTGGATGTGGAAGATATCCTACGTCTACATCCGTGTGTCTTAAACAGTAACAACGACCCTAGTTATACCATTTGCCTTAGCCGTCAGAAGCCAGAACTAGGAGAATCGAAGGTTCTACTTTGCTAACTTTGAGATGAATTCAAAGACTTTATAAGTAGCAATCCATATTAGACACCAACCAAAATGGTACGGTGTAAAATTTTCCTTCTCTCTCTATATATATATATATATATATATATATATAGTATTCTAGTATAACTAAAAATTTGCGGCTAAGATTTCAACCCAACAAAGAAATGTTAAAGCACCATACCTGGAGGAAATACGTAAAGAGGACTTTAATTTTCTCCTACCCTTGTCTGTACAATTATGACAAACAATATGGTCAGTATACGAGGTATAAAAAAGTACAAATTAATACAGTAATAAATTAGTAAATATACAGGGAAATTACTCAGATTTTTAGAGCAATAAATATATGTGTAACAGTCGGCTTCTTGTTGTTGGTGTAGTGGCACAACACAAAGGAATAAACGGAAGTATATTCAAATTGAAATCATAATGGAATGGGAAATTAAGGAAAGAGTAGAAAAAATATTGAGTTTGAAGAATTATTGCAGGTTGAAATTAGATGGACACAACTAAAAGGAGAAACAGGTATCTAGAGAAAAAGTAGATTGTAATAAATGAAGGAGAGAAGAAGGGGGTAGTGTGGAAAAATGGTGCATCCCTTTGGCATAAAAAAGTTAGAAATGCAAGTAAAGTATTATAGTCAACAACCGACAATTATTATATGTTGGATGGTTAAGATACTAAAAATGGAAAAAAAAGACATGATTTGCATCGAAAAAAGTAATTTTTTACTTTTAAAAAATAGAATACATAATTTTCAAAAAAAATATTTTCTTTTTCTTGCCAAAAAAAATTCTTTTTATAATTCTTTAGTTAGTGTTTTGCGGCACTGGTTAACGTTTCCCTTATATCTTTTATGCTTTTATGCATATTGCTTTGTTTCTTTGTTCCAGAACTTTAGTAATTTACTCTAATTTTTTAGTATCGAATATTTCGAATAGCCGTAAGAAACCATTAAAAAAAAAAGCATCGTTGTAAGAAGAAAGTTAACTACATAATTAATCAAAATGATATTTGTACAAAAAAAAAGTTATACTAATAATTATTTTCGAATCTTTGAGATGATTTAATCTTTGTACTTTAAGGTTTCAATGCCAATTTTTTGCCATTGAGTTGACATCTTCAAAATAAAAGTGAGGAAACAGTTTGATTAAATTTTTTTCTCAACAAAAATAAGTTGTTTTAAAAAATAAATATTTTTTCAAAAATAATTAATTTTTTTAAATTTAAGAAGTTATTTTAAAAAATAATTAATTTTTTTAAAAAATATATATCTCAACAAAAATAATAAAATATAAAAATTATTTGAAGTCTAAATACTTAAATAGAAATTAGTTAGGGGTCCAAGGAGTCAGGAAGTTTGGTGTCCAAGTAATCTGGAGTTTGACATCGAGATAGATAATGTCTCATCAATAATTGTTCTACACAGAAATTGAAGTTAGATTTTCCTAAATTATTTGTCTTTGATGAAGTTCATTGACCAATTAAACTCAACCACTTGGTTAAAAGTAGATATTTATACCAGACAAACAACTACAATTTTCTTATAAAATGTTGCCCTTTTTCATTAACGTTACCAAGAAATAGGCACAATGCCTTAGATTTAAAAACAATTAGTCACATAATACATTCATTATCCACGATAACAATAAAATTTATTGTTTGACACAAACTTGATTCTTCTAGTGAATCATACGTTTACTTGGCCTAAATAAAGAACTACAAATGTAGGCAGAATACACTATATCAGACCACAGAGAAAACTGTAGACATATAAACAATGGTATTGGTAAAAATGCAAGAACAGAAATAAAATTAGGAACCCATTTCAAACCATGATAATAAGTTATGAAGAAAGCACTACTAAATGCTATCATCATGCTGATTATAGACACAAACAATGCCACAAGTCCAGATATCAACTTCAAAGGCAATGACTTGAGAAAATCTTGCTCCGCATATCGCGAGATAAGGATGGATAGAAAGATTAAGATTGAAGTTGAAGATGAGATAAGTGCCATGGAGTCTGATAAAGCAAATACGAGGAATGCTGGTTTATCTAAATAATTAGGAGATTCTGTGTTATCATTGTTTCCACCTGGTAAGCTAAATGCAGCTGAAAACACTCCTGTAGCTATGAGAGTTGAAACAACCATACAAGAATTTGCTGTTTGCTTCATCCATGACTCTCCCTTTTTAAGCAATTCTGCATGTTCTTCGGTAAATAGTTGGCGCGGAGTCATTCCTTCAGAATTTTTCATTTCTATCATATGTGGCTGCATTATCTTTTTCACCTCCTGCCAAATCAATGACATATGTAATATTTTGTATGTAAACTTATTACTTCATGAAATCTATCATATGATTTGTATTTTTTTAAATGAGATAGAAAAACATATATGTGCTATATATACCTCAAACCATGATAATTCGAGCATCATTTGTAGAGCTGCTCCTGAGACTATATTGAGTCGATCCGGTGGTGCTAACATTGCTGCGGAATGCAATAAATTATTCATGCTATCATCCAGAAAACCATTTATGAAATCTTTCAAAGACCTTATTTCATGTATCAAATTGAAGATACTAGCATGGCGGTTGAAAACAGCGATGTGAATTATGCTCTGACCCTCGTTATTGAGTTCCCATAACAAATTAGGATAAGTGCTCATAATAACAGACAGAAACTCAAAATTTCCAACTTCTGCAGCAATAAATGTTACTTGAGATGGTTCTCTCATGACTTCCATCATCTCTGAGTCATCCAGGGCAAGAAACTTATACCAGATGCATCGTATAAGCTTAAGCATTGGAGAATCTCTCATACCTGAATGTTGGAGTACAAAGTAAGATGTTTAATTAGTAGAATGAATCAAAGATCAATGTAAAATAAATAATCTCATATCTCAAAATAATGTCACTTTACAATACCAGTACAACTTTTATTTATTTTCTCTATTAATTATTTATTGAATTTCACTCAACTTAACTACTCAGTTAACTACGATTAATAAAATTGTTTTAGTAAATGATTTTAATTTTACCTTTGAAATCAACTCAACTAATTATTTACTTAAGAAACGTGCACAACCCAAAAACAACAATTAAAAATTAGAGATGAAGTATATATATTATAAGGGTCACGCTCACAAGTGTCATTGTTCTAAGGGCACTTGTTAAGGATTCAAAACTAGAAATAATTGATGAATTTTATGTTGAAAAAGTTACTTTTTGTTGTTTTAATATGTTGAATGCACAATTTTCAAGGTAAAGTTTCGATTTTAAACTTCTTAACAAATGTCTTTAGGGCATTTGTTAGCATTTCTCATATTTTAAAACATGGTGAGAAGAAATATTCGCTCCGTTTAAAAAATGAGTGTCATTTTAGCAAACAAAGATGATTCAAAATAAATGTCATTTCCATTTACAATGTAAGATTAATTAAAAACAAATCCAATTTTGCTCTAATAATAACTTTCAAAGCATTATACTCAATATACATTTATGATGGTAATAAATAGTACATCAATTATGAATATGGTTAATTTAGTAAAAGTGTGATATCTTTTGACAATATCGCTATATTTCTTAATTAGTGTAAAAAAATCTTAAACGACACTCGTTTTAAAACAGATGGAAAATATGTTTAGCCAAAAAAGTGAGTATATGTATACTTACATAAATGTAGGAGATTTTTTCGATGTCCAAGACTTTGACAGCCACAAATCGAATGTTTTCGAGCCAATAGATGTAAACCCGTCTCATTGCTATCACCTCCTCGAGCGGTAGCAAGTGTGTCATTTTGCTTTAGCATTTCTAGAGCTAAATCTGCAACATAATATCCAAATTATATGGGCTAATATTTACTACTTTGTCTCAAATATATAGGCAGATATACTTACTCCCTTCGATTTTATTTATAAGTAAAATTTATATCAATGATGTGATCACTCATATTAAATTACTTGCCACAACTATTAATATGCTAAAAATTTGAAGTTTCAATTATTTTAATTTTGCAAGTCAAATTTCTTTTTTTTTTTTTTTTGTTAGTTGAATTTCAAGAACTAGTGGTCGTGCACACTTACCATAAAGTCCCGAGTTTATACAAGTGAGGAACACCATACTCCAATCATTTTCCTCAAGTATTTCTCTAGATTTAGGAAACAAATACCATGCCATATCATTGTTTGCTTGTAAAGCAGCCAAGTAAAGAGGAGTAACACCTTCTCCACCCCTTATTGATGGCAACAGTTCATTCTTTTTCACCATTATCTCAGCAATTTGAACATTTCCAACTGCTGCAGCAAAACACAAAGCAGTGTTTCCCAAGTAATCTTGCAATTCCAAATCATCATGGTGCATTAGTTTTACCAATTCCTCCACAAAGTGAACATGATTTGCTCCCGCTGCAATATGGAGTGCGGTTGCCCACCCATTTGTAATGGCAGAAATCAGCAACGTTTGATCTTCTTCTATTATTTTTTTACCTTCTTTCCAATCACCTTTTAGTGCTGCTTTGTGAAGGGGAACACATTGGGTTAGGTACCTTTTTTTATGTTCCTCTGCAATGAAATTGATTGAGGGATTAACTCACTTTAATATCTATGCAATTGAAGCAATTGACAAGAAAATCATTTTAAGATATCGATATGTAATGATCTATTTATATTAGACAAAATTTGTTATATTTCCATAAGTACGACTCAGATGGTAAATGACTGCAATGACAATTGATATGTTGAGACACTCGTTTGAATATGCAACTTCCTGTTTCTCAATGCATAGAGTGTGTAAATTTCGCCGGTAAACACTCTAGAACCAAGAAAAAAATCTCATACAAATTTTGAAAACTACTCACCATACAAAAAAAAAATTAGATTTGTGAAGTTGAGTGACTAAAGTCTAAGATGTTAGAATCTATATAATTATCGGTTGTTGGATCGCCGTTATTTTCTATATACTAAATTGGTCAGGTTGGAAATGTCTTAATAGATTATGGGCTCGCTTGTTACGGACTAAAATATAAATAATTTTGACATTGAATAATTTAAAGTCTATTTGTTAGAGATTTTATAAGAAAATCAGAATCGATTAAAAAAAATCACTTTTTTTTAAAATAATTTAGTTTGTTTGAATACAACTATATAAATGAGATTTTTTGTTACAAAAATTAGTTCATTCTTTTGACCTTTATTTTATCTCTCCTCTAAATCTTGACCCTTATTTTCTCTTTCCTCTAAAAATATCTAGTTTCCGAGAAGATACTCTTAACAGCTTTGCATTCGAAGTTGTTTTTAAAAAACTGTAACAAACGGATACAATACTCTTAAAAGTGTTTTTTTAAATAATTTTTTTCATAAAAAAAAACTATAACAAACATGCTCTATATTTAAGAAAATCTCATATTGATATATCAACAACAAAAAATTAAAGAAAAATCTAAGATGCTTATAATATATATACAATTTTGAGTTATCTAGTCTTTTTTTTAAAAGAAATCATCTTGGCTGGCCTATACAAGTTTAACACATATTCCATAAAGTTAATAAAGTCACTTTTGATGGAATAATATTAACAAATTTTCAATGTAACTGTATTTCAAATTTCAATAGTTATATTTAGATTAAGAAAAATCTTCTATGTAAAACTTAGATAGCAAAAAAACTATAAAGATATTCATTATGTTTGGGACCTTTTTTCTAGGTTAATGTAATATCGTAAAACAGAATTACACCATTTTATATTATAAAAAATGATGAGTGTTAGGTAAACTCACTTTCTAACACTCTTTAATACTCACTTTTTTATTAAGTGAAATTCATTTGAGTTGCATACATTAGAAATGTATTCTACATAAAATGATGAGACTCACATGAGTTTCATCCAATAAAAGAGCAAATATTAGAGAGAGTGCTGAAAAGAGAGTTTTCCTAATATCTCTAAAAGAATTGACCTTTTCGACCCAAAAAGTTGCACTCTCTTTGAGAAAATATTTGGCTATATTGTAAAACGGGACAGAAGCTTACTAGTAGAAACTAAGTGGATGAGAGGCCTTCTAAACTGAGCTGAATCAACTCTATGCAGTGGTTGCGGGCTTGATTTTGAGTCCTCTAAAGCCATTTCTCTGCAAAGGAAACGAATAATATCAATTTTTTCCAGTAATTAGTCAAGTTTAATAAGCATCAGATGAAACACTGCAGGTCTTGGTAAATGTCATGAACTCAAAAGCTCGTGATTTTGTCAATATTAAAAATCAGTTTTAAACCATGCTCTTCTATTTAAAAACTAAATATAGTTTGTATTTTATTCTAAACAAGCGTATGAAAATTTATATATCTCCACACCTTTTGATTATACCTTACAATTTATAACTTTTTCAAAAATCATAACAGTTTTAAAGAAAAAAAAGTTTTTTCTCACTCTCGTGGCTCTTTCTCTGATCCTAGTATTCTCTTTCTAGGTTCTCTCTTTTATTTTTTCATTTTGGTCAATTTTTGACCCAAAATCACACATCTTCATCTTTCTCTCTCTATTTCAACCTAAATAAGTAATTTTCACATAGATCTATGATTCTTTTTCTTTGTGATTTCGGTGTTTAAATGTGGCGGTGTGTTGTTCGTCATCTTGTCAGCGTTGTTTAATTTTCAGACTTTTTGCGGTTTTCATTTAGTTCATATTGAAAGATCAGTTAGTCAATCAATTATTTGAGCGTCAATGTTACAAATTTGTAGGCATGATATTCGGGTCACTATAATTTTATCATATTATCTATAGGCATTTTGCCATTTTATACTATTAATTTGGACGGTGCGTGTTCGTTTGCAGATTTATCTTTTACACTTTTAACGATGTTGAATGATGTATATTACATTAATTTGAATGAATGAATATCATTTTGTTTTGGTCAAAAAATACTCTAACGGTTCAACTTTTTTTCTATATAGCTTTTAATTATTTTTTAACAACTCTTTTTTTTAACGGCATACTCACATCTAGAAAAGAAAAAAAACAAGCAGTACTCAAGATTTAGTGAAAATAACAACACAAAAAACCAGCCAATAAACAATGAGAACCATAAACCTAAAAGACTAGGAAAAAAACACCCATTCTAAAGAAACCCCATGATTCCCAAACAAATTATCTAAATAACTCAACATAAAAAGCAAAAAAAAAAAAAAAAAAACTCCGCCTAAAACCAGCCCCTAGGACCACCTCCAATGAAAGAGTCTTCCCTTCGTAAGACATGGTACTTCATAAGTATTGATGAGAATAAAATAAAGGTGCTTATTGAGAAGAGAGTCTACAATAAACACTTTTTCTTTTTGCGGGTCCTACAACATTTTAATATTGAAATGTAATGATAGAAATTTGTCAAAAAAATAAAAGAAATGTAATGATAAAAAGTAATTGATAAATGATATAAAGTTATTGGTAGAACTCATTTAATAATTTTGTTAGAGATGCTCGGTTGGAGTGATTGAATATTTATTAAGTAAATATTAACAAGTGTCTATGATTGCTTAGCATAGAAGATTAGAGAATCAAAGGAATATTTTTAATCATACACTTGTAAACATTTTTTATCATAGTGGAAGATCGTGACTTGATAAGAAGTTTAAACTGAAAACTTTATCTTGCGATTTGTATATTTAACACATTAAAACATCAAAAACAAATTTTTCTATGTAAAAGTTATTAATTGTTTCCATTTTTAAATCCTTAACAAATGCCCTAAACAAGACCCTTGAAAAAGTATAAGTGAATGACGTGTACAAATTAAACACACTTAGTTACTCAAAAGAACATCCAATTGTGGATGCTTTAACAAACGAAATCAACACACTGGCCCTCAAAACCATAAGTTATGATATAAAAACATATACAGTTTTTAAGAGGTGTGGAGGTAATATTGTAATTTAGTTTTCAAATGTGACAAGTAGAGCTCTAAAGTGGGTGACGAAAACACCAAAACATCCGTACATTAATAACATGAGTATATTAAAGTAGAAAACTAATCAAAACACCACAAGTCCACAACCACCGGTGTACAAAAAAAGATTTTTAGTGACTCATGGTGGCGCACAATAGTTGTATAGTATATTTTTTGGACAAAAATAATATTAAAGTGGTAAAATGAAAGAGAATGAATAGTGTTAAAAGATAATGTTTAAAAGTAAATTCTGCAGTAGTTGTACTATACTCTAATAATTCGCATACTTACATGGTAATCATTTTAAATCTGCACTGCCTTGAGTCTCCAATTATAACCCTTCATCTGTAATGTAATGCATAAATAAGAGTCCACCAAATGGTTAGCTGTGACTTATCATCATAGAATATTTTGATTCAGACCAATAAGAGCAATAGAATATTCAATCACGTGCATTTGAGAAATGGCTAGGTTAGCAAGGGCACTTGTTAAAAAAATATTCTTTTTTTTCTTTTTATTTTTTAGTTACAAAATAATTAATGTTCTTTTTTTTTCAAAGAAAAAAAACTCTCTCCAAAGAAAGAATATAATATTTTTTTACTGGTTTGCAGTTTATAATTAAAAGTAAAAACTGTACCAAAAAATGAAGAAAAAGAAAATAAAAAATATAAAACCTGAAACCTGAAACCAATCATTCATAACATAAATTCATACTAAATATGTATAAGATCTATTTGTGTCTGAAAAGCAGCTAGAGATTTCTTCATAACGGTACTCTTGTTTTTCCTCTATTTTCAACATACAGTTTTTCCTTTTACTTTTCTTGAAAATCATAATATAATCAGAATTTAGAAACGTCTTTTGACAACAGAGAAACTATATATTAGCTAGATGACTGGAAAAGTTTTGTAATTAAATAATAATAATAATTATTTTTTTCAAAAATATTTTCTCATTATTATGAAAAATAGATAATCCCTTTACTTTGGTCCACCTCCAACAAGATTTTTCACAAAACAAGAACAATCAGTAAAATAAATTGAGAGAAAGAAGAATTGTAGTAAGAGTTAGAGAAGCAAGAAAGCAATAAATTTGATTACCTGAGCATAAAATTAGTTCAGCAATTTTCCTTGCAGCAGGGCGATTGATTGGCTATGCTTAAAAATGGTCAAATTCATTCTTGCAGTGAAGTCTTTGCTTTGTGAAGATATGAGTCCAAGTGAAATAATGGGTGACTATGTACAGGAAAGAGAGAAGACCTTTGTTAAGCTCAAGTCAATGATCAATTTTTAAATTATTATATGACCATGACATGTTTACAAAAGAGTCGGAATTTGCAAAATAACAATTTTGTTTGTGCTAACATTATGCTATCTTGAGAAAAGAGGTCTTAATAATTTAGCGTTGAACTTGAAGATAAATAAAATCTGATTAAATAACATTGTTTACTTAAAATTGAGAAATATCAATTTTGTTTTTTAAATTAAAGAATGACAATCAACAGTGTCTCTCTATTATAAAATATCTATTTAAAAAAATTACGTAAATTTATTGTGATATTATATTCAATAGGAAAATTAAATAATTAATCTTTTTATGTAAAAAATTAAGTTATTATTTCAAATTTGAAAATTAAATGTGAACCTTATAGTTTTTACAATTCATATTATTATTTAATCAACTAATGATACTCAAGTAATTAATGATTGTGATATTGAGTTCGGGGAAAGAAGATGGTTTGAAGAGAATTTAAGGAGGGTGGTGGGTGATGGGACTATACTTAATTTTGGTTAGACCCGTGGTTTGAGTTGTTCCCCTTAAGGACCGGTTTAGGAGGTTGTTTGAGTTGTCTGTGAATAAGTGGGTATCGATGGCAACTATGTTCTCTTTAGGGTGGGAATAGGGAGGAGAGGCTTGGAGTTGGAGGCGTAGGTTGTTTGTGTGGGAGGAGGGGTTGTTAGGGGAGTGTATAGGTTTAATTAACAATGTTACTTTTCAGGTTAACAGTGGTGATCATTGGAAATGGAATTTAGATCCCGTTGTTGGCTATTATGTCTGAGGAGCTTATCAGTTACTAGTCAATTTGGTTTCTCATTCACCCGTTTCGGATCTTATTTGGCATAATGACATTCTTTTGAAGGTATATGTGTTTGCTTGGCATTTTCTCAGAAATTGGCTTTGCACCAAGGATAACTTATTTAGACGAGGCATCCTTAGTCAAGACTCTCAACTTTGTGTGAGTGGGTGTGGTGTTACAGAATCGACTTATCACTTGTTCTTGAACTGTAATTTCTTCGGTAGTGTTTGGCAGCATGCTCGGCATTGGATTGACTTCTCTTTGGTTGATCCTTCAAGTGTTGTTGACTATTTTATGCAATTTGGTTTTTTATCAGGAGGTTATAAAATGTGGTGATCTCTTATGTATGTAATTTGATTTTCTTGTGTCTAGGTAATTTGGAAAGAGCGTAATAGTATGGTTTTTAACCAAAAGAATGACTCTATTCATAATATAGTGGATAAAGTCAAGCTTCTATCCTACTGATGGTTAAAGATAAAATACATCAATTTAGATTTTGATTATATGGTTGGTGGCTTAGCTCATTCTCATGTTTCAACATTGGTTAATAACTATTTCCTTTGTTCTGCTGTTGGTTCGACTATACTCCATTTGAAATTTTGAATGACTCTGTTGATCCTCTTTAATATATCTTGTGCTATGAAAAATATTCTTTATTGTTAATATATTTCATTTTACTTTGTTAAAAAGGTAAAATGAATAGGTCAAAAGAATCTTAATACAATTTTTAATAAAAGATAATTGTTCTGATTTTATTTACCTTCAAATACACAAACCTGTTCCATAAAATTCTAAGGTTAAAAAAGAATAAAAGAGAACGGAATTTTCCTATCCTGGTCTGAAGTCTTTAGACTTTGAAATCATATGAATTTTTTATTACCTTTATTTATGTGGTGACAATGTTAATAGGACCTACTTATAGGCATCTGCTGAAAATTAAATAAAAATAAATACAAGCCGCCTTTGAGGACCAGACTACCATCACACGATATTTCTTTGGTGTGAAGATTATTTTGATACCTTTTTTTTATACCTCTCGATTGCAACATCCTCTAATCCATGCAATATCATCTCAATTTTTTTATCTTGTGCAATTTTTTTATCTTCTTTTTTTTTTGGAGCAAGATTGCAACATCCTCTAATTCATGCAATATCATCTCAATCTTTTTTTTTAAAGCATTAACTATTTATTTTACGTAAATACATGTATTTTGGTCATTTTTCTGAAATTACATAAATTAATTGTTTAATAACTTACATTTTTGTGTTTAATAAAGTAGGTAAAATGATTAATGAAATTCATATGAAAATAGTGGCTGATAATGTATACTTTTATGGTTAATGAAGTTGTAAAATTGGTTAATCCCACAGTTTAAATTTTGTAATACAAAATCATTCTCTTTATTTATTTATTTATTTTTCAAAAATTTAAAATGATATGTTGAAACCTGGAATTTTTTAAAGATTTTTGGGATATGTTGAAGGAGTAGTTGTTGAATTTCATCGCAATGGCAGGTTGACTAAAGGTTTGAATAGCACTTCTATTGCCTTGATTCCAAAAATTAAGAACCCGCAAAGATTGGCAGATTTTCGACATATTTCATTGGTTAGCAGTTTGTATAAAATTTTGTCTAAGGTGCTTGCTAACAGGCTTCGAAAAGTGGTGGGCATGGTGTGTCAAAATCTCAATCAACATTTGTTTAAGGTAGACAAATCCTTGACGACATTCTTATTGCTAATGAGTTGGTGAATGATGTCCGCAGGTTAAAGAAAGAATTACTTATGTTCAAGGTTGATTTTGAAAAAACATACGATTAGTTGATTGGAGGTATTTAGAAGAGGTCATGGGTAAAATGAATTTTCCATTTGTTTGGCGTGAGTGGATGATGAAATGTGTTACTTCAGTTTCAGCATCGGTTCTCGTCAACGGGAGTCCGACTGATGAGTTTATTTTGGAGAAAGGGCTTCGACAAGGTGATCATCTTTCTCCTTTTATTTTTATGTTAGTTACTGAAGGTTTAAATGTTATGATGAATGCGATGGTGGATAATGGATTATTTAGTGGGTACAATGTTGGGGCGCGAGATGCTTTGTCAGTAACTCATTTACAGTTTGCTGATGATACCCTTTTGATTTGTGGGAAAAGTTGGGCGAATGTTCGCGCTTTGAAGAATGTTTTGCTTTTGTTTGAGAAAATATCTAGGTTAAAAGTAAATTTTCATAAAAGCATGTTGTTTGGTATTAATGTGGCGGGCGGCGGTTGTTATGAATTGTAAGCATGGTTGTTTACCTTTTGTGTACTTGGGGCTGCCTATTGATGGTGATATGAGAAAGCTTCAGTTCTGGAACCCTTTGGTTGAGCGTATTAGAAGTAAACTGTCTAGTTGGAAAAGCAAAAATCTTTCGTTGGGGGGTTGGCTGATTCTCCTTAAGTCTGTAGTGTTCTCCATTCCGGTTTATTTGTTTTCCTTCTTCAAAGCTCCCTTTGGTATCATTTCTATCATTGACTCTATTTTTTGTAATTTTTTTGGGGGGCGGAGTGAGGATGTTAGGAAATTGTCTTGGTAAAATGGGATACTTTATGTTTACATAGGGAGAATGGAGGTTTGGGGGATCAGGAGGCTGAAGGAGTTTAATTTCACGCTTCTTGGTAGATGGGTGTGGAGGATGTTGGGTGAAAGGGGAAGCTTGTGGTATAATGTGTTGTGTGCGAAGTATGGTGAGGAGGGGGGCGGTTATGTGTTGGTGGAGAAGGGGGTTATGTGTGGTGGCAAAATGAAACACCCTAAACCCTTAAAGCGATAAATCACGGAAATAATACAATCATACAAAGGATTTAGATGTTACTCTCTTCAATAAGTTCAAACATACATAATTAATTTTTCTTTTTAAAACGTCGCAGCGGAAATATACAACAAAACATCCCAACAACAACTACTTAAAAACATCTCCAAGTAGTTATATCATATAAATCTCAATACAACATCAAGTATAAAATCTCATCTCGACACACCGAGTGATACAAATCACAACAGTTATAAAATAAATAAACAGACAGACACCCCTAAATCAGAGCCCGACTCTAGGACTCCAAGAAGGCAAAGTGAGGTAGTTCCAAAGCTAACCTCCTGCAAATCACCGAACTAAAGCAACTACTCCTGCACGCTGTCTACCCATTCATAAGAATAAGGTAGGCGGTCAACCAAACGACCACTGGGGGTTAGTTCACGATTCATAATTAGAACATAGTCAGATGAGAATAAATAGCATAATTTAATTTCACATATGTAATATACTCCCCATCATTATAAACCAATGAGTATACGAGCATAATCAAGTAACGTGTCCAATTCACCTTTCTCAAGTATTCACAACAATCACCAAAAGTTCTCCAGTACACATATACACCAATTCAAATATTCAAGTATGACTTGACTCACCAACTATTAAATGCATGCAATGTTCTAGACTCATCTAGATGCATGTGGTACCATTAGGATTCCGGAGATAATTTTACCGTTAATGAATCCACCAACATAATAAACACCACCAATTATGTTATGCAGAAGCTATGTAATAAACACCACCAATTACATTCTTCAAACACCTCAAAATGACTATGAATGCATGGACTTCAAGCAAGGACTTGACAATGCATGACTCACCAACATGTACATTAACATAATAAGCACCACCAATTATGTTCTTCACCAACAATTGCATTATCAAATACTTACATCCATACAATCAACCAGTCATTATCAATAGCATCATTGATCAATAACATCATCAATAACATCATCTATAACATCATTCACATATTCATTTTACGAATTTTACTCATCATTAATCACTCATAGCACATCATTATGAATAGCAACTCCATCAATACATACTCATTCATTAGCTCTAAAAGCTTCCTTAAGATCATTATTAATTATAGAGATGTTTCATAGTTCATTGGAAAAGTATACGGAAGTTTTCACGAAAAATGTGTCATGACATATGTGTAGTAAATCACTCATAACTCAAGTTCTAGAAATCTAAATGAAGTCAAACCAATGTCATATGAAAGCTAACATCTATATCTACAACTTTCATGTTTACACCGAAACCCAGTTCAAAACAGAAACTAGTGAAAAAAGTTGATTTTTCAAGTTGGTCTCACAAAAATCGTGGCCCGATTTCCTAAAATCGTGGCTCGATTTTGGCGAGCCAAAACTCTCTATTTTGGGCCAAAATCGTGGCCCGATTTTGCCTGACAAACAGCCAACAAAATCAGTTTCAAAAACGTATTTTCACCAAATAATCACTTTTAAATCACTTAATTCAATCCCAACACACCCAAATCATTCCCCATCAACACACAATCATACATAACATTGATGAAGTGAATTCAAACATGTTTCAACAACAATCTTACATCAATTCATGATTTGCACCCAATTAATCCACAATCATCAAAACAACTTATCAATAACAACAACTTTAAAATTTAAGTATATAACCAACAATTTCATGAAGTTTATCATACCCACAAATTCACATGAATTAGGAGCACGAAATTCATCATCAAAGATCATAAAAAGTCACAATTAACATAAAAGCACTTAAACCCATAATTGAAAGTAGAGATTATGACTTAATTAATGAAAGGAACCATCCACCCTTACCTCTAGCTCTTGATTCCTCTAGCTTAAGCTTCACTTTAGCTCCTAGCTTCTCAAACCCCAAGCTCTCTCTCTAGCTTCTTCTTATATCCTCTTGATTCACTTTCTCTCTCTACCTCTCTCTCAAAATATCTTGTGAAATGAATGAATGAATGAATGTAAAAACCTAATTTTCTCACAAGTGTTGTGTTTATATAGTCACCACATAATTGGGCTAGGTATCTAATTGTAACACCCATACTAACGTTAACTAGTATATTAGCATGTGCGTTAAACTGATACTGGATACATTTAAATTTTCAATAATAATAATAAATACATCTGAATGAGTACAAGTTGTCTCGTTAATACATTTATCCAAACATCATCTATAAATACATAAACATATCCTGATAACCTTCTGAGCTTCTCCGCGACGAGCAACTGCACTCCATCCAGCGTCTTCCTGGTGAAAAACTTCATGAACGTCACTAGCTTACCTGAAAACCTGCACCAGAAGGATAGGGATGAGACATAATGTCTCAGTGAGCTCCTACCCTACCTACTGTTGGCAACCTCGGGGAACCTAGGGTCGCCGTGCCTACCTCGGCAATCTTGGGAATACCTATGATCGCCAAGTCTTAACCTTACCCATAGGGGCTATCTGACTGATCTTGCTAACTGTGTAGTCATAAACTGGACTACATCCTGCTAAACTAGTGATCAAGGGAAAACCTAGGATCACTATCTGAGTCTGATACTGAAAAGTCCTGAGATCTAAACTATGTCCTGATAACTGGGTGATCGAGGGGAAACCTAGGATCACCGCCTGATAACTGATACCTGAATCTGATACCTGTCTGATAACTATTCTCTGCCTGATAACATAATAATATAATTAACTGATAAATGTCTTTATGTTAGCTGTTAGCGTTGAACAAACAATATTATCTGGGTTCATTTTACGGAATGCCCCCGGGTGGAGTAACCCCGAAGCACATTCCCCTGATAACCGGTGAAAATCCTATCATATCAGGCTAACACCGGACTCCTCTTGCCTAAGTGTGTGGTTATCCTCGCGGAAGATTCCTGCCCGTTCCAGCTGTATCCGGAACCTCCTGTGCTCTAACTGGCGAGAACACAGAAGACACACTATAACTCTGTGTGGTTATCCTCGCGGAAAGTTCCTGCCCGTTTCAGAAATGCTGAAACCCCCTGTTCTCTCTAACTGGTCGAGAGAACAGAAGACACAAAGCTTGTCCTGATTATTAATTATTATTCCTGTTATATAAATATTCATATCCTGATAAAACTGATACGTGTTTCCCCCAATGTCACTCTGACGTGAGCATTGAGGCACGTCCTGATAACCTGTAACTATGCCTGAATCGAGGGAATTAAATCCCACTGTCTAGGGTATCCTGATAAACTACCCCTAACTTATCTAAAATTAAATCTATGATCATAGGCTTATCGTTATCATAAGCCATCACTTAATTGTTGGAAATGTTCCATAACTTAAAAAGCTTCTATTCTTGCATCTCTAATGCTTGCCATCTTAGGATTGTCTATTCAATTAACCCTTATACTCCTATTGCATCACTAAACCCTTGTTCATTCATTCCGTATAAGTTATGGGCCTTCGGATATGTCACAATGGTGTTTTTCTTATAAAACAAGGTTTTCTTTGAAAATGGTTACCAAAAGCCTCGCCTGACGTGTACACAAGCCACAGAACGAAGCAGAAAAGACATGAAATGTCTGCTAAATTTCGCTGGGCGAAATCCACTTCGCTGGGCGAAGGTAGGCAGTGAAGACTTGCCAAACAGTAACTGCACGATCGCCCCGAGTTCGCTCAGCGAAATTGGCAGGTCAAAACTAGTTCAAAACATGATTTTTCCACCATTTTCGACATATATAAGCATACCCAAGCACCATAACATCATAAGGAAAGATTTACAACTAAGTATTGATTGATTAAAACAAGATTGAACAGGGATTTAGCAAGCAAAAGGGATTAGGGTACAAAATTACCAACTTTGCTCATAAAACATAATACTCATCAAAACTTGACATGGTGGGTTCTAGAACCCCTAGGGAACTCACCTTTGCCTTGATTGGTGCTTGCCAAGTTCAGGATTCCAAACCCTAGCTTATCCTCTTTACTCTTCCTTGTTTCTCCTCTTATTTCCTCTTGTTCTAATCTCCCAAGCAAGCTTACTAACAAGAAAGAATTGAATGAAGATCAAATGGAATGAAGAAGGGTTGGGGAGGTCGAATTTCTAGAGGGAGGAAGGAGGGGAATTCAGATTTGTAGAGAGAGAAAGGGAGGAGGGTTATGAGCAAAATATCTTGCTCCCCATCTATATATAAACTCTTCCTTTCCAAAATTTACTAAAATGCCATTGCTTGCTCTACAATCTTCTAACACCGATAACTGTTACTTCTAAGCGAGATATATATATATATATATACACTTGCCATATAATTAAATCCACTAACTGTCAAATTACCAAATTGCCCTTTGCTTAGAACATTGCTGATACATCGTCTCAATATTAATAAATATTCGAGTCTTAGGCGGGTTGTTACAATCTACCCCCCTTAAAGAAATTTCGTCCTCGAAATTTAGAATCCACTATCATACATGAAAGAATATCTCACACTACTTCCTCTAATTGCCCGAAACTCTAGTTTGTCTTGCTTATCGGAATCCCTTGGATTTCCAATTCTATACGTCGAATATACCCGACAACTTTTCCTTTAACTAAAATGCTCATGGAGAAATTGTACAATTCTTATGTAGTAAGATGTAAAGTTATCTGAATCCTTATATCCAATTCGCTTGACTTTGATCCTGGTGCAAATACTTCTTGCAAACCAACTTAAGGTCTCTAAATCTCAAATACTTTACCGGATAATCTTATCCTCCTCAAATATTCCCACTCTTCATTGGATTTCTTGCACTGCATTTATTTCCCATGAATTATTATCTTTATCTTTCGTCTCCTACGACGACATCGCTTACCTTAATAACTTAGAAATCATTCTTCATTACTTGGAGTTTACTAATCTCATATCTTTCTTGTCACTACTATTCTCAATTTCTGGCCGTAGCATAAATATTTTCTATATTGGTAGATCCAAACTCATAGAAGTTTAGCCCGAGTGGTGAGTAGTAATCATCTCACATAACACCACATAGTACATTTCATAACATATAATTTACATACATAAGCGAGCACGTGTACATTACTGTTGGGTACACAATACATCATCTCATCCTTATCCGACTGACGGGACATCATTCTTGATCTTATCATATTTGAGACACTACTACATCAATTGGGAATCTTTCTTACTCTTAACTCATTTGTAATTCGGGATTTGCCTTTCGACTGGCTTGCCAGGTTTGCCCCGCCAATGTTACCCACGTTTATTTCTTGAGTGCACAACAACCTATAACCTGAATTATGGTTACATTCTCTTGGCGTCGCAAACTCATTTTCTCATTCTGAACGTCGAGTCCAAGATCCTTGTTTTCAAAAAGAAGCTCTACTTGATTGCTACCAAAATAGCCCACTTTGAATCCTTTAATCAAAACCTGAACTTACGTAGCCCTTTACTGTGGACTACGAATGACTTTTAATCTGCATATAAGTCCTTCTTCCTTTAATGGTGAACATTAAGCACAATAATTTCCGAACTCTCCTGTTAATATATGGTTGATATCAATAAATCTGTTCCGGTAAAAGCCTTCATACTTATACATTCCTGATTGTGAACCACCATTGCCAAAACACGTCACATAACTGAAAATCTGCTACACTACTATCTGAGTAGTTTAAGTATTGCCTGATAAGTATATATAATACTAACATATTCTGATACATGTGACATGTTGACATAACGGAATACATCATGGGTTAAACTCATATGTCACTGCGTGGACGTTTTCTGATCAACGCTTCTATTTCAAAGTATCATCTTGCAAGTACAACCTTTATTGATATTACTTTATGCTTGATCCTGTTGATTAAACATTACTCTTCAAGTCCACCTAAAGTTACATGGCTAAATTAGCTAGTTTACCGTATTAGCGGTGACTTTCCTTGCTTTAGACTTATTGTGCTAGAAGCATATCATTCTTATCACAGAATCTTAAACTGCTTCAATTTCCATTTCTCTTGTATTTCGAGGTTTGAAATATCGCTCGGCTTAACTTTTAAAACTTCCTCCTAGGTCTTATAACAAGTTCGAGTCATCACTGCTCACTGATATTATGCGGTTCAATAATTGGGCGCTTATCGCCTTCCTGTGGTTCATCTGAAAATAACTACACAAGCATCCTTGAATTACATTTTCGCTGCGCAACTCTGATCTAAACAAAACACTTTGGAGTAGGAATAATACACCCTTATCAAATCCTCTGGCTGACTTGTTCCTTAATGACTTATAGCTATCACAGCAAAATCATTTTACATTCGCTGACTCTTTTATTGCTTAAACCACCTGTTGAACTTACTGATTGGTCGTCATTTGACACTGTGTTTCCTTTTGGACATTAACCATATACTTACCTTCACGATAATACGCCAAAACTTGTAAACGATTTTCGGCAACTGTTACGAGCCTAACAAAGCTCCTATCAACGGCTCATACTCTGATTCTTACTTATTCTCCATGTCCTGATTCCTGTGACCATCTCATGGTCCATCCAACTTGTATTATCGTTTTAACATCATAGAATCCGACCTCAAGGTACACCTGGAGTAGTTTAAATTTCAAACTTAAATCACTTGTGGCAACTTCTAAAACGACTTATGGTTTCGGAAGGTTCACGTCTTTCATTCACCGGATTCCACTGAGGATCTGAGTCCCATTACTAATCGTTCTATATCTATCCATAAGGATTTCATACCCATCATCTTTCCGAGACAGTTACGGTCTCTCTGGTTTTACCATACCTTTTAAATTACCTTCGATTCCCTCCGATTAATTGATCTTGAACTTCAATACCTCATCATTACCTTTTGTTTCATTCAACGACTCGTTACGGCATTCTCATTTCAGATTTTGATCTTAACACTTGAATAATTCTGCATATAGTTGAACAATCCGAAATCTATACCTTATTACCGCCCTCGGAACTTATTAACACGAGGTGACCTCTTTAAGCTTCTAGAATAACTGTGGAAGAAATCTCATCAGTTGAAAACTTAAAATTCACTAGCATTAACCACAATCTTAACCTTTCGTATAAAACAGTCTCAATATAATTTCTCGGCTAAAATTTCCGATTATCCCTCAAAACTGGTCTACTATAATCTTGTGTCATCTTGAACTTGCCTTCTTCATCCAATCAAGGAAATTCAACCTTATTCGTCCATCAGTTCACTAAATCCCGATGACTGACCATTAATATACACCTTTCGTTGAATACAATTTCAGTTAAGCTTAGCTTATTTCCAATCTTCTTACTAATAAAACACATAGGAATATCTGATTCACGCCTCGACATGCAACGGGTCTTACTATCAACACTTAACCATCCATCTTAGTTCTTAGGTTGCATACCAACTTCTTTTCTTAATTCTCAAATCTAGCATTTATGGTTCGGGAGATGCGGCTGATCTGCCGGGGTTAATCTTACTTGCGTTTCATGCTCAAAGACCACACTTGAGTGGTTAGCTTCATTATCCAGATAATTCTCTTAATCCACAATTTATTCCCTTAACTGCCTGAACATTAAAATCTCATCCGATTGGAGTTTGGTTCTCAGCACTCTATCTTTACTGATAATTCCTCATTTTGAGTCTCTAGGTTTGGTACCACAATTCCTTAACTCTGTACTCAAAATTGACACTTAATCCACACTTCACTTCAACTTCTCGAACTGCGGTTCCCGTTAAGGTTCCATGTCATTCCTTAGAGTATTCCATAACTTCTCAATCCGTAAGTCTTCCGCAGACGAGGTATTATCCTACGACGCGTCCAACAAGGTTGAGGTGCTTCACCTTATTCTTAAATATCCTTTATGTTTCTGAACTTTGCCACTGACAGGCTTCGTTACTTATAGTCCATTCGGCATGAATACTTCTTCGCCAAATCCGTCTTAAAAATTCTGTCACCTTAATCTTCACCCTTCACACACTTCATTCCTCCTTGGTCACATTCAGCTCTCGGATATTTATCCTAACTGTCATATACTAGACTGAGTTGATCAGGCTCAACTAGATGTGACCTTTAGAACGATATCCGGAACCCAATGGTCCCACTACTTTTATTGAAACTTTAATGACCCAAGGCACGGTCTGAATCGACCTGCTCTGATACCAATTGTAACACCCATACTAACGTTAACTAGTATATTAGCATGTGCGTTAAACTGATACTGGATACATTTAAATTTTCAATAATAATAATAAATACATCTGAATGAGTATAAGTTGTCTCGTTAATACATTTATCCAAACATCATCTATAAATACATAAACATATCCTGATAACCTTCTGAGCTTCTCCGCGACGAGCAACTGCACTCCATCCAGCGTCTTCCTGGTGAAAAACTTCATGAACGTCACTAGCTTACCTGAAAACCTGCACCAGAAGGATAGGGATGAGACATAATGTCTCAGTGAGCTCCTACCCTACCTACTGTTGGCAACCTCGGGGAACCTAGGGTCGCCGTGCCTACCTCGGCAATCTTGGGAATACCTATGATCGCCAAGTCTTAACCTTACCCATAGGGGCTATCTGACTGATCTTGCTAACTGTGTAGTCATAAACTGGACTACATCCTGCTAAACTAGTGATCAAGGGAAAACCTAGGATCACTATCTGAGTCTGATACTGAAAAGTCCTGAGATCTAAACTATGTCCTGATAACTGGGTGATCGAGGGGAAACCTAGGATCACCGCCTGATAACTGATACCTGAATCTGATACCTGTCTGATAACTATTCTCTGCCTGATAACATAATAATATAATTAACTGATAAATGTCTTTATGTTAGCTGTTAGCGTTGAACAAACAATATTATCTGGGTTCATTTTACGGAATGCCCCCGGGTGGAGTAACCCCGAAGCACATTCCCCTGATAACCGGTGAAAATCCTATCATATCAGGCTAACACCGGACTCCTCTTGCCTAAGTGTGTGGTTATCCTCGCGGAAGATTCCTGCCCGTTCCAGCTGTATCCGGAACCTCCTGTGCTCTAACTGGCGAGAACACAGAAGACACACTATAACTCTGTGTGGTTATCCTCGCGGAAAGTTCCTGCCCGTTTCAGAAATGCTGAAACCCCCTGTTCTCTCTAACTGGTCGAGAGAACAGAAGACACAAAGCTTGTCCTGATTATTAATTATTATTCCTGTTATATAAATATTCATATCCTGATAAAACTGATACGTGTTTCCCCCAATGTCACTCTGACGTGAGCATTGAGGCACGTCCTGATAACCTGTAACTATGCCTGAATCGAGGGAATTAAATCCCACTGTCTAGGGTATCCTGATAAACTACCCCTAACTTATCTAAAATTAAATCTATGATCATAGGCTTATCGTTATCATAAGCCATCACTTAATTGTTGGAAATGTTCCATAACTTAAAAAGCTTCTATTCTTGCATCTCTAATGCTTGCCATCTTAGGATTGTCTATTCAATTAACCCTTATACTCCTATTGCATCACTAAACCCTTGTTCATTCATTCCGTATAAGTTATGGGCCTTCGGATATGTCACAATGGTGTTTTTCTTATAAAACAAGGTTTTCTTTGAAAATGGTTACCAAAAGCCTCGCCTGACGTGTACACAAGCCACAGAACGAAGCAGAAAAGACATGAAATGTCTGCTAAATTTCGCTGGGCGAAATCCACTTCGCTGGGCGAAGGTAGGCAGTGAAGACTTGCCAAACAGTAACTGCACGATCGCCCCGAGTTCGCTCAGCGAAATTGGCAGGTCAAAACTAGTTCAAAACATGATTTTTCCACCATTTTCGACATATATAAGCATACCCAAGCACCATAACATCATAAGGAAAGATTTACAACTAAGTATTGATTGATTAAAACAAGATTGAACAGGGATTTAGCAAGCAAAAGGGATTAGGGTACAAAATTACCAACTTTGCTCATAAAACATAATACTCATCAAAACTTGACATGGTGGGTTCTAGAACCCCTAGGGAACTCACCTTTGCCTTGATTGGTGCTTGCCAAGTTCAGGATTCCAAACCCTAGCTTATCCTCTTTACTCTTCCTTGTTTCTCCTCTTATTTCCTCTTGTTCTAATCTCCCAAGCAAGCTTACTAACAAGAAAGAATTGAATGAAGATCAAATGGAATGAAGAAGGGTTGGGGAGGTCGAATTTCTAGAGGGAGGAAGGAGGGGAATTCAGATTTGTAGAGAGAGAAAGGGAGGAGGGTTATGAGCAAAATATCTTGCTCCCCATCTATATATAAACTCTTCCTTTCCAAAATTTACTAAAATGCCATTGCTTGCTCTACAATCTTCTAACACCGATAACTGTTACTTCTAAGCGAGATATATATATATATATATACACTTGCCATATAATTAAATCCACTAACTGTCAAATTACCAAATTGCCCTTTGCTTAGAACATTGCTGATACATCGTCTCAATATTAATAAATATTCGAGTCTTAGGCGGGTTGTTACAATCTACCCCCCTTAAAGAAATTTCGTCCTCGAAATTTAGAATCCACTATCATACATGAAAGAATATCTCACACTACTTCCTCTAATTGCCCGAAACTCTAGTTTGTCTTGCTTATCGGAATCCCTTGGATTTCCAATTCTATACGTCGAATATACCCGACAACTTTTCCTTTAACTAAAATGCTCATGGAGAAATTGTACAATTCTTATGTAGTAAGATGTAAAGTTATCTGAATCCTTATATCCAATTCGCTTGACTTTGATCCTGGTGCAAATACTTCTTGCAAACCAACTTAAGGTCTCTAAATCTCAAATACTTTACCGGATAATCTTATCCTCCTCAAATATTCCCACTCTTCATTGGATTTCTTGCACTGCATTTATTTCCCATGAATTATTATCTTTATCTTTCGTCTCCTACGACGACATCGCTTACCTTAATAACTTAGAAATCATTCTTCATTACTTGGAGTTTACTAATCTCATATCTTTCTTGTCACTACTATTCTCAATTTCTGGCCGTAGCATAAATATTTTCTATATTGGTAGATCCAAACTCATAGAAGTTTAGCCCGAGTGGTGAGTAGTAATCATCTCACATAACACCACATAGTACATTTCATAGCATATAATTTACATACATAAGCGAGCACGTGTACATTACTGTTGGGTACACAATACATCATCTCATCCTTATCCGACTGACGGGACATCATTCTTGATCTTATCATATTTGAGACACTACTACATCAATTGGGAATCTTTCTTACTCTTAACTCATTTGTAATTCGGGATTTGCCTTTCGACTGGCTTGCCAGGTTTGCCCCGCCAATGTTACCCACGTTTATTTCTTGAGTGCACAACAACCTATAACCTGAATTATGGTTACATTCTCTTGGCGTCGCAAACTCATTTTCTCATTCTGAACGTCGAGTCCAAGATCCTTGTTTTCAAAAAGAAGCTCTACTTGATTGCTACCAAAATAGCCCACTTTGAATCCTTTAATCAAAACCTGAACTTACGTAGCCCTTTACTGTGGACTACGAATGACTTTTAATCTGCATATAAGTCCTTCTTCCTTTAATGGTGAACATTAAGCACAATAATTTCCGAACTCTCCTGTTAATATATGGTTGATATCAATAAATCTGTTCCGGTAAAAGCCTTCATACTTATACATTCCTGATTGTGAACCACCATTGCCAAAACACGTCACATAACTGAAAATCTGCTACACTACTATCTGAGTAGTTTAAGTATTGCCTGATAAGTATATATAATACTAACATATTCTGATACATGTGACATGTTGACATAACGGAATACATCATGGGTTAAACTCATATGTCACTGCGTGGACGTTTTCTGATCAACGCTTCTATTTCAAAGTATCATCTTGCAAGTACAACCTTTATTGATATTACTTTATGCTTGATCCTGTTGATTAAACATTACTCTTCAAGTCCACCTAAAGTTACATGGCTAAATTAGCTAGTTTACCGTATTAGCGGTGACTTTCCTTGCTTTAGACTTATTGTGCTAGAAGCATATCATTCTTATCACAGAATCTTAAACTGCTTCAATTTCCATTTCTCTTGTATTTCGAGGTTTGAAATATCGCTCGGCTTAACTTTTACAACTTCCTCCTAGGTCTTATAACAAGTTCGAGTCATCACTGCTCACTGATATTATGCGGTTCAATAATTGGGCGCTTATCGCCTTCCTGTGGTTCATCTGAAAATAACTACACAAGCATCCTTGAATTACATTTTCGCTGCGCAACTCTGATCTAAACAAAACACTTTGGAGTAGGAATAATACACCCTTATCAAATCCTCTGGCTGACTTGTTCCTTAATGACTTATAGCTATCACAGCAAAATCATTTTACATTCGCTGACTCTTTTATTGCTTAAACCACCTGTTGAACTTACTGATTGGTCGTCATTTGACACTGTGTTTCCTTTTGGACATTAACCATATACTTACCTTCACGATAATACGCCAAAACTTGTAAACGATTTTCGGCAACTGTTACGAGCCTAACAAAGCTCCTATCAACGGCTCATACTCTGATTCTTACTTATTCTCCATGTCCTGATTCCTGTGACCATCTCATGGTCCATCCAACTTGTATTATCGTTTTAACATCATAGAATCCGACCTCAAGGTACACCTGGAGTAGTTTAAATTTCAAACTTAAATCACTTGTGGCAACTTCTAAAACGACTTATGGTTTCGGAAGGTTCACGTCTTTCATTCACCGGATTCCACTGAGGATCTGAGTCCCATTACTAATCGTTCTATATCTATCCATAAGGATTTCATACCCATCATCTTTCCGAGACAGTTACGGTCTCTCTGGTTTTACCATACCTTTTAAATTACCTTCGATTCCCTCCGATTAATTGATCTTGAACTTCAATACCTCATCATTACCTTTTGTTTCATTCAACGACTCGTTACGGCATTCTCATTTCAGATTTTGATCTTAACACTTGAATAATTCTGCATATAGTTGAACAATCCGAAATCTATACCTTATTACCGCCCTCGGAACTTATTAACACGAGGTGACCTCTTTAAGCTTCTAGAATAACTGTGGAAGAAATCTCATCAGTTGAAAACTTAAAATTCACTAGCATTAACCACAATCTTAACCTTTCGTATAAAACAGTCTCAATATAATTTCTCGGCTAAAATTTCCGATTATCCCTCAAAACTGGTCTACTATAATCTTGTGTCATCTTGAACTTGCCTTCTTCATCCAATCAAGGAAATTCAACCTTATTCGTCCATCAGTTCACTAAATCCCGATGACTGACCATTAATATACACCTTTCGTTGAATACAATTTCAGTTAAGCTTAGCTTATTTCCAATCTTCTTACTAATAAAACACATAGGAATATCTGATTCACGCCTCGACATGCAACGGGTCTTACTATCAACACTTAACCATCCATCTTAGTTCTTAGGTTGCATACCAACTTCTTTTCTTAATTCTCAAATCTAGCATTTATGGTTCGGGAGATGCGGCTGATCTGCCGGGGTTAATCTTACTTGCGTTTCATGCTCAAAGACCACACTTGAGTGGTTAGCTTCATTATCCAGATAATTCTCTTAATCCACAATTTATTCCCTTAACTGCCTGAACATTAAAATCTCATCCGATTGGAGTTTGGTTCTCAGCACTCTATCTTTACTGATAATTCCTCATTTTGAGTCTCTAGGTTTGGTACCACAATTCCTTAACTCTGTACTCAAAATTGACACTTAATCCACACTTCACTTCAACTTCTCGAACTGCGGTTCCCGTTAAGGTTCCATGTCATTCCTTAGAGTATTCCATAACTTCTCAATCCGTAAGTCTTCCGCAGACGAGGTATTATCCTACGACGCGTCCAACAAGGTTGAGGTGCTTCACCTTATTCTTAAATATCCTTTATGTTTCTGAACTTTGCCACTGACAGGCTTCGTTACTTATAGTCCATTCGGCATGAATACTTCTTCGCCAAATCCGTCTTAAAAATTCTGTCACCTTAATCTTCACCCTTCACACACTTCATTCCTCCTTGGTCACATTCAGCTCTCGGATATTTATCCTAACTGTCATATACTAGACTGAGTTGATCAGGCTCAACTAGATGTGACCTTTAGAACGATATCCGGAACCCAATGGTCCCACTACTTTTATTGAAACTTTAATGACCCAAGGCACGGTCTGAATCGACCTGCTCTGATACCAATTGTAACACCCATACTAACGTTAACTAGTATATTAGCATGTGCATTAAACTGATACTGGATACATTTAAATTTTCAATAATAATAATAAATACATCTGAATGAGTACAAGTTGTCTCGTTAATACATTTATCCAAACATCATCTATAAATACATAAACATATCCTGATAACCTTCTGAGCTTCTCCGCGACGAGCAACTGCACTCCATCCAGCGTCTTCCTGGTGAAAAACTTCATGAACGTCACTAGCTTACCTGAAAACCTGCACCAGAAGGATAGGGATGAGACATAATGTCTCAGTGAGCTCCTACCCTACCTACTGTTGGCAACCTCGGGGAACCTAGGGTCGCCGTGCCTACCTCGGCAATCTTGGGAATACCTATGATCGCCAAGTCTTAACCTTACCCATAGGGGCTATCTGACTGATCTTGCTAACTGTGTAGTCATAAACTGGACTACATCCTGCTAAACTAGTGATCAAGGGAAAACCTAGGATCACTATCTGAGTCTGATACTGAAAAGTCCTGAGATCTAAACTATGTCCTGATAACTGGGTGATCGAGGGGAAACCTAGGATCACCGCCTGATAACTGATACCTGAATCTGATACCTGTCTGATAACTATTCTCTGCCTGATAACATAATAATATAATTAACTGATAAATGTCTTTATGTTAGCTGTTAGCGTTGAACAAACAATATTATCTGGGTTCATTTTACGGAATGCCTCCGGGTGGAGTAACCCCGAAGCACATTCCCCTGATAACCGGTGAAAATCCTATCATATCAGGCTAACACCGGACTCCTCTTGCCTAAGTGTGTGGTTATCCTCGCGGAAGATTCCTGCCCGTTCCAGCTGTATCCGGAACCTCCTGTGCTCTAACTGGCGAGAACACAGAAGACACACTATAACTCTGTGTGGTTATCCTCGCGGAAAGTTCCTGCCCGTTTCAGAAATGCTGAAACCCCCTGTTCTCTCTAACTGGTCGAGAGAACAGAAGACACAAAGCTTGTCCTGATTATTAATTATTATTCCTGTTATATAAATATTCATATCCTGATAAAACTGATACGTGTTTCCCCCAATGTCACTCTGACGTGAGCATTGAGGCACGTCCTGATAACCTGTAACTATGCCTGAATCGAGGGAATTAAATCCCACTGTCTAGGGTATCCTGATAAACTACCCCTAACTTATCTAAAATTAAATCTATGATCATAGGCTTATCGTTATCATAAGCCATCACTTAATTGTTGGAAATGTTCCATAACTTAAAAAGCTTCTATTCTTGCATCTCTAATGCTTGCCATCTTAGGATTGTCTATTCAATTAACCCTTATACTCCTATTGCATCACTAAACCCTTGTTCATTCATTCCGTATAAGTTATGGGCCTTCGGATATGTCACAATGGTGTTTTTCTTATAAAACAAGGTTTTCTTTGAAAATGGTTACCAAAAGCCTCGCCTGACGTGTACACAAGCCACAGAACGAAGCAGAAAAGACATGAAATGTCTGCTAAATTTCGCTGGGCGAAATCCACTTCGCTGGGCGAAGGTAGGCAGTGAAGACTTGCCAAACAGTAACTGCACGATCGCCCCGAGTTCGCTCAGCGAAATTGGCAGGTCAAAACTAGTTCAAAACATGATTTTTCCACCATTTTCGACATATATAAGCATACCCAAGCACCATAACATCATAAGGAAAGATTTACAACTAAGTATTGATTGATTAAAACAAGATTGAACAGGGATTTAGCAAGCAAAAGGGATTAGGGTACAAAATTACCAACTTTGCTCATAAAACATAATACTCATCAAAACTTGACATGGTGGGTTCTAGAACCCCTAGGGAACTCACCTTTGCCTTGATTGGTGCTTGCCAAGTTCAGGATTCCAAACCCTAGCTTATCCTCTTTACTCTTCCTTGTTTCTCCTCTTATTTCCTCTTGTTCTAATCTCCCAAGCAAGCTTACTAACAAGAAAGAATTGAATGAAGATCAAATGGAATGAAGAAGGGTTGGGGAGGTCGAATTTCTAGAGGGAGGAAGGAGGGGAATTCAGATTTGTAGAGAGAGAAAGGGAGGAGGGTTATGAGCAAAATATCTTGCTCCCCATCTATATATAAACTCTTCCTTTCCAAAATTTACTAAAATGCCATTGCTTGCTCTACAATCTTCTAACACCGATAACTGTTACTTCTAAGCGAGATATATATATATATACACTTGCCATATAATTAAATCCACTAACTGTCAAATTACCAAATTGCCCTTTGCTTAGAACATTGCTGATACATCGTCTCAATATTAATAAATATTCGAGTCTTAGGCGGGTTGTTACACTAATTGTCTTAATGACTTAATATTCTTACCACTAATTCCCCAAAGTTACTACTCGCTTAAACCGTCAAAATAACGAACAATTACCGTCTCTAATTAATTACCCCAACTCACTAGTAACTTAGTAAAAATAATCATTCCCACTTAAAACACCAAAATAACCCTCTAAATAAAATTATTAATTTACCCTTGCTCACCAAATGACCAAAATACCCTTCTAGGCTAAAAATCCACTAATATCATATCAAATACACAACCAAGCAATTAATCACACATAAACACATATAAGCACGTATAAATAATATGTAAAATAATTCTAGGTAAAAACGGGCTATTACACAAAACGTGAATCATATTAGGAAGGGGGCGGTTTGTTAGATGATCAGTGGTTGTTGGATAATATTTCTAGACAGGTGGGGGATGGGGTTTCTTCATTGTTCTGGATGGATCCTTGGTTGGATGGTTTTTCTTTAGATGTTAGATATGCTAGATTGTTTGATCTTGATGTTAATAAATGTGCCACTGTTGCGGAACTGTTCTCTTTGGGTTGGGAGTTTAATGGAGAGGTGTGGAAGTGTAGAAGGAGATTGTTTGCGTGGAAGGAGGGGTTGGTGAGGGAGTGTGTAGAGCAGCTCTCACTTGTGGTGTTGCAAGTTGGTGTGTCTAACAGGTGGATTTGGAAGTTTCATTCTTCCCACATGTACACAGTCAAAAGTGCTTATAATCACTTGACTAGTTCAGATGTGGCAATTGATGACCGCTGCAATCATATTTTATGGCTTAAGCAAATTCCGCTTAAGGTCAATGTTTTTATTTATCGTTTGTTCCTGAATAGAGTAGCAACTAAGATGAATCTGTTTAGGAGATATATCTTAAATTATAATGATTCTTTTTGTTCGGCCGCTTGCGGATTGGTTGAGGATCGGGATCACATGTTCTTTTCTTGTGCTTTTTATGGTCAACTTTGGCTTTTAATATCGGGTTGGTTAGGCATCTCAATGACTATTTCAAGGTTCCTTATTTGAGAATTTTCTTTAGTTTAGAGGTCTTGGGGGTTTTTCCAACAAGTCTCGCTTGGCTTTCAATATTATTTGGATTTCAGCTCTTTTTACTATTTGAAAGGACCGCAATATGAGACATTTTCACAATAAATCAGAACAACTTCTATCTTTATTGGAAAATGTAAAACTCCAAGCATTTTGGTGGTTTAAATCTTATTATGCTGTTTTTTATTTTGAGTATTCGATTTGGAGGTTAAATCTTGTTTTATATTTTCAGGTTGTAACATAATTTTTTTTCTTGGCTACTTCGTGGTAAAGTGTGGACTGTCTTATTGTAATTTGTGGAAATTTTAGTTTCTTTGGTACACCTTATGTTGGAGGAGCTTGTGTTGGTTTTTTAATATAATTTGTTTAGTTTCTTAAAAAAAAGACAAAAAATAGAGTATTCACCGTATAAATAATTTAACAGTGCAGATGTCGCGGATTGTTGTCACAAAAGTGTGTTTATATAGCAAACTTATTTAATTTGAAACCCCTCCCCCATTATATTTTTCTATGACCAAGATGAAATAAATTTAAGAGGTTGTAGATTTTTCTCTGATAAGCAATTTTTTATATCAAAATGTGGAGTACAAATATTACTCCAACTCAATATATCAAAAGAAAGTATTAAGATATTATAGATTTTAGACATTCTAAGAGGTCCATTAGTCAGAACTAGACTTTCGACCCGTGCGATGCACGGGTCATTCCGAGTAAAATATAAACGAATAAGTTATAACATATTAAATATATAATATCCAATCGAAGTAGTATGATAAAGAATCAACATGGATATTCTACAATAATGATAATATTGTAGTTTAATTCTTGTTCACGTTTCACATTCATTATGATACATTACGAAATACTTCATGATAAACGACATTTGAGGTCGTAGTAGTATTGTCACCAACTTCGTCAGTTATTAGTATCTTTAATCCATCTCTTGAAGTGACTCTTAAAATTGCAACATATAGTTGATCATGCGAAAACACATAAGACAAATAAATTCCAACATTTTTTTAGGGAAGGGTAATATAAAAGTTATTAGTTCACAAGTAAAATATTCAACCTCAGTGTACATTTCTTTATGATAATGAGAATTTTATTGATAATGTCTAAAGCCAACATCACAATGAGAATACTATATCCACCTTCCACTACACTGATCCAATCAGATACACCAGTCACATACTCAACACTTCATAATACATGACACACAAACCATTGCATTACTACAACTCAAGAGCTGCTAATTAAAATCTGTTTTGACAGGAGCTTACATATACTAAAATAAAAGTCTCAATACACCAACCAAATTACATACAAAATCACATCATCAATCTCCTTAGGCTATCAAGCATTTGCAACAACTATGAAAGAAATAGTAGCATGCCAAAATCTGTCATAAACATCATATTAATAGATCACAAAATTAGAACACAAAAATAAGACATTTTTCTTATTAAACTATAAGTAGCCATAAAAGCCAGAATAAATATTAAATGGTTTGTGAGCAAACAAATATTGAAGCAAAATGACATAGGTTTTGCTCTCTAATGCATTTGTCATAGCCCAAAGTCCTACTAAAGCATCCTGTTATGACTTTTTTTTTCTATTCTATAAGTTACATTATAATGAATGCTTAAAATGTGAATGAAACTATTATTTTTTAGGGTTAAATATGTTTTTCGCCCTCATAAAATTAGCAAAATTTGGTTTTCGCCCCTATAAAAAAACTCCAACGTTTTCGTCCCTACTTAATTTCTCCGTTATTGTTTTCGTCCCTCAAGTTAAGTCAACTAACTGTTGACTGACGGAATGCCACATCAGCATTAAATAAAATAAAATAAATAAAAAATCAGATTTTTCTATTTTTTTCGTTTTTAATAAAAGAAACATAAATTGAAAAATTAGATTTTAAGGTTAATAAAAACCCCAAATCAATTTCACAACCTCATTGTTTACAGTCTCATTGTTTTCACATTGTTGTTGTCTTGCTTCGATTCATCCAGGGCAGCATTTACAGTCTCAACAGTCTCATTGTTTTCACCATTGTTGTTGTCTTGCTTGGATTCACCAACCCATCAGAAAAAATCACATGTAATATCCTGATACTGTAAAAAAAACATATGCAGAAAAAATTAACACACATTGCATATGCTAGAAATTTTCCAGAAACACATACATATCATCCAACTTCAAACAACACATACCAACCATATGAGACATCTCCAAAAAAAAATCTTCCTTTCTTTGGATCCTTGTTACACCGATACAAAATAGTTCGAGATCCACAGTGCATTCCGGAACAGGGCATGACGACGAAGAAGACGACGAAGCACGTGAACTTGTTCGACGCAGGTGTGCACCACGATTTCTAGAGGTTGAACTGCTTGAACTCGATTTTTTGTTTCTAACAAGGGATTTGCAGAATGAATGAATAAGATTCGAGTTTGGCAGGATGAACTCATCGAAGCTATGATAGGATGGAGGAATCAGGCATGCAGTTGAAAGGATGGAGGAATGAAATCGAGTTTGAAGAGTTTAAAGGAACAATGGAGGAATTAGGGATTCGATTGCAAAGAAGGAAGAAGATGGAAGGTTGTGAAATTGATTTGGGGTTTTTATTAACCCTAAAATCTAATTTTTCAATTTGTTTCTTTTATTAAAAACGAAAAAATAAAAAAATCTGATTTTTTTTATTTTTTTATTTTATTTTTGCTGATGTGGCATGCTTAGGTGGCATTCCGTCAATCAACCGTTAGTTGACTTAACTTGAGAGACGAAAACAGTAACGGAAAAATTAAGTAGGGACAAAAACGTTGGATATTTTTTTTTATAGGGGTGAAAACCAAAACTCGTTAATTTTATGAGGACGAAAAACATATTTAACCCTATTTTTCAGGTTAGAGAGAGAGGCTTACCGGAGGGAGATGGCGATTGGGTTCACCATGAACGTACCAGAGAGAAGCTGATTGGATTTCTTTTACGAAGAGAAATCAAACCCATTTGTCATAGAGATGAGAAGAGTAGGAGTGATGGATTCGGATACCTGGAATGAATAGCTACTTCAAATACTATGTTTTGAAGATGAGGAATTAATTATATATGTATGGAAAAAGGAAACACCTCACCATAGAGAGAGAGAGGACATTTTCGGGTGGAGCACTATCTCCTATTGGTTTGTTTCAATGTGTTTGCCTACTTTGGAATTGCATAGTGCATTGGTATTGCATACTTTGGAAAGAAGCGAGCATTGAATGTTGATGGAATACAAATAGTTAGGGTATGCACTTGGTTCATTGTAAATTCAAGGTGGGAGATTTGAATTTCAAATTATGCAATAAATGAGTATAGCAAACCTCATTTCCCGCCCAAAGTTTTAGGGTTTGCATATTGTACTTTAGGATTATATATTAAGATAATTTCAGTTTGTGATAGTTGGTTACTTAATTAGGAGTAGTTAGGTGTTAGTTGCTATAGTTAGACTCTATAAATATGACTAGTGTGTATTTGGTTTTAGTATCTATTGTCAATCAATATGCTGCTATGCTCTCTACCACTTTTATAAGTACGATTTTTTGCCCTCTCATCCCATGATTCTTCATTTTTTTATTAAAACCTAGTACTCCAACTCAATATATCAAATGAAAGAGTTAAAGAAAATTGACATTCTAAAAGTATACCAATCAAAATAATGTCAATACAAATTTATCCCACCTTTGACATAAACCAACCTCAATATAAAGATTTTAGCTACCTATATATAGCAAACTGAGATACACAACAAACTGAGTTACTTGTGAGTTAAGTAACTTCCACAACTAACTTCTAACTAACTTGTAACAAGCATATCCTAACAATCGCTCCCATAAACTGAACTTTATGAAAGACAAATTCAGTTTACAGACATATATCACAGAGAATTAAGACATTTCACAGATGCCTAGCATCTCCCTCAACTTGCAAAAGGTTTCCAGCTTCAAAGGCTTGGTCATAATATTTGCAATATGTTCCTGAGTACTGCAGTGTGCCACCTCAACTACTACTTCTTTTGTAAGATCTTTGAGAAAATGATATCTCACATCTATATGTTTGCATCTCCCATGCATCACTGGATTTTTAGACAGTTTGATAGAGGAACTATTATCACATAGTATAATTGTGCACTCCTTCTGTGACACTCCAAGTTGTTCCAAAAATTCTTCGAACCACAGAAAGTACTCGAGTGGTGCACGCGTGGAACGTGATTCCCGGTGCGCATGCAAACCACGAGCTAACACACGGAAAGCGAAACTAAACAGCCATCACGTCAAAGACGTTTCAGTCGAGGGCAGTTAATGTAACTACCCCCACTCGCCGATCCGGGGCGCCATCACCACCAACGCAGGACGACAACATAACCTTCTCAAGACCTTCGAGGGCGCCTGATATTCGAGGACGCCCCAATAGAACGCTCGCATGGTTAATCCATTGCATCATAAAGGCATGAACGACTTGGGGGGAAACTGTTCTGGACCGGCTAGAAGGTCAATCTAATGATGACACGTGGATTAAACATCTACCACTCCAAGGCGCGTCGTCTGAGGGTACACGCCAACGTCGATGCACGTCACCGCGCCATAGCATGCCCCCGTGCATCAGATGTTGTACACGTGTCCCTTAATCGTCTCCCAATCACACGTCACACATCACGGGGGCAGTTATTCTCACACATGCCTATATAAGGGTGAATTAGCTTCACCCTCATGGTATGATTCACTTTACCCATTCTTTTCACGCACTCTTTCTCATGTTCCAATACTGACTTGATCATCGGAGTGCTAACGTGCCTGCAGGCACCTTTCGTTCCACCGCAAAGACTCATCGCCACAGTACTAGAGCACCTTCCGCCACTGTTGCCTCCATTAATTCCTCACCAGACATATCATATTTACTTTGTGATCTCCAGGTTGAATGTACTCAATTACTTGGTGTTTACTATAGTTGCAAATCTCTTTTTCCACGAATGTACCAAACATTCAGAAAATGATTGTCACGTAATACGTGAGAAATTACAAGTCAACATAAAAGTTGCTTCATGTTTACTCCAAAGATCAATTGGCTAACTTCTTTCCCAAATAATTGTTGCCTCAACCATTTAATATTTTATTATCCAAGTTGAGAACCATGGATATTTACCAAGCTCCAACTTGTGGGAGGCTATTAACCAAGTAGAATGATAACAATCATCGAAGCTCACTAATTAAGTTTCACCACAATTTACATGATAGTTAGTGGCGGTTAGTAGTTCCCAAATTCTATGGAATGTTAGTTAGAATTAGTTTCTCGCAGTTGCTTGTAGTGCAAGCTATTGTACTCTAAACTAGGAGTAGCTAATCTTACCATGGTCATCAATGATCAATGTTGTAAGTATAAATACTAGATATACTCTCATTTACAACTCAAGGAAAATTCATTTCTTACTATCTCATTCTCTAGTTCTTTGATCATGAGTTTTCTTTTGTAATACTTTGCACAAATAACATTGTTAGTTTATATCCTCAACCCTTCAAGTCTTGTTCTCACAGGCAGCATAATGTAAAATTGGTTGTTACGGTCTTTGGTCATTGAATTGAAAAGTCGTCCATTAATTCCTTTCTGACTTAGCATTGAAAATTGTTTTTCCCACTTCACACAAATCTAAGAAATACCATGAAATAACAAGTTTAACCCTAACGGCAGTTAACTGCCGCTGGATTTTAACCAACAGTAGTTAACTACCGATGAAATTTGGGGTTAAACTTGTCATTTCATAGTATTTCTTAACTTTGTTTCAAGTGAAAAAAACAATTTTCCTTGGCATTTGTCGGTTTGTTATTGTGGACGCAGTTGGTCATTGTTGTTGTAAAAAGTCGAAGGCCCACACAAGTTTAATGGGTGTAATTTGGTTGTTACAACTTACATTAGTCTATAAAGCATGACCGTCATTCATACGACGACGTTGTATTTTTGAAATAATATATAATAATTTCACTGAATTATGAATTGACAAATGTTATTTAATTGACTATGAATAGGAACCTATTCATATTCATACAAGACTAAGTCACTTTGACATAAGTCACACAAGACCTGAATATTGCAAGCTGCCTTTGCATTTGGACTTGGAAGATAATATTAACCAGATAAAGTGTATCTTCTTTTATCAGCATTTTATTCTGTTCTAAGAGTGCTTCTTGAGGTAAATTCCAAAAATTGCTAAATGCTATCTATTTTAATTTACTCACCTAATTATACTTTTTCTAAGCATTGATTTGAAGTATTTGTTTCCAATTCTCTTTCTTAATTCTTTCCTATCCTAATCTCACAACAATCCTTCTTTTCTGTTAAAAAAATTCTGAGAATCCGTTTAAGTTTAATTCCTGCTTTAAATGTTCTTAATGCATGCATGTGTTAAGTTTCAAAATAAACACGTGGTTTAATTAATTAATTAATTAATTAATATTATAATTATATTTTTGGCCTCTTTGTAGTTCTTTCTACCTCCCACCTCCACTATACCATCACTAACTGCTCCTTCGTTTGCAGTTTTGGTTTTTCTCTTCCAATCATCTATAAATTTGTTATGTTATATGTTCTTGTTGCTTGTAGAGTTTTCAAAATCATTTTCTTGAAGGATTCTTTTCCTTTTCTTCCTATTCTTTTACACAAGTTCTTGATGTATATTACTGAAATCACTGTTTTTTTAACTACTTTTCCTTTCCAATTTATTAATATAGATATTGAGTTTATTAGCAGAAAAAACACACACACTAGTATATATTGATAATGTTAGGTCAATATTTTTTTTCAAACAGTATAGTGATTAGAATTCACCTTTAATTAAATAAGTGGGGTGCTTAGGTTCAAACCCCGACCCCTACATATTACAATATATTGTGCCTGTCAACTGAGTCAATTGTCCTTGACAACTGAGTCATGTTCACGAGAACAACTCAATAGCTTTTTATCATGTACATATTTTACAAACTAATTGTTGGCTTCAATGTTTAATTTTGATTAAACTTGAATGTTTTATATCATATAGATTTTTTTAGAGATACCATATAGATTATTCAGGTAAACTTTTACAAAAAATTGAAATTATTTTTGGTCAATTTTTTTTTGAAATTATTTGACCTGTCCTCTAAAAAATATGCTTAAAACATGCATTAATGATTTATATTTTTTTTGAAGGAAATGATTTATATTTTTTTATTATAGTATTAATGATTAATTTTGATGTAGATAAAGACTCATCAAAATTAATGCCATCGAATAAATATTCTTAAATTTTTATTAATTTTTTTGTTTTGCCAAAAAAAATTGATCAGGGTAGTTTGATCACTTTTTTGAATATAAACATCATATTATATATATAATTAATGCATATTAGGCCCAGATAATGTACTGTTGACTTTTAGTCAACCATAAATAGGTTTGTATTGAAAAAACTGATTAGGAATAAAATTAAGAGGTGTGTAAGGTAAAGACTTTTACTAGTTTTTATAAAGTCAATTGGCAATATCTATATATAAGTATAAAACAAATAATGCCTATATATAATGTCGTCCTATTATTGCAAGTTGATACAATGAGAGAACATAAGACATGAATATGAAGCCGCCGCCTTTGATATACTATAAAATACTCAATTTTCCATCAAGTTTTAAAATATCAATCAGTAATTAAAAATAGAAGAATTTTTTTCAAATAGTAATAGAAAGTAGCAAGATTGAAGGGATGTACCCGATCTAAAAGGGTACCTTACTATTATTGATAAATTTCAATAAAATATTATATTTGTTTATCATTTTTTATTAATATAAAATTTAATATTTACTTAAAATGATAAGATTCCACCTTTGAGTTATTTTCTAGGGATTTATATTAAATGCATGCACTTATTATTAATTCTGTTTGTTAATTTTAGTTACAGAAAAATGGAGATGGTAAATGCATACTCAGTCACATCTCCATCACAATCGCAAGCACATGAGGTTCACCAATTATCATGCCCTACTCCTCAACGTCGACACCCTTCCCTTCACCTGTTACAAGATAAAAGTTTGATCTCTCTCTAGTTTTTTTTAGTTTATTATTTATTTTATAGAATGAGGAAAGTTTGATCTCTCTCTAAATACATATAAATTTTTATGTATCATTCATGTAATTTTTTACATATGCATTCAATTAATGTAACTTTTTTACATATGTATTCAATTAAATCACGATACCTAAATATTTGTAGATATAGTTGCATGAGTGATTTTATTGGATATGTGTAAAAAGGTTTTTCAAATTATATATATATATATATATATATATATATATATATATCACTTATTAATCTTATTAGTTTTATTTATGTAAAATGTATCATTTGTTATCAAAGAAAGTTTGAAATTAATATTTCTTTGAAAAAAATATGTAATCCCTTCAAATAATATATATATATATATATATATATATATATATATATATATATATATATATATAATATGTGTGTGTGTGATAGCTTTCTATTTTTTTTTGTATTTCATCTTTCTATTTTATATCTCTCTTTTATCTCTTCTCGCTCCTTTTTGTGTCTCATATTTTTCTCCCATCTTTCTCTGCCCCCTCTTCTGCCTATCTCTTCACTATTAGAAAAATAAAATTAGTAACAAAAATTATAAACGACTTCATGTTTTCCTTTTTAAATTCTCCTCGTTAATTTGTGTTTTTTTAGTTCCCTCCTTGTCTCCTCTTTTTCTCTTCCTTTCTCCCCATCTTTTCTCTCTACTTTTTTTTTTGGTGCAGACTTTCTCTCTACTTTTAATAGTTACATTCATAGACAACATAATTGGTATTATAGTAAAATTTACATTATTTTATTCTTGTTTTCTGTTTCCGATCAAGTACATGACAAATATTATCAAATAACTTAAAAGGTTTGTCATGTTTTGTTATGTTCGATGCTTATTCTTTTTTAAATTAAAGGGAATTATATTTTTTGAGTTAATTTGTTTAGTGTGTGTTTTGTTTTGTGATAACAAAAATAGATTTTTAATGAATTTATTTTATAAAACCTACTTTGACTAAAAGTAAATTAAATGTAAAGTGGAGACAAAATTAATTGTACTCAAGAACATTCATACATGTCAAATAAATTATGTATTTCCGGAATCAACTTTACCTCTACAAAATGGCCTTTAAAAAAAACACATTACCTATACAAAATGAAACTAAACATACACTTATGCATATTGTGTTGTGTTGGCACTTCTAAAATCTGTATTAATTTCTTCAGGGAAATATTTGGACCAATGTGTACCTCTTTATAAAAAAGCACTAGAAGGTGATTGGAATGCATCGAAGGGTATGATAGATGGAGACATTGGACTCCTAAACGCTGCAATAACAAAGGATTTTGGTACACTATTACATGTTGCAGCAGAAACAAATCATACTCATTTTGTAGAGGAGTTGGTGAAATTACTTAACCCAAAAGACTTGGAACTACAAAACAATAAAGGGAACACAACATTATGCTTAGCTGCTGTATCTGGAAACCTACAAATTGTTATTATATTGACCGAGAAAAATGGACGTCTACCACATATAAGAGGTGCAGAATTAAATGCTGAAATCAGGAGAGATAAAATGGTTAATGGTATAGATGTTTGTACCGGGGAAAACTGGGGAGATTCCCACCGCAGCAAATCTATTCCCCAAGGAATGACCCCTCTTACTATGGCTGTTTTTTATGGAAGAAATGACATTGCAAGATATCTGTACAACCGTACTGTAGACATATTGGAAGTGGAGGAATGGAATGCACTGTTCTTCCTTTGCATCAACAATGATTTGTATGGTAAGTAAATTAATTGTCCATAATTAGTTCCTCCCTGGAGTCCATGGCACTTAAGAAATACAGATCACATTAACATTATTTTTAAAATTGAAGCACCAGAATCGTATATTTACGAGGAGTTAGTCTCTTACGTATAGTGTACGTGGTAAAAGGTTGCAGAGATATTTCATATGTTGGGACGTGCGTTTAAATTTGTAATTCTACTTGGTGTGTGTGAGTTCGCCACTAGACTCTTTAGAGCATTTTCAATTGTACTCTTCTTAAGAGGTAGCTTAAGTGCCCCCCACACATATACATTATTAATTCACTCCATTTTTAATGTTAATGTCTAATAAATACACATTCACTCCAACCTAACAACTTTTAAAATAATTATTAAATGAGTCCTATTGATAGTTTTACATTATAACATTTTAACAATAATTAATATTATTTTTTGAAATATGATAAAAGAATTTAAATAAAATATGCAATGTAACCAACATTTATGGAAAAGAGATACAGTGCCTATAGAAGTCTTGCATGTCAATAACAATCCACTCTTAGCAATTTTTTATGTGGCGAAATGCGTTGCAAATAACAATCCATCTCCACATTTATGCGTATGAAATCTCTATAATACCCTCTTTGGAGATGTTAATGATATAAATCTGATTTATTGTGACAATAAACAAAAGTCAACCTCAAGTGTTGTCATAGTAAATACATTATTTTCTCATGGATGAATGTTTCATGGTCAAATATGTTTCCTATATTTTATGATTTTTTTGTCAAATAGTCTAACAGCTATAAATTCACCCTCTTTAAATCGATCTGTGCATATCACAATGTCCTTACTAATTGAGTTATGCTAGCATGGACAATGTTTCCTATATCTTAATTAACCTTTAATATTGCCTAAATTACTAGTACATATCTTATATAAAAAAAAAAAAGAAAGTAGAAGCACATACACCAAATGAATATGTTTTTTCTCTGTTTTTTATGCTAAATTAAATAGAATACAATGAGTATATAAGAGCACAATTAAAGTTATGGTGATCCACACAATTTATCGTGACAAAAAAAAAAGTTAGAATTAACATGTTGGTATCTATTATTAATACCTGCAATTGCACTCCTAGCAATTTTTGGGAAATTTTGCAGATGTAGCTTTGCAAATGTTACAAAAACAACCAACACTGGCATTGGTCCGAAATATGAACGATAAGACAGGCTTACACATCTTGGCTCGAAAGCCTTCTGATCTTAGTAAGTCTATACAATCACCCTGCTTATTTAGAAAACTAAGAAATCATGTTCATGTTCTCATGTTATATTTTTTTTCTATACACTTTGCTCTAGCCATTGATCAAATTCTTATAATTTTGTATGCCTTCAATGGGTTAAATATGTTTTGATTCAATAAAATATTTTCTTAAAATTTGAAACCGTTGTTTTTAGTCACTACCAAAGAAAATATTTTTTTGTGACCAAGGTAATGGTCATTTTTTAGGGATAAACAAAGAAAAAACAATACTTTCAGTTTTTCTGAATAATCAATTTTTTTTTATTTGACTTTGTTGGAGGAGGGGAGTGGGTTGAGTTGTTTCAAATCGGAGGTGGTAAGGAAGATGGGAGATGGAATGAGTACTAATTTTTGGAAGGACAAATGGAGATCTAATATCCCCTTGTGTGACCTTTTTCCGCGTCTTTTTGCGCTTTCAAGGCAAAAGGATAGTTATGTAGGGAAGGTTCGAGATGATGGAGTTTTATGTGGTGTAGAGATCTTTTTGTATGGGAGACGGAACTCCTTCATAATTTGCTAGGTATGTTGGAGGGAGTGGTGTTGGGGGAAGGGAGTGATGAGTGGAGATGGAGGTCGGAAAAGGAGGGAGTTTTTTCGGTGAATTCGTGTTATAAGCTTCTCGAGAAGTTGTTTTTGATTGATGTTAATATCCCCGAAGGTTAGGAGCGTGTGTTTGGTTATCTTTGGAAATGTCAAGCCCCGTCAAAGGTCTTGGCATTCGCTTGGACCATGCTACTTGATAGAATTCCAACAAGGGTGAATCTAGCATATATTGGAGTGTGTGTGTGGGAGGCGGGAGGAAACGGTGTTACACCTTTTCTTGCATTGTGAGGTGGTTTTGAAGGTGTGGCAAAGGGTGATGTGTTGGCTACAATTTAATTTCTTAATACCTCACAACCTTTTTGTTCATTTTGAATGTTGGTTTAATGAGGCTACATCTAAGAAAATTAGAAGGGGCTTTTGTTTGATTTGGCTTGCTTCTATTTGGGCTACTTGGAAGAGAAGGAATGAAATTATTTTCAATAATGGTGATTTTGATTTAGAGGAATTGGTCGAAAATATCAAGGTGTTAGCTTGGTATTGGAATATGAGTAAGTTGAAAATAGCATCGTGTTTGTATTATGAGTGATGTTGGAACCCTCGAGAATGCTTACTTAGATAGTCATCCGGTGTTTATTTTTGGGGCTGTTTGATAGATGGCAGCGGATGTGGTTTTTTGGTGCTGCGTTTTTCGTTGTTCTAGCCGGCTTTGCGTCTTTGGCAGCTATGTTTGGCACTGTCTGTTGGCTGGATAGCAGGGGCTGCTATATCATGGTGCTGTTTTTTTGTTGGTGTTGTTTTTTCTGTTTTGACCCGCCCTTTTTAGCAAGGGCGGAGCCAGGGGGTGCTCAGGGTGTGCACCTACACCCCCTCAAATTTTGAAAAGAACACTAATTTTCATGTATTGTATGCACTTTGCACACCCTCAATATTAAGTTTTGCACCACTCTCTCACTCACCTTTCATTTTCGGGCTTGTAGGTACGCTTCCTTTTGGAGTGGCAGTGTGTCTTCATTTACTTTACTTTAATTAATTAATTCATTAATATATATATATATATATATATATATATATATATATATATATATATATATATATATATATATATATATATATATATATATATATATATATGCAATTAAAATTTTTGGGTGAATATAACTGAGTCTCCACCCCTCAAAAAAAGAATAACTTTGATCCTCCAAAAATTGATAAACTTCGATCTTTCGTTTCAATTATAATGTATTAACATCTCCATTTTTTGAAATTTGTATTTTTTTTTATTAACAAAATCATTTTTTATCGTTGAAAGATTCTCGTGAATGAGATATTTAAAAAAAAATACACAATAGAAATGGTGAATTTTGTCCATAAGTCCTAGCTCAACTGACAAAGATGTTGAAATTGTTAGGTTCGACACCGTGACCGGAGTTCGAATCTCAATTCTTCTAATCTTGTGTGAGTTTCCAATGACAATTGTCAATTCCTCACTTTACCCAAAAAATGGAAAATTCTAAAAATTCAGAGAAAAAAGAGAAACTAAAAGCGAACTTAATAAATTTTTAGTGACTAAAAACTTATAGAGCCAATATGTGTGTGTGTGTGTGTGTGTGTATATATATATATATATATATACACACACTCATTGAAGTCTATAATCCGCACCTCCTGACCCAAGGTCCTGGATCCGCCACTGCTTTTTAGCGTATGCGCTGGGGTGTTGTATTGTATTTTCGGATCAACTTTCGTCTAAAGAGTTTTGGTTTCTAGTAATAATATTGGTTGTTCAAAAAAAAAATCAATTTTTTTTTCAAGTGTGAAATGAAAACCTAACTTTTTTTTTAGACAAGAAACTTTTTAATTTTATAGGATTCAAAATCATATTCATCACATGTTATAACTTACCTCTTAGTCATGAATATTTCAACACATAATTTACCAATCAAATTATGTGTGTAGGCATGCAGAGTACAAGTCCATTTCTCGAACTTGTTGGATGTCTTTGGGGCATAATTCTCAATCATGGATGTACAGAAACACACAGAACAATCATAAATCAACCATCAAAAATAACATTTGATGCTACAGAAGTTGGAAATTTTCACTTTGTGGCTGAGCTTTTGAGGTCTGAACCTGATTTAATAAGGGATGTGGATGACAAAAACCGAAGCATATTTCACATTGCTGTTCAACATTGTCATTCAAGCATCTTTAGTCTAATACATGAGTTAGGCTCCTTCAAAGATTCAATTATAGCTCTTGAGGATCATGAAAAAAACAACATATTACATTATGCTGCAAAATTAGCACCTCCTTCTCAACTTAACTTAATTTCAGGAGCAGCTCTTCAAATGACACATGAAATACTATGGTTTGAGGTACATCTCCCACTATTTCACCATACATATGTCATATAATATCCTATGAATCAATAATATTGACAACGCGATACTAACTCCGACACTGACTATTGACTCGTACACATTAGTATACAAATAATTTAAGACAATAGAAGCAATTGGATGTAATTACATGTGACGATGCTAACTTTTGTCAGACATCATACATATCTTACGTGAAAGCCTTAATCGGGGCCGGTCCAAGGGCCAAACATCCAAAGCTAGGATCTTAAGCTTCAAAATTTCAGATATGCATGGTCTAAAAATTATTCAATTTAGCTATAAAATTATATCTTATGATAGATCAATTATATATTTATTAGCCCAACTCAGTTAATTACTTTTTTTTGTCAAGAGTCTAGTGGTTAGGGCTCGCACAATTTAAATGTGGAGAAGTGATGAGTCCGATGTTCGAAAATCGGCCCCTGTATATTATTGTCCTTGCAGCTACCAACTGAGACATGCTTAAAGGACACTCAGTTAATTACCTTATTAAGCATAGTGTTTTTTTTTTATTTTAACATGCTTCACCATAAAATTTGTTTAAGACCTCTAAACATGTTGAGCCGGTCCTTACCTTATATGTACATTATATTTTGACATTGTAGGAAGTTAAACAGTTAATGTCCCCAATAGAAATAAAGAAGAAAAATTCTAATGGCATAACTCCTGATGAGATATTTGCTGAGGAGCATAAAGAGCTATTAACAAAGGCAGAATCATGGATTGAGAGCATAGCTAATTACTGTATCCTAATTTCAACACTCATTTCCACTGGAGTATTTACAGCAACATTTAACATACCTGGTGGCTTCAACAAAAATACAGGAACACCAAACTATTTACAAAAACAAGCATTTCTTATATTTGCAGTATCAAATGCAACTGCACTAATATCATCTTCAATTTCAATGCTGATTTTCTTGTCTATCATCATTTCAAGTTATGCTGAATATGAATATTTCAAGTCACTTCCTTCTAAGTTGCTATGTGGACTGATTGCACAAATCATCTCCATCACAAGCATGATGATAGCATTTAGTGTGTCCTTTTTCATAACATATTTCCATGGTATGATGTCATGGGTTCCATATTTTATTTCTGTTTTTGCATTTGTTCCTATAGTTTTATTCAAAGTTCTTGTATTTCCACTTTGGTCTGATATAATCCGATCTTCTTATTTTTGTATGTCCCTATTTCAGCCAAGAAAAAAAATGCTTAACTAGCTTGGAAAATAGAGGCAATGTAAATTATAGTTTAGTTTATATAGTAGTTATAATTGTATGAATTCTTCTTGAGATTAAGTATGTTAACAAGGACTAAATTCTGAATGATCCTTGACATATTTGTATTGCATTTATGATCATGTCAAAAGTGCTACTATTTTTCTTCAAAATTTTTAGTGAACTTTGTCTATTGAATTTCATTAGAAATAATGTCTTAGAATTTGAGTTTAGTCTAACTCAATATCACAAAAAACTGACTTGTGAGAGGTGAGAACTGCTCCTGTTTATAAACATCATATTCATCAAATAATGTCTTAGAATTTGAGTTTAGTCTAACTCAATATCACAAAAAACTGACTTGTGAGGTGAGAACTGCTCCTGTTTATAAACATCATATTCATCATGCTCAGGGCTGAATATCTTTGACAGGCTCTCATACCATTTTGTGAGGTGAGAATTGTCTCCACTTATTAACACTTGCTCTTGCCATATCACTTTCAATGTGGGACTCTTAATGGTCTTCAATATTACATTCACACGCAGTTAGTTTACTACTAGAAAAACGCAAATTAGAGACGGATTTTAGGGAGGGAAAAAAATCCCTCACTAATTGTGACGGTTTTAGTGACGGATTTTCATATCCACCACAAAAATCAAGTGGACAAACATTAGTGACGGAAAAGATTAATTATCCCTCACAAATATTCCCTCACAAAAATTCCGTCACTAAATCCCTTACAAAATTGATGAGTTAAACTTTTGTTGCGGAGTTAGACACGGAAGTGATCCCTCACTAATGTTTCCCTCACTAAATCCCTCACTAATGTCAACTACATAGTTAGTGAGGAAATTAATCCCTCACAAACAATTAATGAGAAAACTGAATTTTTCTCCCAATTGTTTCACCTTTTGGCTTTCCCTCCTATTATACTAAAACATTCCCCCTTTTTATTCACAAACCCTAAAATAAAATTTTCCCCCTAAATTTTCCTCCAAACTCAAAACCCACACAGCTTCACGTTCTCTCCTAAACAGCTTCACGTTCTCTCCACACAGTGCGTATGAACAAACTGAGTATGAAATCCAAATCGTATGAACTCCAACACCTCAAATCTCTCTTAAATCCTCAAATCTAACCAAAATCTGCACTTAATCTTCACTTAATCTCCCTCAAATCTCTCTAAAATCCTCAAATCATACCAAAATTGAACCTCAAATCTTTATCCCAAAATCCAACCTCACTACCAAAATCGAATCTCCTTCCTTCTTCCAAAATTGTTCTCTCAAATCTTTCCTTATCTCAAAACTCACGGTAATCTCTCTCTCAAATCTCAGAATTTATTTTATTTTATTTTATTTTTATATTTTATTTCATTGCAGCACATTCAAGCTCTTGGGCTGCAGCACTCGTTGGGATCTCTCCTTACACCTTTTCCGCAATCGGTATCACCGTCTCAATCGGTGTCTCCGTTCTCGGCGCCGCTTGGTAACCCCTTTTTCCTCATTTTTCCCCTTTCAAATCAAATTCTCTCATTTTTTCCGTCTCAATCGGTATCGCCGTCATTCTGAATCTATTGTTTATGTAATGGTTGAAGGGTAATTACATCATCTGAATCTGTCCTTTAAATTCTGTTTTTTTAGTAATTTTTTGTTGAATAATCTTAATGATCTTGATCATAAGTTTTACAATGGTGAAAGTTTATTGTTTTTTGTTGATTGAACTTAGATAGGGAACTTATGTTGTTTAATTTTGCTTCAGTTGATATTTGAAGGAGAAAGGAATTGTTTTGTGGTTATAATTTTTATATTTTATATTTCACATTTCTGAATCCAAAAGTGAATAAGTGAAGTTGCTCTGAAACAGGTGACTAATATCAAACATAGCAGGAACTGTTTTGAGACATTGTTTATTTTCTACTTTGAAACCTATTTGATTACTAATTTATCGAATTTCCTCGTTTTTGGCAAAATTGTTTTGAATGGTAAGCACTTTGATTAGAAGGTGTGACCATAATATACTTGTGGATGTGAGTTCATTAACTGCATCTTCCTCTTTTCAATATTACAATCGTAGCTTTACCACATTTGAGTTAATTTTTGGGTATAGGAAATAGGAATATATGTTTGTTGTGAAAGAGTGTAGCTGAAGTTGTAGATCACTTTTCTTCAGAGTGATAAATGTCATTCTTTTCTAAATTTGCAGTAGCAGCAAAAAGAGGATGTTGGTGGATTTAAAACTACAAAGGGTGTTATTTTTTTGATAGAAGTAGGGGCGTTTTTTAAACATACTTGTTGAGGTGAGTGCAGTCTTTGAATCCAAACCCTTCCTTCTGTCTACTGTTTCTGGTTGAGCCATTCTTGCCAACGTTAAGGATTTGTGGCTCAACAATCTCTATTCTATGTTCATCTGATTTCTTCTCGCTTTCACAATACATTGTATGGTCAGAAATGCTCTTGTTTTTAACTGTTGTACTAAAGCTTTTTGTGTCCACCCTATGGTATTTGGGTTCTTTGCTTTTGCATCTCTTTCAATCAGAATTTCAACAATGTCTAGTTTCCCCTTATGTACAGGCAGCACAGCGGCATGGAGATCTCTTTTGCCATCCTCAGGTATCATGTTATTAGGGGCTGAATAAACATCATTAGTCACAATATGCAAATTATTCTGTGAGTCTCTGATATTTATGTTCTCTCCTTCATGCATTAAAGAATGGCCATGTAAATTATTTGTAGACTCTTGAAAAGAGCTTTCTTTTGTGTTACCTAGCAATTTATATAGAACCAATCCATGATCTGTGTGTGGATATTCAGAGTCGAATCCGTCACGCTCCTTTAATCTCTGTCAAATATGGATCACAAATGATTAGGATTAGGAACCTACTATCGTTGAGGAGGGGGTTATATGATTGGTAAATATAATTTATACAATATATTCCCCATGTTGAGTTTAGAAGCTTTGAATATCTTAATTACCATTAAAAGGTTATTCATCACAATCTGTGCATCTCCTGGATTTGCCTGTAAAACATTCATTAGGGATGTCCTGTTGATTCTTAAAATCTGAGAAAGCTCCGTGGTTCGAACTGTGAAAGGTTGTGGTACATGATATAAAACTCCAATCTCTCCAAATGTTTCTACTGCAGTTGCTTTGTCAAAAACCACCTGAATTGTTAATGTAATGATAGGAAGTTATATTCAGTTGCTTCATTGCATAATTTGAATAAAGAAAAAACATGTTCTGTTTGAGTATTATGACGTACTTGATCATTCCCATCAATGCAGTGAATGAGATTCTGCAACAAAGTAATCATTTGAAAAGATTTTACTAAAATTATTAGTAGACATTCTTTAAGATTCATTTATGGTTACTAGACTATTCATGCTTTAGTCAACTCACCACTGCGCCTGAAACCAGTACATAAAGGTCTGTAGGAGACTCATTTTGCAGTACCACATCTTCCTTTGGTGGGAAATACTCAGCTTCCACAACTCAAACCCGTAACCTCCAATCACATGGCGGTAACTCCAACTATTGCACTAAAACTGCCTTTCAAACTATTGAATTACATTTTCTATTTATTGACTGTGCCATCGATTTTACATTGTCTCTTCAGGTGTCTTGTTTGATCCCTGAAGGCTTGTAGATTGATGTTGCTTTTGTCTCCGTGACATTACAAGAGTCTCAGTGGTTACTTGACTTACTTCTCTGGCGTTTTTTTAATCAAAAAATTCTGAAATTTCAGGGTGTTAAGCAAGTTCTCGTGAAACTTGGTGCCAAAGGATCTGCCCTTTTCATAGAAGGAGAAGAACCAATTCAGCAACCTGCCATTTTTGCTAAAACAGTCATTGATACAACTGGAGCTGGTGATACTTTCACTGCTGCTTTTGCTGTGGCCTTGGTGGAGGGCAAGTCCAAAAAGGAATGCCTCAGATTTGCTGGTATGTGTTGCAGAATGTATTTTTCTGTATCTTTTTTAGACTTTTCTCTTTGGAAAAGCGTGCCTGACTAATATGTGAAATTTTACCGCAACAGCTGCTGCAGCTTCTCTTTGTGTTCAAGTTAAGGGAGCCATTCCCAGCATGCCGGATAGAAAATCTGTTCTTGAACTTCTTAATCATCATTGAAGGTACACGCAAAAGGTCAATTCCTGCTTAACACTTTTCATTTGTTTCATTCTTGTGATTTACTCTTTTATTCTTGTTTAGTCAAGAACTATAATTTAGACTTCTAGAGGATGGGCCTGGTGTTCAGATCTTTACATGCTAATTTAAATAAATTCTTTATGCTCCTGACTGTAAGTAAGTAAATGCTCTATGCTATACTGTTTCCTGCATGATTCAATTACATAATTCTTATTAATTCTTATTAAATTTCTTTAGATGCACTTCCATTATAATTAACACGTGCATTTATAAAAATGATTCTTTACACTGTTGATCCTGGTTTGTGCTTTTATTTGTTTCAATAACACACAGAGAATGTGCTGCTAGTCCTTAAATATGTTATTTCTCTTTCCTACCATTATTCTTTTAAGCTATACATGTGAATCCGTGTAGATTAACACGAAATTGATTTTCTGTGACTGATAAAAGTATAATAGTAGGCAGTCCAGGAATGTTCTAAAATCTAGCAAATAATTTACCAAATTAGCAAACTAATAGTAGGCAGTCCAGATACTATTAGGTGTAAAATGTTGCAAACTAATAGTATGCATTCTTATTTGGTGTAAAATGTTTCTTTGTATTCAATTAATAGTTGGAGTAAATTATGTGTGTTGCTTGTAGACTGGTTGCTGCCTTCCATGAATGGCGTAATAGTAGTTATTGTTTGACCTATTTATCTTACTGCTTGAAATTGAATTCCTTGGGCATCACAGTCTGAATTCAGATTTGAACAGCTGTTGAAATGGCCATTTGCCTTAGTCTAAAGTTGTATAGTTTGAAACATGGCTTAGTTTTATGTTTAAATGTTACTGTTTTGATGAGTTTGAAGTTTCTGTGTAATATCTTTTTGCATTGTCCTCTTGGAATATTGTTAATGCCAGTTGCATTATTTTCTACTACTAAAAGTGGTGTGTTGCCTTCAAAAAAAAAAGAATTCAGATTGCTAATTCTTCAGTCTATTTTGCAGGATGAGTTTGAAAAAAGGATTGTTGAGAGGGATTCACGTGAGGAGGCATTAGGGGATGATGTTTCCAGTCATGAAAGTGACAACATTATCTTCTTAGATGTTGTTGGAGGAGTAAACAAGAAGGGTCGTGTATATGGTTTGGGCCTGGAAGCAGGGAAATATAAGTCGTCTAGATCTTCCAGATCCGACGGCATCCTACAATCTGAATTTGAACAAATGAGGGCTGAAAATGCATCACTTAAAGATCAATTGAAGGCTCATGATGAGTTAATTTGTGCATCGCAAGAAGATTCACGTTTGCTTAGGGAGCAAATGAGTAAATTGATCGAAATGTTTTCTCAAGGTCATCTACATCCACCTCCACCTCCATCTACTTGATATATAGATATATAATATGTATAGTATATGGTTATTTTGATAGCTTGGTTGCAAACTTAGTTTCAAGAACAATGTGCTACATCTAGTACCATTAAAAATGTTGACATATTTTTTATGAAACTTATTTTGAGAGTTTTCTTATGAGTACTCTTATGTATTTTGAGAGTGTTGAACTATGGTTGTAAACTTATTAAGAGTTTCCTTATGAATTTTATGTTTTATGATGATGAATGTATGTGATGGATATGAATTTTTTATTGTGTATTTATAATTTCCAACAAGTTTCATATGGTTTAATATAATAAATGCAGTTGCCATATTAATATAATTAATGAAATCCGGCAGGAAATTGAACATTAAATCAATAATGGTTTGAATTTACTCACTAGTTTATGAGGGAATTCCAGTTTCGTCACTAATAAAAAAGAAATATACCCTCACAATTTGAAAGGGAAAACCAATCCCTCACTAATTAGTGACGGAAATATTGGTGAATAAGGAAGAAAAGGTCCCTCGCTATTAGAGAGGGAACAAAAATCCCTCACTAATTAGTGACGGAAATATTGGTGATTAAGAAAGAAATTGTCCCTCGCTATTAGAGAGGGAACGCAAATCCCTCACTAATTAGTGACGGAATTATTGGTGATTAAGAAAGAAATTCTCCCTCGCTATTAGAGAGGGAACGCAAATCCCTCACTAATTAGTGACGGAAATATTGGTGGATAAGGAAGAAATGGTCCCTCGCTGTTAGAGAGGGAACACAAATCCCTCACTAATTAGTGAGGGAATTGTCCCATTTTAAGGACATTTTTGCCTCATATTTAGTGACGGATTCACATGATTAGTGACGGATTTTATCCATATCAATTAGTGACGGAATCCAAAATCCCTCACTAATATTTAGCAAGGCCAAAATTCGGAACGGATTACTGGCCGTCACAAAATCCGTCACTAAATTTGTTAGTGAGGGAATTATAACAGTTTAGTGAGGGATTTATACCCTCACTAAAACTGATTTTTCTAGTAGTGGTTATTTAAAGACTACGACGACTTGGATAACTCAACCGGTTTAAGTTAAGATTTTAACTAGTTGGATGACTTAAAGAATCAAAGTTCAACTTTGATGAAAGAAAAATAATAACATAACATATAATTACCAACACTTACTATAACAAGATAATGAGTCATTTTATCAAGATAATGAGTCGTTTTATTGGATTGTCTACCAAACAATCTTACTAAAAAATTTGGTTTGTCAGCCAAGATACTCCTAACATCATCATCCATAATAGTTCTGTCAAGAACAAAATTATCTAAACTCATAAATCAATAAAATTTTGGCCACACAATCAATCACATCTTTATAGTTCATGACCTAAACAATTACACAATCCAATTCTAACTCGTTGCCTCAACAATCAATTAAATGTTTCCATTGTGTGAGGCGTTGTGATCATAATGATAGATTGTATGAAAATTTCAAATGCATTCTCTCTTTAGTTAGTCGGTATCAAAATTTCAAATGCATTCTCTCTTTAGTTAGTCGGTTGATCATCAAACATATTTTTTTTAATCATTTTAGTTCCCAAATTTTTTCTGGTCAATCAATTTAATCCATAAAATTACAAATAAATAGACATTGGAAGATGTATTTACAATATTGATATATTAATGAACTATAATGTCAACATCTCAGAGTTGGATAATAGTTGGCATGGCTTTGGACAATGATACCATCATGTAGCATGTCTTGGATAATAGTTGGCATGGCTTCTTTTTGATAGTGAGGGTAGCGGTAAGGCTTAATGTTGACAGGTGGGGTGTTGGGAAGGAGTGGTATGTGATGGTCATGAGGGCATTTTGGGGGTAGGTCGTGAGGTTTAGTTAAGACGGTGGGGTAGGAGGTGATGAGGTTTTGGAGTTCGGGTGTGAGTGTGGTATGTTTTGGGAAGGGAGGCTCATGGGTTGTAGGGGTGTTGTTGCTACAGTCACTAATAGTGGCTTGATATGTGAGAAGATGGATGGATGCAATGGAGTTTGTGGTTAAGAGGTGGGAAATTTGGGTATAAGTGGATGGAGTGGGTAGTTGTTTGGAGTCACCCGTAAGGGAAATCTCGGTGTTGTGGTGGGTAAAGGAAATTTTGGGAATTGAGAAATCCGCGAAAAGAGGTCCTAAGGTTCGCAGCTATTCCATGCCTAGGACGACGTCTGCGCCCTCTATGGGTAGAAGATAAAAGGGAATCTGGAAAAGGTGGTTTTGGAAAGTAATAGGGACATATGGGCACAGTCTTGTACAATGGAGGTGGGAGCCATTGCCGACCACTACTGAAAATTTGGGAATAGGTTTGGTTGGGATACGCAATGCGATCCGAGGTTGGAGGATATTGTGAGTGCTTTTGGTATCAACTAAAACCGTAACAACTAGACCATCAAGTAGGCCCTTGAATTTGAGGGTTTGTGGGGAAAATTGCCCTGTAAGTGCTTGGGTGATAATTGAAAATATGTTTCTTCATTTTCTGGTGGTGGTTCAGTTTCATGTGTGGTATCCTCAACTTCGGTTTCAGCGTCTTCATCATGCATGAGGAGAAGGAATCGGCCCGTTGAGCATTTATGGTCTGGGATGAATTTCTCATCGCAATTGTAGCACAAACGTTGGGCCCAACGTTCCTCCCTTTGTGCCGGAGTAATACGTCGAATAGGGAAACGGTTAAGGGGTGGGTTGTGGTTGGTATTTGGTGGGGGTGTGGGAATTGGGCGTGTGGAATTTTGGGTGGAAGTGGTGGGGGGTTGTTTCTAAGTGGTTGTGTTTTGGGAAAAGGGCCAAGAGAATTCGGGCTTTGTATCTTTCACTTTGGCTTCAATGAGTTTAGCCAAACCAATGGCTTGAGTAATAGTGTAGGGGCGTTGAATAACAATTTCATTTTGGATTTCGGGAAGAAGACCTGATATAAAACAATTTAATAAAGCATCAGCAGGAAGGCCTAACACACGGTTACCTAATTTCTCGAACTGGGCTTAATATCTTGCTACAGTTCCGGTTTGACGGAGCTTGAACAGCTGTGCTTGGTGATTCTCGTATGTTGAAGGCCCAAAACGAAGCTCAAGTGCGAAAGAAAATGTTGGCCAATCTGTCAATTGATTGTTTTGGAACATCCACTTGTACCAAGCCAAAGCTTCACCTTTCATGTAGAAGGATGCCATCGAAAGGCGATTTTCTGTGGGAATGTTGTAAAAAAGGAAAAATTGCTCTGCTTGGAAGATCCATTCGAGTGGGTTAGTACCATCAAAACCACTGAGTTCGATTTTGGGGGTTCTGTAGAGTTGTTGTGGTGTGGTGAAAAGTGATTGGGGAATTAAGGATGGGTTTTGAACTAAAGGGGAGAAATTATGGGACTGTTGAGGTGTGTGGAGGTGAGGGTATTGGTTTGGTTGTGGGTAAGGTTGAGTTTGAGAGTAAACATGGGATGGAGATTAATAGTAGGTATCGGCGATGGAGTACGGTGGTGTTGGCGGGTTACTCGTCGGATTGATGGTGGGTTGGCTAAGGCGAGAGTGAAGGACGATATTGGGAAGGGAAACTGGTAGGGAGTTGAGATTGGGGTTAGCTATTGTGAGGGAATCATGAGGGGGGGCTGGAAGAGTTGGTTATGTTGGTCGAGGATGATGAAGGGTTGGCGTGGAAGGTTAGAGCTGCAAACTTTTCGTTGAGCATGGCGGTGAGGTTGGCGAAACGAGAATCCATAATGAGATCTTGGTTGTCAAGTCTGGTGTTGAAGGTTTGTGTGGTGGCTCTAATTGCAGCTTGATATTTTGTTGGTTGGTTTAAATAAGTTCATCCAGTCTTTGGTTGGTTGATTGGATGGCGTCGTCCAGATCTCTAGGAGCGGGGTTGGTTGGTTTGGGAGGCATTGGGAAAGGGAATGAAAGCACCAATGATGATAAGTTCTGCAACTACCAGTCAAATCAAGCTATACTAGAAGGAAAGAAAAAGGAAAAACGGCAGAAAGAGAAAATAATGAATAAACATGCAACTTGGTTTTTCATTGAGTCACATGTAAGAAATTACATCCTTAAATACCTAGGTCATCCCCTCTCATGGGTTAGGATCCTATTACAAATTGGGCGTGGGCCACTTAATTGATAAAGAGTCTAATACAAAGAACAACATAATAAATACTAGTTTTTTTTTTATATATTTTAAATGGAAATCTTTCAACCAAAATGGCTTATGGGTCTTCCTCTTGGATTTGGGTTGCCCCATCTTGCTATCAGATAATTAGAATTATTTTTTAAGGAATCAATAAATAATTAGAAAATTTGTAAAATATATGTTGGTCACCAAAGTAATTAGTTTATTGGGGGGACTAAAATTTCGGAGAAATTTTCTGTACTGAACATTGGATGTATAATTTATTAAATTTTACTTGTGAATGATTTATTAAGTAAAATTTTAGTTGTTTTTTAAATTTAACGTAAAACTAAGTAAAATTTTACTTAGATCTTACGTAAAATTTTATAGGTTGAATATTTGGCAGAAATATTCTACTTGAAGATTAGAACTAATGCCAACCGGTGCAGTTCCAGACAAATTATGTCATTCACAAGTAAAATTTTAAAAATGTCATTTTTTAAAAAAGTTACCCCCAAAGATAAAACCTTACATATTTTAGATTAAAGTTTCATTTTCATCCCTTAAGAAAAATCGCAGAGCTCAGATTTGTCTCTAATTTAAAAATAAAAAAAAAGCTAAACTTTAAATAATTTCTGACAGAAATAAATTAGAACACATCAAGTCTTTGATCAAAATTCAGCCACAAATTATTGCCTCTGTCCTGTTTTATAATCATGTGAAATCTCATTCTCCATATTTGGTGAAATGCATTTTCAATCTATATTTGTCTTTCAAAAAAATAAAAATAATAACATTCAAACAGGTGTACTAGAAAGGGTCGCTCACGTTCATCCTGATATACAATCTGATGCAAAATGTTACTCTTCCTATACCTACCAACTGTTTTATCATGAAGCAATTAACATTGTTCAATCGTTTATGTGCATACATTAACATCACTGGACCACTACAGAGGTGTACCGCCACCGTCAGACATTAGAGATGCAGCAGCAGCTGCAGCCGTAGGAACAACACCAGTTGAAACGCCTGGTTTGGACAGATGGAGAAGCCTGAGAAATTGACACCAAAGAGTTGCATATGTCAGTGATGAAATTCAATATGAAGGAACAAACCAAAAACATGATTTGCCACTACAAACTTGAAAAGTGTGGCCAGTCCGCTAAAAGTGATAACCGGTAACCAATTCTAACAAAACGAATGAACCATCAATATGAAATCCGTCACTTTAGTCCCTAAAATATATGAAAAGCCATCATGTTAGTTCCTAACATCTTAATAGAAGGGAAAAGGTGACGGATTTCATACATTTAGGGACTTTATAACCTTTGTATACTTAGAGACTAAATTGGAGAGAGTGATAGTTTTAGGAACTAAATTGATGGTTATTCTCAAGGTGAGTAAACGATTTGCAGTATGGATCGAGAAATGTATAATTGAGAAGAGAATATAAGATTCTTACGGGGCAAGGTATTCACAAAAGGATTGCACAGCAGCCGCAACTTCAGCATAGTTTTCATCAGAAGCAGGCGCTGTTACTTCAACCATCTGTATGCCAGGTGTTACTGGCACAGCCTCGTCAGTCGCATGCAACTTCAGCATTTTATTGACTGATGAAACCCTCACAGTGATTTGTGCCCCCCTGTTGAACTTGAAGGAAAACCCCACCCTCAACAGCTCATGGTCTAACTTGTACCCCAGTGTATAGAACATACGAAGCACATTCTTGCTCACTTTGCTTTCCACCATTGTCCTAACCAGAACTGAAATTTGGTCAGCACCAGCACCCCTCATTGCACCACCTACATGTCTAACAGTCCTGAAGAAGTCATCAAGCACACATTAAATGCATATATGGATATAGAAAAAGTTTCAACAAGTGATCGACCTGAAGTTGCGTTGATTACCATGAGGGTTCAGTTGGCTCTAGATCACATAAAAGTCGAACCTCTGAGGATACTGGGCCTATTGTGAAAAGGAGTAAAATTATGATCAATTTGACAAAAGGCCTGAATATGAAATACTCTTGTCAAAACTGGACATAATACATTTTGCTCAAGAAAACTAGACAAAGACATTGGGAATTATTGAAGATTTGAAACTCCATCTAAGAAAGACGCTATATAGAATAAACCTACATATTGGAAAACCATAAATTTCTTCCATGTCATAACATACCACAGAAAGAGTAAACAAGTAACGTAACATGCAAAACTCTGAAAGTAATCAAATCAGTTCCTCTATCAGAAAGAGAAATCAGTTATGAGATATAATTGTTTTTCTTTTTTTTCAATCCAGTTCTCTCACAAGCACTCTTAGGGACTTGCTTTCTTTTAGAATTTGGGGTGGGCTAACTCAACCCATACAAAACAGGCTTGTATGGTGATCCATCACTTATAAATACATTTTCAAACTTGATCTCATCTCAGACATGTAGTGCAACTAAAGCCCTTATAAATACACTTTCAGACTTGATCTCATCTCAGACATGTAGTGCAACTAAAGCCATTATTTTATTGACGTTTGTTTCTCTTCTTCGTCGTGCGAGTTATTTTTCTTTATTTATCTCAAAAGAAAGATCCTCTTTTTTCTATATCAAATTACTTCCATATAAAAAATAATAATGATCAATGAAATGTTAGTGGCAAGTGGCCACAGCTGAACGACATACTGGAAGAAAACACTAACCCAGATGTGGACCGTTCTTGAGGCATAATTCATGGATTCTCAATCGTTCTCTCTGAACACCGCATAGCCCTTGAAGAAGAATCTCAAGAGCCTCGACGTGCTGTAAAAGAAAACAAAATATCAACTGTCAAAGTTGTCTTGAATACAGTCCTCAATTCATGGGTGTTTCCTCAACATGCTACTGAAATGTAACATTAATACTTCTTAATAAGGTTAAAGCAAAATTCATGGATATATTGAGAAGAAAAGATTAGTTTATTCTCTATATTCAATAAAAAAGTGTAATCTACTGTGCTCCAATAAGTGCAACAGGAAATTAGTGCGAGCGATAGTAGCCATGGGACAGAAACTATCTTGCAAGCAGAAATTCCAAATCCAGACAAAACTATAGGATAATATACCATCATATTCATATATACTGAGGCTATGCTACACAACAGCAATGGTGTGAAAAAGTATTAGACACTTTCACATCAGAGAGGATCATGTTATTTTCAAATAAAGGCAACAACTGAATATGATCCATTCAAAGGGAAAAACACATAGTACAACAAGGAGAAAGATGACTTGAACACAAGGTGTCCCCAGATATAATTTTATAGAGATACCAAACAACAATCTTATTTGAATAATTTAGAAATCGCTAGTTTGGAAAGGTAATATTTGAATCCTTGGTAAGAAAAATTTAACATTTGTGTATGTTAAGTCTATCTTCTAATATTTGAAGACTGTATTTTGAATTCCACACGTTACATTTGAATATTTCAATGAAATGATCGAAAATCTAGTGGCAAGGAAATTTTAAAATACCGCCTTCTTATTTTATAACCATTGCTAGAGCTTAAAGAAGATCATTGTTTGCGTACCACATTATGGTATTTGGGCAATCAAATACTTGGTTCATTGTGAAGCCTCCCAATACTAGATGTGGGCTTCAAATAAGTTGATATTTTTAATTTTAAATGATCAACCTTCCATTAGAAAAACATGATAAAAATACTATAACTTTGTGTGCGTGGCAACCTGAAATTTAGTGAACCTTACAACAACTACCACCACCACACCTATTCCCATTAGGCAAAGACTACAACACGGATTAACCGATACCAAAGATTTATGTATTAGATCCAACGGTATACCAATAACCTCTAAATCTCACTTAATGGTGTGGCATATAATTTTATTTGGTTTTCTGCTGCTTCTAATTATTAGACAATCCTGACAAATGCTTCTCAAGATATGCAAATCACCTAAGATAAGATTCTACCATTTTCTCTACATAGGGGTTGCAACAATTGTCTCTCTATTGATCATAATATTAATCTTATACTGTTATGTGTAACCACTCATCCTTTGTAATATTCTCATTTCTGTGAGACTAAATTTACTTGTTGGCTTTTAACCACCCAACATTTAGTTCCATCACATATCACCCCCAAAGCAATTATTGATAGAAATCTATAGTGTAAGAATAAGGATAAAAGAAGTTTGCTTCTGTCCATTTTCCTCATGTTTTAAAACACCCGAAAGTGAGTTAGTGCTACTACTAGCCTTTTGCAAGGATCAAGGATAGCACTTGCAGAGGTACACACGCCATTCCTGAATACCTCAAACAATCAAAACTTAGCCACACGCTGACCTTCCATGTTTCATAACATAATGTAATGTCAATACAATGTTTGTGGGATATTTAACATATATTTTACTGTTTCATTCGTGACACCCCATTTTTTTAAATGAGAAACAAAATCCACTTCATAGGCAAGCAAAGAAAATCAAACTTTGAAGATGCATATTACAAGTTGGGACATCAGCCATGCCACATGATTTTATAGGGTCCTTTGGTATGACACTTTAAATAATAGGGAAAATTGCAAAAACCTCCCTTGAGGTTTGCTAAAATGTCACTTACATCCCTTCTATTTTTTAATCAGACATAAACCTCCCCTACTTAATTTTCAATGTGATAAACACCTCCCTTATAAGTTAACACTGTTAGCCTCCTTTACATTTCAATTGTGGCTTCCTCCATTTCTGCAATTATTCTTATATTTCTTCCATTCAAAGTTCCCTTCCATTTCCTATTCATTTCTCCTTTTGTTTTTCAGTATTTCAAATTAATAAATGGCAATGTTCAATCGGAAATCAGTATTTATCTGTACAGATGTGGTGATGCATTTTAATCCAAGTTTCTGTCATGACAGAAGCACACGATGAAAAGCCCTCAAACTATATTAATGTATTCCAATCTGATGGTTCTCATTCCAATTCATTCCAATTTGATGGTTTGGTTCTTAAATTACCGTCAAGTTACACAAACTAAGATAACTTGTTATCAAATTGACTGATGAGATTGAGCTGAAAGGTTTCATTTGTGCCATTAATTTTAGAGGCAAAATAGTTCAAAGAATTGAAAGGAAAATAATACAACCTCCTTCAAAGAATTTATGAGAAAATGCATAAAGATGGGACTCACTTACGAGAACTTGAGCTAAAGTGTAGAACTGTGTTCCTGTCACTAACAGTGTTAACTTCAGGGGAGGTGAGTGTTTTTTTAAAACTAGAGGGGGTGTTTGTGTTATATAGAGAAACTTTGAGGGAGGTCAATGTAATTTCCCCTAAATAATAATTATCAAAACAAATTTCGAAAGTGAATTTCCCCTAAAAAATGGTTCTGCTTTTTATTTCAGAAGTGAATTTCAATATTAGAGAAACCAACACCCTCAGTGTTGGGAGAACACAAATAACAAACCATAAAAAAAAAGTGACTTAAATTATGTGAAACTAGTCAAGTAGCTACTCAATAGTTGGCCGTAGTTCCTAAAGCATTTGAATTACTAGAACCTTAAAACTACATTTCATGGGTAGAATTCAAATAAACATTATCAGCATTGCAAAAAAAAGTGATTAAACTGAGATATTATAGCTGTAATATGAAGCATGGTGCAAGATAGTACAATAATTAGAGGTAATGGAAGACCAAAGAAATCAATAGGTCAACCCATTAAAAGATATTTAGAAGTAAACAATCTATCTTTGAACTTAGCATATGATAGAGAATTACGGAATCTTCTGATCAGTGTAACCAACACAAGCAGAATCCAAAAATTCTAACAGCAGAAGGCAAAACATAAAGGTCAAGCCAAATCAAATATTCAATAACAACCTCAATATTCTTAAATAATAGTATTAATAATAATTGAAACTTCAAAGAAGATACAAACTCACTCACCTGTGTCTCTATAATTCCCTGAACCACGCATTCCATATCTGCTTCTTCCACTACATTAGACAATAGATATTTTTGAATTAATTACATTACATAATTTAAAATTTACAATTACAACAGAAGAAACCAATATTTATATAACAAAAACAGAAATGAAGTTACTTAGTTCTTACTCCAATTATGATCATCACTAATATTATAACAATTTCATGAGTATTAATATTAATCCTTTTTCTTGATCCGATCTGAAAATACAGTTCAGCCATACCAAATTGGTTGCTTCTGACATCAACAGTGTTGACAAATAGCAATGTTGGAATAAAAAAGTTATAACTCATTCCGTTCCATTCACTTTCCAAACAATAGAATGAAAAATTAGTTCTATTCGTCATAAAATATCCAAACAATCGAATGGAATCTTTGTTCCGTTCCATTCCATTTTGTTCCAGTCTGCTCCGTTAGTTGTCAGTTATCCAAACAGAGCCTAAGGCAAGCAATGAGTTTATGGGTTAAGTGCTCAACAAATTCAAACAAGAATAAATTATCAATGTCACTAATAAAACAAAGATTACATTGATTAAAAGAGATCACGAAACAAATCAGTGTAAAAGTTCAAATTAATTCTTTGTGTTAATACAAATTCAGCCATATACGATACACCCCACAAAAATAATACAATTTCATCCACAAAATTCCTCTAAGAAAGAAAAAGGGAAATTCGGTTTTGAATTCTACCCATGAATTTAACTGAATGAAATAATAAAATTCGAAAATTGGGTAATAATTTCAAGCAATGAATAAATTTAAGGAATACGAACCTGATTGCAGTGAAGCTCAAAAGACGAACAGAAGTTCCAGTGAGGATGAGGGTGCGGCGGAATCAAAAGAGATTCAACTATGGGAATTTTTTCTTTAATATAAATAAATATTACATCTACATGGGGATTTTTTTTTTTTTTTTGGTCAAACAGTCTATTAGAGCTCACACATTTTAAACGTGGAGAGGTGGGGTGTACGAGATTCAAACCCAGTTTCTGCTTATAATATGCAATATCCTTATCAATTGAGTTAGCTCACGAAATACATGGCGATTTCTTTTTCAATATAAATATTATTACGTTGAATTCAAATGATTTTTTTTATATAAATTTAGGTTTTTTCAAATGGTTAATTGTTTTGTGTAGCTTTGTTGTTTGATGTTTGGTTTTGTTGCGGTATTCATTTGATTTCTATTAAAATATCACATATTCAATCAATTTAGATGTCAATGTTATAGATCTGGAGATATGGGTATTTCAGTCACTTTAATTTTATCATATTATATATAAACATTTTGGTGGCGTATGTTATCAATTTGGATATTGTGAGTTTGTTCGCAGATTTATCAATTTACATTTTTAGCGATGTTAAATGATGTAATATATCAATTTGAATGAATGAATATCGTTTGATTTTTGTCAAAAAAAAAAAAACTCCACCAAAGATGAATCGTTCTGGAGAACGAAAACCTGACTTCAATTCATTGCAGAGTTCGATTATGGATGGAACAATTATTGAACATACCTCAGTTTGATTCTGATGGAACAATTATTGGACATGCTTCAATGGAACTTCAAATTACCAAGACCCCTTTTCGAGTTAACACAAAAAAAAAGTACACTGTTTGAGTCATCTCTATAACCAATGTTTTAAAACCCGGACTGGGAATCAGAGAGGTGTGAGGGTCGATCAGCTCAAATGATCGAAAATGCAAGGAACCTTGTGAAACCCAGTGCGACTCGGTTGAGTCTACGATTGAACAGTTGTAACCCGCGGTGAATAAGACTAGTTATAGCCTACGTAATCATTCCTTACGTAAAAAAATGTTGGTAAACGGACGTTTGGTCTCTCAATGTGTGAGATCTTGTTAGTATAGCTTCATAGTCTCTTAGTATATCCAAATTACAAACATATCATCATCTATGTTTTTATTTAGTCATTTTTATCCTCGAATATATTTTTTATTGATAATTTGGTCTATAAAATTACAATCAAAAAGATATGTGTGGATCTATTTAAAATTTTGATGTATTCAATGGACTATAACCACAACAACTCACCAAAATAATTGTTTATCTTTTTTAAAATATCTTTTAGTTGAATATTTAAAAAAGAAAATTGAATAAAAACGGCTTACACTCCAGATAAGAGCCTAGAATCCTCTACAAAAACCAATACCAAATACATCTTTTAATAAGAGGTTAGAAATAAAAGACAGAGAAAATTCAAAACTCTTGACACCATTGTCAAAAGACAAACCATGTTTTGCAAGACCGTCAACAGCCTCAATGGCCTTCTTTTAGGTCCTTTTTTAATCCCTTATTTGCTATTTGGTAACCATGCCTAAATTACGACAATTGATTCATTAACATTACGAAGTTTTAACTAAATAGCTATGACTAATGTCTTCGCTTATAACCATCTTCTATGATCACAACCCCCTAATGTCTTAGGCGAGTTCGTGATAATTAAAGGTTTGATTGTACGTCAAAACAAATGTCACAAAGACGGTAATAGAATACATCTAACGTATTACAGATTGAACAGTTATCATATACCATGTATCAAAAGCTAGGATTAATAGTCTTCCAACACGCATTTATTTCTGAACATTCTTGAACCGTCAATATCACAGATAATCAGTTCGCCGTGTCCCAAGACTCGTGCTTGTTGAGCTGTGAACCGTTAATCTCATAATTAAGGGCACATCGCCCTCCAATAGGACCAAAAGAGTCCTAGGCGATCCCCTCTAAGGGTGCCGCCTCGAGAAGCTTCTAGAAGCGTCTAGAACGCTCTAAACGTGACTTTGGGCCCAAGTTACTTGGGGCCTAAGTCATGAAAAACCAAGCCTAAGAAAGGCTATAAATAACCCCCTTGAGAGCATTCTCAAGGCATGACCGAAACAGTTCTAAACCCTAGTTTTAGATATTGTACTCACTGCAAGTACAATTCTTAAATGCATAAAAAGCATTACGAATAAGTAATAACTGAATAATACTATGAATTCAATTGCATAAAAAAGTGATCAACTAGATTACATGGTTTATATAGCTAGGAAGAAGTGCATCTATATGACAAAATCAAAGAACTCTAGCTACTCATAATCAAAAGAGACATAACAACTAGATTAGGAAATTGCAATAGATGATGAAGTGGTTGATGAAATCTTGTTTCCAAGTTGTTTCCATAGCCTCCACCGCATAGAAAACGAGATTTTGGCTCTTTTATGGTCGTGGCCCTTTCATAGAATTTGCAAATCCCACTTTTTCAAAAAAGTATGTGCATGTCGCACATTGTAGTATGTACATCGCGCATGAGGCAGTACTCTGCACATTTTGGGCCTGCAATCCTGGTTTCCTATTCCTTATGAAAATTGCATTTTTCACCCCTTTGTAAGCTGAATTGGACTTTGATGACTTCATGAAAGATGTAGATATGAATGTTAGCTTTTATATGCCACCGATATCGCTCCATTCTTAGACGTACAAGTCTAGATATGATTAAACTACCGCTCCAAGGTCATGTAGAGATCGGAATACCTTACTCGTATTCTTTTACTCTTTTCCCCATTTCTCTTCATTGTAACGTCCATGATGACTATACCCTGAATAGACAACTTGATTTCTCTTGTAAAAAGCATAGCATAGTGGAGTTGTCTGGTTGGGGTAAATTTGAGCCGGTTTCAAGGTCTTCTTTGCATATTTTTAATACAATGCTAGTTTATTTACGTCTTGCTAATCTCTACTAAAACAAACCTACAAATGACTCATAAATGACCCTAAAAGTATGGTATGACGGACTGGCTTCACAACCCCACACTTGAACTATTGTTTATCCTCAAATAACATACCCGTACAATAAAAATCTACGGTAAAATAACAAATCTCATTGAGTTATAAAAATTCCAAAAGTCTTTATCTCAGCCGGTAATGGAGCCACTAATTTATGTTCCATTCTCTTGCTCAAAGCACCTCCAATTCTCTATAATTCAATCAAGTAGGTCCAAAGAAATCACCACAGAGATACTAGCTAAGACACAACTTTTTCCTAAACCTCTCTGATCCACTCAATCATTGAAAAAAGTTAATCACTCTGTCGACATGCACATGGCACTTGGTCATACAACTTGAAGACATTTTAAACGCAAATTAAAGTTGATACATAACACACTTTTTTATGACTTTATAGGTTATAATATGGCTTAGATAAGAAGTGGTAAAATTTGGGAAAGTAGGTTAAAGTTGGAGTTACATATCCACTACTTATCCTTATATTCAAAATACCAAAAGTTACCAAGCAAGCATGCCTTTCAAATTCGGTACAAATAGAACTTTTTATAATTTATGAAAAGACCCTATTTTTTTAGAGATGATGGCTATTTCCCTTCATTTTTCATTCATCTTTAATTTTGAAGAGACTTATTTAGATGAGCGTCTCTTAGTTTTCTGTTACCCCACCCCGACTTAGAATGTTGCTAATTATAGAAGCAACCCCAAACTTAAAACCAACCATGATAAGTAATTTAACGCTTCTACATAAGTCCATAAAAGGTAAACATAATTAAAAACATTAGGTCTATTGGTCTTGCAATGCAGTTTGTCACAAAAAGAAAGGATACATGTGAATGTCGAAGGTGGTTTAGCAAAAAATAATTATGATTATACAGAGTGGCTTGAAAAGGCTCTAGGTACAAATGAAATTGTCTAAATGTGTATGTATAACCAATAAGCTAGTAGAGAATGAAAGCGAGCTCAAGAAATGAACACATGGATGAATACACTTCACTAGAAAGAAAATAGCAGGCAATGGATAATGTTTAGGCTCAAAAGATCTCATCGATCATGATTTAGTGCAATTTATGCTAGCTAGCATACAAGATACTTCTTTCTTTCTTCCCTTCAATCCTTCCTTCGAACTTCACTAATACTCGCAACTAGGGGTGTTCAAAAACGAACAAACCCAATAGAAAAACCACAAACCGAATCAACCCAGACAGAAAACTGCATTTTGTTTGGATGTATTCCGACCATTTTTTTACTCAATCACACGGTTCAGTTTGGTTTAGGTTTTTCATTTTACCAACCGAACCAAACCTCACGCCATAAGAGAAACACTAATTAAAATTTTGTCACCTAGCCTAGTACTCATAGAAATTCAATCGAAAAATTTATAGAATGATATGTTTTTCCTCTCTGTTTTTTAACAAGACATGTTTTTTTCATGTTAGGTTTCTTCTATGCTTTTGATATAAAAAACGATGTGCTTTAATTTAATTCTACTTGCCCTTCTATGTATATGCTTATGTTAGATATATCTTGAATCATAGAAACTCAATGACAACTTTTATAGAATGATAAAATCTTAATCTTTTGCATTTCTTACCGAAGTGGATTGCTTTTTGGTCCTTGTTTTTAATTTGGTCTATGTTGATGGAAACATTGTTGGATGAAAATAAAATTGTAATGTTGGATCAAATTTGAGACATTGTTGGAAATAAGTTGTTTTTAAATTTTTAATTCGATTTTAATGTTGGAAACAAAAAATTGAATTGTCTCGAAAAAACGAAACAACCGAACCCAAATCACACATACACTTCCTAGCCTCCAAGTTCCCGATGGTGCATGAAATGTAAAGATACTTGGATCCTTCAACGTCATTGAAAGTTTCCTTTGTATGATGGTACTGCATTCTTCATTTAACACAACATTCTTATTATCCAATTGCTTCCTCTTCTTCTTTATTAACTTCTCACAAATTTGGCATACACTTGCAACTTGGTGAACATTTCCATAAACTTTAGAAATTCCCATCATCCTCCCTCTTCTTGGTCACATATGTGTAGGGAAGCTTTACATAAAATGATATTACTTAAACTTATCACCATCTTTGAGAAGTTGGCTCCTTTCTTTTCTCAATGAAATCTGTGTCTATTAACTTCTGACTTTTTTCTTCCTCATTAGTATTTTTTTCTCTTTTATCATTTTCATTTTTCTTCTCTTTCTCAACTTAAACAATTATACTCCTTGACACCTTTGAAATCATCATTTTGAGTACCTTTTGACTTCTCAACTCAATGGCTTGGAAACTCTTTACTCTTGATGGTCGATTTCGCATGTGCACTAAATTATCGTCAAGTAATCAAATTTATAAGCTTGTCTACACATGGATTGTTTCATTTTCAATTCGACAAATCAATTATACTAAAGATATGTAAAATAGAGGGGATGTACAAGGCATAAGTTTGGTCTGTAATAAAATAAAGTTTTGATAAAATCAAGAAAGAAAGGTGTTTAGGTCATTTTTGAATCCCTTCTTCTTCACTATTTGGTAATCGTACCTAAATTACAAAAATTGATTCATTAGTATTACAAAGTTTTAACAAAATATTTATGACAAATGTCTTAGCTCATAACTCTCTGCGGGTCACAACCCCCTAACGTCTAAGACAAGTTCGTGATCATTAAAAGCTTGATCGTGCTTTAAAACATATGTCACAAAGGCAATACAAGAATATGTCTATATCTATTAAAGATTGAACGGTTATCTTAGATCATTTATCAAAATCTAGGATTAATAGTCATCTAACACATACATCAATTTATGAACATTTCAAAACGTATAAAAAAACATTAAGACCAAGTAGTAACTAAATAATACTAGGAATTCAATTGGATAAAGAAGTTCTCAACCGGATTACTTGGTTCAGATTTAGGAAGAGGTTCATCTATATGAACTAATCAAAGAAATCTAGATATTATAGTCAAAAGAGACATGACAACAAGATTATAAAAGTATACATGATTAAAAAACAAATTTGATTTGGCATACTCGCGTACCTACATACAAACAAAGCCTAACATTTTCATATATACTATTTGTAATTATATACGTACTTGTTCATAGTATATACATTGTCTAGAAAAGGTCAAAAGAAACATCTGTAAGGAATACACTCTATGTGTATTGTGCTTCGTATAGGTTTACTACTCCCAGAGTTTGTGTAAACACTATCTTTTTTGTAAACAACTTCTCGTTGTATATCTCTGACTTGAGATTAGGAAGTCCTCTAGGTTGAGGCAAGGAAATTTAGGACAATGTTGTCTTAGTATTGTTATTGTAATCATGATTTGATTATAGTTGAAAAATCCCTTGGAAGTGCAAGGAGACTGGAAGTAATCCCTGGTTGTGGGGTGAACCGGGATAAACTATATATGTGTCGTTTCTTTACTTTCTGATGCTGTCTGAGTTTTTAAAGAGTACAACAAACATCAAACACAATTCGAACCCCCTATTTTTTGTGTGTTTTTCTCACCTTCAGTTGGCATTAGAACAAGGACTCTAAAGTTTCACTTAATCGTGTTCGAGAAAAGATCCTGAGAAAAACATGTCTTCCTCTGTGTCCTACTCCTCCACTTCCAAAAGTGATTCCAAGAGTGATTCCTGTTTGTCTAGACCACCTATGTTCAGTGGTGATGTAGAACAGTTTGCTTGGTGGAAAAATAGGCTATACAGTTTCTGCATTACTCAAGATGAAGACATACGAGATGTCATTGGGGATGGTACTATTGTTGTTGTTGGTAAATATGGAAGGGCAGTAAGCTTGAAAGGTTCGACTACTGATGAGAAAAAAGAAAGTGTAATGAAACATAAATTTATTTGAAAGGCTAATCACGGGGTCCTTTAAGTTTAACATTTGTATCGGATTAGTCCTTTTACTTTTAAATTGACTCTTTAGGTCGTTATAAGTGAACATGTTAGTTCTTTAATATGTTTTTTTTGTAACAAATTGATCAATTTTATCATCTAGCTTTTTTAAAAAATGCTTACATGACCATTTAACTTTGAGGTGAAAAGTTCAAAAAGTGTTTATGACACCAAACATGATTACCTACATTTTATTTTTATGAAAACATAGACGAAAGACTATATATTTGAAGGTTGAGAGGCCATGAGAAAAGAAAATCATGGATTTGAAACTTGAAAACTCACATGTGAATGAATTAAAAGGACAAAAATACAATTAAAAAAAGATAGATTATCAAATTGTTATATGAAATTAAGTTAAAAGACTAAAAATGTAATTTTTCCTATATTTTATAATGTAAAGAACTAGGCACACACTAAGGGTGTTCGCGGTGCGGTTTGGTTCGGTTTTGATGTTAAAAGTCAACCAAACTGCAAGATAAAAAGTATGCGGTTTGGTTTGGTTTGGTTCAGTTGACTTTTAAAATAAAATCCAAACCAAACTAATGTGGTTTGGCTTTGATCGGTTGGTGCGGTTTTTTTCGAGACAATACAATTTTTTTTCCAACATTAAAATCAAGTTAAAAATATATTGTCAGCAATGTTTTAAATTTCATCTATCATTACAATTTCATTTTCAACCAAAAAATTTTTCAACTACATAGACTAAATTTAAAACATGAACAAAAAGTAATTCTATTTTGTATGAAATACAAAAGACTAAGATTTTCAAATTCATTGAAAGTTCAAGTAGCGCATGAATACATTTCTGAAATAAAAAGCAAAGAATGAACTTATCAAGGGAAAAAATATGTCATTTTATAGAAGTTTTCATTGAGTTTCTATAAGTATTGCTCTAGGGAACATATGTTTAATTAGTGTTTTTCTTATGTTGCGGTTTGGTTTGATTTGGTTTGGTTGGTAAATTAAAAACCAGCAACCAAACCAAACCATGCGGTTGAGTAAAAAAATGATCCGAATATATCCGAACCAAATGCTGTTTTTTTTTTGTTTCGGTTTAGGTTGGTTCTGTTTGCAGTTTTTCTATTGGATTGGTTCGGTTTTGAACACCCCTAGTGCACCCTATTGTTGACATAAAGGATAAATTTAAAACTAAAAAAAATTAAAATGACTAATCTAAAATAGTACGTTAAACTTTTGGATCCCAAGATTTATTTCACATATTTATAATTATAGACTTTTGAAGGTAAACGCTTCTTATTTATGATTATTATGAGTGTACCAATGATTTAAATAGGTAATTACTAATTTTAAATCGAAAGACTTCAACTGGTTTAGTCTTTTTTCTGTGTGACTAATTGCAATAACTCTAGTCTTGTTTTTTATTGCATGGATCATGTTCACATAAAACTCTTAGTCTTATATTTTTTAGGTAATACTCCTAGCCTTTACACAAAAAATGATCCAAATTTTAAATTCTCCTAACAAACATAGTGTGAACATTAAAGTCTGACCAATGATCATAAAAAAAACATTATGCAATTTAAATGTAATTGATATTAATCTTTAAAGTATCTACGAAGTAAATATATAATTTTTTTTAGAGGAGGTAAAATATATAATTTGATAACGTGTAAAATATAAATCGTAGTTGTCTTTCAATTTATTATTTCTCACATAAAGTCATGGTCTTTTATTAGTTATTATTATTACAAGTTTCATTGAGTAATGAATAATAAAACTGTAAATATGTCTAAGCAGAGTTGAATTGATAGACACATAACATTATTATGTATCAAGTGATTGAGGTTCAAACCTTAGATTTTATACTTATTCATCTTAAGGGTAAATTTATAGTCATTAGACTATTTGATAAAAAAATTATAAATAAAATAGCTTAAATAGAAGATAAAATTTGCACACACCAAAAATAGAAGAAAAGAATAACATCAAAATTTGTCATCTTTCTCATAGGTATGATTAATTAAGTCAATGCCAAACAACATAATTGTGGTCCTTTTACATTCTTTATATCTTTAATCATCATGCATTGTAACATGGGAGTATTTGTCTTCTTTTTATAATTATGAGTACCGATGGAGTACTTTTAATATTTAAGAAGGAGAGATTATACAACCCTGCATTAGGAAGAAACAAGGCTTGCCAACCAAGGAAGAGTTGCTTACCAATTTATGCCCTTAACTATTTTGTAAATAATAAATATACAAGTATAATTTTGTCAACAATAACCTTACCAATTTATTTCAAGAAAATAAGTAGATAAAATAATATACTAGTAAACAATTAAAGATATTATAACAAATGATATATTATATGTTGTGTTTAATATGGATCTCTAAAAATTAGTTCAAAGATGAACCTTTACAATTTTTAATAAAAACATAATTTTATAATAATAAAAAATGGATAATAAAAAAATATTTTATTAAATCTTACTAAAATTGGAGGGTGTAGGGTTCAACCTGATCCATATTAGACAATATCTATATTCAAATATATAAAATAAATAAAACATATTGTTTTTTTAATTATGTATAGGTATTTCAAAATGAAAATTATTAGGAAGTAATGAATATTATTAAGACTTGTACGTTTAAAACATAGTCTTTCTTCATTATACCAACAATTAAATAAATGGATGTTCCTTAAAAAAATAACTAATAATTGTATGATAAGTAGTCACCATTAACTATTGCACATCGGATAGGAAAAGGGTTGAAGTGGCAGAAATCCTAGAGTTTGGAAACTTTGTGAGTCGAATGGGGTTGTCTGATCTCCCTCTCATGGGTAGGCGTTTTACCTGATTCCAACCTTTTGGGAGTGTTATGAATGGGTTTGAACATGTGGTCATCTCGAAGGCCTGGTGGGAAAAGTGGGGTCATGTTTCCCGGTGGGCCCTTCTTTTTACATATCAGACCACTTCTCGTTGGTTCTCCGATACTCTTGAAAGTTATGGGGCCCAAAGCCATTCCAGTTTAATAACTTATGGGTAGAGCACAATGGTATTGAGGAGGTGGTTAAACATAGTTGATTGTTGAGGTTTTAGACACAATGGATGGCCCAAATTCTTAAAGAGAAGCTTAAAGTTTTGAAGGGGTATCTCAAAACTTGGAGCATAGAGATTTGGAAATATTAGTCTGCAAATTCAGTTGTTGGTGGATAAGATCCAACTTCTTGATGTGTCCAATAGAGATCGTCACCTGACCCTTGAGGAATTTAGGGAGCAAAATCAATTTTTGGCGGATTTGTGAAATCTTGTTAAGCGTAGAGACTCATAGGAGGACAAATAGGATGAGGATGTTGTGAATGTTAGGGATGAGGTGGTGAGGTTTTTTTTAATCAATTCTCTAATTTGTTTCAGGATAGACCGACAATGGACGGGGTTGAGTTTATGCCGATCTCCAAGGATGACAACCTTAACTTGGTAGCTCCCTTTTCGGTTATTGAGATAGAAGCGGTGGTTAAGAGTTCTTATGGTAACAAGAGTCCAGGGCCGGATGGTTTTAATTTTGCATTCTTTAAGAAATTATGCCTCTCCTTAATCTCGAGGTAAGAGCTATGTTTGACAAGTTTCACTTTAATTCTAGGTTTCCTAGAAGCTTCGCCTCTTGATTTATTACTCTTATTCCTAAAGTAGACTCCCTGCTCCATCTTTGGGAGTTCGCCCGATCTCTCTTTTAGGATCTTTCTATAAGATTATGGCAAAGGTGTTGGTTGGTCGAGTCGCAGGAGTTATGGATAAAATTATTTCAACCAATCAATCAACTTTTATTAAAAGGAGGCATCTAGTTGATGATTGCTGTTCGAATTTAGGAAAGTGTACCAAATCGTTTACCAAGTAATAAAATGTAAGTAGAGTATCATATCCACCTGGATTGTCGTTCCAACTAGGCAATTCACGTTACTTATCTAAGTTGCAAATCATTCCTCAGAGTATTCCATAAGGAGTCATACTCATAGTCTTTTCCGAAACATCTTCGGTCTCTAATGTCTCACCATAATTCCTTACTTCTTATGTCTCCTGCAGACGAGGCATCATTCAACGATGCGTCCAACTGAGTTGAGGTGCTTCACCTTACTTTCTAAGTATCTCTTATGTTTCTGAAGCCTTGCCACTAACAGGCTTTGTTACTTTACAATTTGATGGCCACCATTTGGCATTGGTTACTCCTTTGCTAATTCCTGTCTTAAAATTTAAATGCCATAAACTTCGCTCTTCTTACACTTCATTCCTCCTTGGTCACATTCAGCTCTCGGACATATATCTTAACTGTCATATACTAGATTGAGTTGATCAGGCTCAACTAGATGTGACCTTTAGAACAATATCCAGAACCCAATGATCCCACTACTTTTATTGAATCTTTAATGACCCAAGACACGGTCTGAATCAACCTGCTCTGATACCAATTGTAACACCCATACTAATGTTATCTAGAATATTAGCATGTGCATTAAACTGATACTGGATACATTAAATCTTTTCAATAATAATTACAAATAATACAACTGAATGAGTACAATTTTCTCTTATACAACTGTTCAAGTACCATAATATATATACTTATACAAATATCCATTAATCTCCTGAGCTGATACTTGACGAGCAACTGCATTCCATCCAGCGTCTTCCTGAAAAACTTCATCACGAACATCCTGCTAACCTGCACCAGAAGGATTGGGATGAGACATAATGTCTCAGTGAGCTCCACCCAACCTACTGTTGGCAACCTAGGGGAACCTAGGGTCGGCGTGCCTACTTTGGCAATCTTGGGGATTCCTATATATGATCGCCAAGCTTTAACCTTACCCATAGAGGGCTACCTGTCTGTTCCTGCTAAACTATGTAGTCATAATAACTAAACTGCATCCTGCAGAACTAGTGATCGAGGGAAACCTAGGATCACTGCCTGAGCCTGTTAACTGAATAGTCATGAAATCTAGACTATAACCTGATAACTTGGTGATTGAGGGGAAACCTAGGATCACCGCCTGATAACAGCTACCTGATATCTGATACCTGCCTGATAACTATTCTCTGCCTGATAACATAATAAAATATTAACTGATACATATTATTATGTTAGATGTTAGCGTTGAACAAACATTACTATCTGAGTTCATTTTATGGAATGCCCCCGGGTGGAGTAACCCCGAAGCACATTCCCCTGATAACCAGTGAAAATTCCTATCTGAGGCTAATCACAGGACTCCTCTTGCCTGAGTGTGTGGTTATCCTCGCGGAAGATTCCTGGCCCGCTCCAGCTGTATCCGGAACCCCCTGTGCTCTCTAACTGGTCGAGAACACAGAAGACACACTATAAACTATGTGTGGTTATCCTCACGGAAAGTTCCTGGCCCGTTTCAACAATGCTGAAACCCCATGTGCTCTCTAACTGGTCTAGAACACAGAAGACACAAAGTTTAACCTGATAATTAATTATTATTCCTGGTATATATAAATATACATATCCTGATAAATATACTTGTACCACTAACTAGGGTACATTCTATCCTGAACTAATACGTGTACCCCTAGTGTCACTCTGACGTGAACAACTGAGGCACGTCCTGATGTACATATAAATGTACCTGAACTGGGAAGACCTGGTACCACTGACTAAGGTACACTATAATCTGCATGGTTAAGGGTATCCTGAAAAACAACCCTTAACATACCTGAATATAATTCTATTCCTGTTAACCTATTTAAGGTTCTAGACATATCGTTATCATATGTCATACTTATGGGCTTACTTTTTCATTGTAATGAATTCCTGTTCTTCTAACCCTTTGTTCTTGCATTTCCCATACATTGCCCATTCCTTGCTCCTTTAAGATTTCATCCATTGAAAGCCTTTTGGATGAGTTAAGATTGTGGATATTGATTCTTAAATGTTTTTGGAGAAAACGGTTGCGAAAAGCCTCGCCTACGCGCACCAGAACACCCAAAATAGCTCAACTGTCATGAGCTGTTCTGGTCTGGTCGCTATAGCCATGGGCTGGTCGCTATAGCGACCGTAGGCAGAACCTGAAAATGTGTCTGGTCGTTGTAGCGACGGACTGGTCGCTGTAGCGACCATGACAGTACAAAAATTGTTCAAAAACGTGTTTTCCACCATTTTTGCTCAACCCAAGTTACCCAAGCTTCCCAACCATGTTAGGAATGATTTTCTAATAGAAATTGATAGTTTTAAACATGTATAAGCAAGGAATTAGCAAGCAAAGGGATTAGGGTAAAAACTATATCATAACACAAAAATTGAATTACTTAAATAACTCACTATAGGTGGGTTCTAAAAACCCTAGGGAGCTCACCTGAATCACTGGTTTACTTCCTTGCCAAGTTTCCCCTTCAATTCCTAGCTTGATCTCTCCTCAAAACCGTAGCTTAAATCCTTTCCTTTCTTGCTTCCTCAAGCTACTCTTGACTCAAAGTTCCCAAAATTAGTGATTGCTTACATGAGAGATGAGAGATTGGAGTAGAGGTTGAAGATTAGTGGAGGGGAGGAAGGTGGCGTGGGAGAGAGGGAGAGGAGAGAAGGGAGAGGAAATGTTTAAGAGAGAGAAGTGGAATGAGAAAATGAGGGAAAATTGAGGTTTCCCCTTTTTTATAAAAATCTTGACACGACAATTACCAAATTGCCCTTCCTCAAAAATATCTCTGATAATTCGTCTCGACACTGATAAATATTTGATTCTGAAGCGGGATATTACATTGACTAAATAATATACTAAAACATTGTCAATAACTTAATATATAAATAATTTCGTATTATGATTAGCCTTTCATTAAGAACTTTTTATGTTCACATTATGGCTGTTAGTGGAATTAAATCTATTAACTTAAGATATAAATAATTTTGTGTTATTATTAGTCTTTCATTAAAAACTTTTTTTTGTTCACATTATGGTTGTTAGAGTGAAAGAGGTCACTTACCATCTCATCCAAATGCTCTTGGGTCAACTATCACTGTTTTTTAAGTCATCAGCCACTAGCTCTAGAAAACACCGGTTTAAACCATCATCGCAATTATTATTAAATTTGTAATATTTAAATCTTTTTTTAAATAATTGAAAAATATGTTTAATATCTTTTTTTACATCAAAGTTTAATATATTATTTTAAATAAAAAAATAAATTTTATTTTAATATTGTGAGTTTCAACGAAGGTAGTGCAATTTTCAGACTTTGTTATTTTTAGGTGTCAATATTTGTTTATATTTGTCGAGCACCTTGAGGAAGAAAAACAATTGAAACTCTAAAGAAATTATACTTGAATTTTGTAAATTTCAAATATAAAACTAAAAAACCTACCAGGCATAAATTTAAATAATATTCTCCCCTAAAAAAGTTATATGATATTCTCAATATATATTATAATAAATAAAAAATTTATTTTAAGTAAAACAAAAGCACATAATGAAATACACATATGTTTGTTCTTCAAATGTTTAATTCCCCTAACAACCATCATGTGAACATATGTCCAAATCAAGAACTTTGTAGCATGGTGGCTTTGAAAATATATATATATATATATATATATATATATATATATATATATATATATATATATAAAAGGATTTTGAATTACTTCACTTTTACAATTTGGTATTATGTGCATTTTTTAATTCACTGTCATATGGCAAGACGTTTCAATGTTGATTATAAGCTGAAGAATATATTATGCTTAGAAGAATGAAACTTGTGATCAACGTAACACTAGCTATTTCACACAAATTAATGAGAAGTTACAACGAATAAATTAGATAAACTTTCATACACTTAAATGAAAAAAAACAAAAAATTATTATACGATCCATAAATTAGTATAATCTAGTAATAGTCAAACACATTTGAGACAACTTTTTTCCTCCAACAACTTTTCTTAATTCCCGTGAATTTTGTAAACTACTCCTATAAAAGGGACGGAGGGTCTACTTTTGCTTCATTTTATCAACTTGTATATCTAAATAAAGTCATACATACATATAATAACACAACATAAGAATTTGTTTTTTCACTCGGACACAATGACAAAAGATATTCATTCAAATTTAATCAAATCATATTATTGATACAAAGAAAAAATAAGTTGTGTCAAGCACAACACACACATGCATTAGTACTAAATAAAATCACACACATGATCATGGGTCTTATTTAGAATATGTAACATACTATATCATGGCAAATTGCTATAATATAATACGTGATAAATGACCCGATCGAAAAATAAAATATTAATTATTAGCTATCTATGTAGCTAGCAATTAATTATTGGTGAGGAGATCTTGCAACATTTCTTCCAAGATGTAAGGCTCGATGTCATTGCTTGGTGGGTTGGCAGAGTCATTAGCACTCCAAACAAAAAGTCCAAGGAGTGATTTGTTATTGATAAGTCTTGTGACGCCCTCAATGAACACCTCTCGGTTCATCTTAGTATCACTTGGAATGTACCGAACAATTCATCATAGAGGGGGCTCATTAACAAATTTAGTTCAATCGCTTGATTGCTTGTTGATAATTAAAAAAAAATACTGCCACTTTTTTCTTAAACAAATTATCCTCTTGAGCTTTTTTACGGTCTCTTTATATTTGTTACTTTTCAAATGTATTGATCATTTCATTATGAACAAACTTCTAGTTATGTTATATTTTCCATTTTATGAGTCAATTATACATTTTTATGGAACTTGTAATTTGTCCTAAGTAGATTGACTTTTTTCTTAAGCACACGTAAAATATATATTAAATAAAAGGAAAGAGATACAAAGACTTGGGGCATTAGATCTGACCCAGGTACCACTCAAACGGGAATACTTTGTCATAAAATAGATTAAGTGACTAGAGGCGACAGAGTAGCCACGAACATACACGAAGCCAGGCAAGTTACCACAAATGAAGATAATAAAGCACAAACAAAACCAACCCAAACTCTCTGGCGCAAAGGAGGCAACAAGACTGGAACTGTACCTGCAAACCACGCAACGCTACCACCGTTGCGAAAAGATTGGCAGATCTCCAATAAATTCTGAATCCAAAATCGCAACCAACAACTAGAGAAAACCAAATCCTAAGTATATTGACTAAATAATATACTAAAACATTGTCAATAACTTAATATATAAATAATTTTGTATTATGATTAGCCTTTCATTAAGAACTTTTTATGTTCACATTATGGTTGTTAGTGGAATTAAATCTATTAACTTAAGATATAAATAATTTTGTGTTATTATTAGTCTTTCATTAAAAACTTTATTTTGTTCACATTATGGTTGTTAGAGTGAAAGAGGTCACTTACCATCTCAGTCAAATGCTCTTGGGTCAACTAACACTGGTTTTTAAATCATCAGCCACTAGCTCTAGAAAACACCGCTTTAAACCATCATCGCAATTATTATTAAATGTGTAATATTTAAATCTTTTTTTAAATAATTGAAAAATATGTTTAATATCTTTTTTTACATCAAAGTTTAATATATTATTTTCAATAAAAAAATAAATTTTATTTTAATATTGTGAGTTTCAACGAAGGTAGTGCGATTTTCAGACATTGTTATTTTTTGGTGTCGATATTTGTTTATATTTGTCGAGCAGCTTGAGGAAGAAAAAAATTGAAACTCTAAAGAAATTATACTTGAATTTTGTAAATTTCAAATATAAAACTAAAAAACCTACCAGGCATAAATTTAAATGATATTCTCCCCTAAAAAAGTTATATGATATTCTCAATATATATTATAATAAATAAAAAATATATTTTAAGTAAAACAAAAGCACATAATGAAATACACATATGTTTGTTCTTCAAATGTTTAATTCCCCTAACAACCATCATGTGAACATATGTCCAAATCAAGAACTTTGTAGCATGGTGTTTGAATATATATATATATATATATATATATATATATATATATATATATATATATATATATATATATATATATATAAGGATTTTGAACTACTTCACTTTTGCAATTTGGTATTATGTGCTTTTTTAATTCACTGTCATATGGCATGACGTTTCAATGTTGATTATAAGCTGAAGAATATATTATGCTTAGAAGAATGAAACTTGTGATCAACGTAACACTAGTTATTTCACACAAATTAATGAGAAGTTACAACGAATAAATTAGATAAACTTTCATACACTTGAATGAAAAAAAACAAAAATTATTATACGATCAATAAATTAGTGTAATCTAGTAATATCACACACGTTTAAGACAACTTTATTCCTCCAACAACTTTTCTTAATTCCCGTGATTTTTGTAAACTACTCCTATAAAGGGGACAGAGGGTGTACTTTTGCTTCATTTTATCAACTTGTATATCTAAATAAAGTCATACATACATATAATAACACAACATAAGAATTTGTTTTTCCGTCGGACACAATGACAAAAGATATTCATTCAAATTTAATCACATCATATTATTAATACAAAGAAAAAAAAAAGTTGTGTCAAGCACAACACACACATGCATTAGTAGTAAATAAAATCACACACATGATCATGGGTCTTATTTTAAATATGTAACATACTATATCATGGCATATTGCTATAATATAATACGTGATAAATGACCCGATGGTAAAATAAAATATTAATTATTAGCTATCTATGTAGCTAGAAATTAATTATTGGTGAGGAGATCTTGCAACATTTCCTCCAAGATGTAAGGCTCGATGTCATTGCTCGGTGGGTTGGCAGAGTCATTAGCACTCCAAACAAAAAGTCCAAGGAGTGATTTGTTGTTGATAAGTCTTGTGACGCCCTCAGTGAACACCTCTCGGTTCATCTTAGTATCACTTGGATCGGTGCTAACACCTGCCAAAACTTTAAGCTCACCGTAATCCGTTACTAGTTGATTGAAGAGATCATCAAACTCATTCTTTGAGGATATAGTTTGATTGTAGAACTTGTAGTCAACATAGTTAATATCCATTTTGTGGTCCCAAAACAATTTATGGTAGTGGGCTTGGAGGAGCTGTGTCGGAGCAATGGACACATATTCCATGGATTTGGATACATGCTTATCCTTCTTGAGATGTTTAATAACTTGTCCAATGCAGTTGGAGAAGTCAGCACCAGTCACACTAGAATCGATATACTCATAGTTAATATCAATACCATCAATTATGCTATTGCAGTGGCAGCTATCAGAATCATCATTGACAAGGTAGTTCTCATAGTCTTGAATGATATGTCTGATCGAGTTTATGGCATTGAAAATCCATACCTTTTTCTCCTTAGGATTGAATGGATATGTAGTGCCATGGCCTCCGATAGTTATCATAACCTTCATATTCTTGTGTTCTTTCTTGTGTTTGAACACTTTTTCTGGGCTGAAGTAATCAAAGTTCCAATGGCGGACGAAATGTCCCGTGCCTTTTCCATCTTTATACACCTCAGTGGCGAAGCCTAGAATGAAGTGGAATTGATTGACATCATCATTGATGATATTAACAGGAAAGTCATCTAAAGTTTCTGGTTCATCCTTCACGCCAATGTATTCTCGAAAAATTTTTGGCCTCACAACAGCATTGATATTGTGAGAGTGATCAGACATTGTGAACAAATTGATAGATAGACAAATGCAACAAACTTATTAATTGCTTTTCGTTGGTGGGTTTGATTGGTTGTGGTTGGAATGCTAAACTCTTGGTATGCCTTTTTATAAGCCTGCCAACTCAATTTAATAATGTATATACGCTACTACTTCTAATTAAATATAGACTAGAATAATTTATCTAATAAAATATAGACTATAACAAAGTCTTTTTTTTTTTTTTTTTTATTAAATCAAGTATTATCATCTATCATTGATTTCAAACATCATCCTCTTCCTCTCACGTGGCCATTATTTGGTCATGCACTATTAAAACTATTCAGTAAACAAATCAACTAGTCCTGATTGCTTGTTGATAATTATAAAAATACTGCTACTTTTTTCTTAAACAATTATCGTCTTGAGCTTTTTTACGATCTCTTTATATTTGTTACTTTTCAAATGCATTGATCATTTCCTTACGAACAAACTTCTAGTTATGTTATATTTTGATTTTTATGAGTCAATTATACATTTTTATGGAACTTGTAATTTGTCCTAAGTAGATTTACTTTTTTCTTAAGCACAAGTAAAATAATATATTGAATAAAAGGAAAGAGATACAAAGACTTGGGGAATTAGATCTGACCCAGGTACCACTCAAACGGGAATACATCGTGATAAACAGATTAAGTGACTGGAGGCGACAGAGTAGCCACGAACATACACGAAGCCAGGCAAGTTACCACAACTGAAGATAATAAAGCAGAAACAAAACCAACCCAAACTCTCTGGCGCAAAGGAGGCAACAAGACTGGAACGATACCTACAAACCACGCAGCGCAACCACCGTTGCGAAAAGATTGGCAGATCTCCAATAAAATCTGAATCCAAAATCGCAACCAACAACTAGAGAAAACCAAATCCTAAGTATATTGACTAAATAATATACTAAAACAATGTCAATAACTTAATATATTAATAACTTTGTATTATGATTAGCCTTTCATTAAGAACTTTTTATGTTCACATTATGGTTGTTAGGGGAATTAAATCTATTAACTTAAAATATAAATAATTTTGTGTTATTATTAGTCTTTCATTAAAAAACAATTTGTTCACATTATGGTTGTTATAGTGAAAGAAGTCGCTTACCATCTCATCCAAGTGCTCTTGGGTCAACTGTCACCGGTTTTTAAGTCATCAGCCACTAGCTCTAGAAAGCACGGCTTTAAATTATCATCGCAATTATTATTAAATATATAATATTTAAATCTTTTTTTAAATAATTAAAAAATATGTTTAAGATAATTTTATTACATCAAAATTTAATATATTATTTTCAATAAAAAAAATACATTTTATTTTAATATTGTGAGTTTCAACGAAGGTAGTGCAATTTTCAGACTTTGTTACTTTAGGTGTCAATATTTGTTTACAATTGTCGTGCACCTTGAGGAAGAAAAAAAATTGAAACTCTAAAGAAATTATACTTGAATTCTGTAAATTTCAAACATAAAACTAAAAACCTACCAGACCTAAATTTAAATGATATTCTCCTCTAAAAAGGTTATATGATATTCTCAATATTTATTATAATAAATAAAATGTGTATTTTAAGTAAAACAAACGCACATAATGAAATACACATTGTTTGTTCTTCAAATGTTTAATTCCCCCTAACAACCATCATGTGAACATATGTCCAATTCAAGAACTTTGTAGCATGGTGGCTTTGAATATATATATTCATGATGACAACGTTTTCTTATGCTGATGATGTGAATAACGACGATATGTTTTATCCCGGTGTTGTGAAAAATAGGAAGAGTTTGCATCTATGACTGTAAGCTGTTGTTGATGTGTTGACATTTAATACTTGAGGAGTCTTGAGCCTAAAAAGGTGAAGTAGTTTAAGCAGTAGAAGGAGAAGTGTGAGGGATGTAGATGAGTAGTTCACGGCGGAGTGATAACGACATGATTAATCCATTGGGGTATTTTTAAAAGGTCTAATATGGTAAGCTGATTAAGAGAGTATAAAATATGAAGAGATAAAGAAGTGAAAAGAGACGATGATAAGAAGGGATATAACGTAGGTGCCTTTCGAGTAAGTGATGAAGTTAAATATAATCTTCTTAAACAAATAATCTTCTTAAGATGAATGTTAGGTAGGAACATATAAGGTGTGTATTGAGTAGTGAAAGATAATAGGAATGAGGATAGCGGTGAATAAGACGGAAATTGATTAGAAGAGAGCGAGATGAATATGAAAGAAGATAAGAGGTAATAGTCATAATGTTTGACGATAATAATAATGACCGGTATCGAGAGAATAAAACCTTAAATTATAATGAAGTTTTAGTGAGGAAAGTTGCTGACGTAGAAAGTATCGATAAGGTGAGATAATAACTTTGAATTAGAATGAAGTTAAGATTAGGGGAATGGTCGAGGTTATAGATGACGACAAATGTGAGACGGGGATTAAGGTATAAAGTCGTAATAATGAGAGGGATAAGTAGGAAAGAGTTATTGACGATGGTGAGGTGAAACCTAGTTGTATAGAGAGGAGACGTTAGATGTAATGTTAATGGAGAAGTAAACATCTTAAAACTAAGAAGGAGGAATAGGGTGTGCTATCAGGATAAAATATCTATAGAGCCTAAAATAGACGAGAGAATAGAGCATGTCCGTAAGATGAATAATAAAATAAAATAGAGGGTTGTTGACGTAGAAACGAGTCGTGCTTAAGGGTTGGATTGATGAGGAGATAATTTAGAGATATAGACGGTAATAGAGAGTAATGATGAGGAATCATATGACTATGACAAAGAGTGATGACAATTGATATTATATACAAGTGTATAAATAAATATGATGAGAAATGATGATACTTGCGTTAATATGATGATGAGAGTGATGATGTTTATATTATAATGATGATGAGAATGAGAATGATGATGTCTATATTACTATGAAGATGAGAATGATGATGTATATATTATAATGATGATGAGAATGACGATGTCTATATTATTTTGATGATGACAATGATGGTGTTTATTTATGAAGACGATGAGAATGATGACGATGTGTTTTGCATTGATGTTGTGCATATTAGGGAGAGTCTTGCATTTATGAATGTGAATTCATGATGACGTGATGATGTGTAATACCTGATGAGTCTGTCACCATGCATGCATATAGAGTCGTGTCTAGGAATTATGAAGATGAAATGACGATGAAAGTCCAGTAACATATCTCTGGCAATTTATGACGATGAAAGTCCAGTAACATATCTCTGGCAAATTATGACGACGATAAGTGTGGTACCACATTCATATAGGTCTTAGGGTGAGTCCATATGCATTTAAATGATGATACTTATACTTGGTGTTTTTAAGTGTGAATTGAATGAGATGATGATATGTATGATTAGTTGAGAAGAGTATAATAAATGTCGATGATCATATGACGACAGAATATTGTTATTGTTGTATTATAATGTTGTGCGTGCTTTTCCCTAATATTATGTTACGGTAGGATTTCTCACCCTTTGTTGTTGTTGTGTTGTTTTCTTTGTGGTGATTGTACTCCCGGGTACAGACACTCAGGTTGAGGAAGTTTAGTTGTGGGACGACTTAGAAGGTGGAGATGGAATATGTCTTCCGTCTAGTTTTCATTTTATTTAGTAACCTATTAAGCATGTAGTCGCTACGAGCTCTGATTCTTGTAACACTAGGGTTGAGGTTGACGTTGAAATTAATTTTTTTTTAAGTCGAGAACTTGGAAATATTGTTATTTCTATTTATGATGTTGAATAACAAGGATAATCAATATTAACGAAATCAGTGAAATGTTTTCTGCTGTTGAAATTATTATTTAAAGAAAGTGTTTATGTTATATGTGATATATTGACGAGTTTTGTAACATCCTCTTTATTAAATATATAATTATTATTTAATAATTATCGTCGGGAAATAGGGTGTTACAACACACACATGCATTAGTAGTAAATAAAATCACACACATGATCATGGGTCTTATTTTAAATATGTAACATACTATATCATGGCAGATTGCTATAATATAATACGTGATAAATGACCCGATGGTAAAATAAAATATTAATTATTAGCTATCTATGTAGCTAGCAATTAATTATTGGTGAGGAGATCTTGCAACATTTCCTCCAAGATGTAAGGCTCGATGTCATTGCTCGGTGGGTTGGCAGAGTCATTAGCACTCCAAACAAAAAGTCCAAGGAGTGATTTGTTGTTGATAAGTCTTGTGACGCCCTCAGTGAACACCTCTCGGTTCATCTTAGTATCACTTGGATCGGTGCTAACACCTGCCAAAACTTTAAGCTCACCGTAATCCGTTACTAGTTGATTGAAGAGATCATCAAACTCATTCTTTGAGGATATAGTTTGATTGTAGAACTTGTAGTCAACATAGTTAATATCCATTTTGTGGTCCCAAAACAATTTGTGGTAGTGGGCTTGGAGGAGCTGTGTCGGAGCAATGGACACATATTCCATGGATTTGGATACATGCTTATCCTTCTTGAGATGTTTAATAACTTGTCCAATGCAGTTGGAGAAGTCAGCACCAGTCACACTAGAATCGATATACTCATAGTTAATATCAATACCATCAATTATGCTATTGCAGTGGCAGCTACCAGAATCATCATTGACAAGGTAGTTCTCATAGTCTTGAATGATATGTCTGATCGAGTTTATGGCATTGAAAATCCATACCTTTTTCTCCTTAGGATTGAATGGATATGTAGTGCCATGGCCTCCGATAGTTATCATAACCTTCATATTCTTGTGTTCTTTCTTGTGTTTGAACACTTTTTCTGGGCTGAAGTAATCAAAGTTCCAATGGCGGACGAAATGTCCCGTGCCTTTTCCATCTTTATACACCTCAGTGGCGAAGCCTAGAATGAAGTGGAATTGATTGACATCATCATTGATGATATTAACAGGAAAGTCATCTAAAGTTTCTGGTTCATCCTTCACGCCAATGTATTCTCGAAAAATTTTTGGCCTCACAACAGCATTGATATTGTGAGAGTGATCAGACATTGTGAACAAATTGATAGATAGACAAATGCAACAAACTTATTAATTGCTTTTCGTGGTGGGTTTGATTGGTTGTGGTTGGAATGCTAAACTCTTGATATGCCTTTTTATAAGCCTGCCAACTCAATTTAATAATGTATATACGCTACTACTTCTAATTAAATATAGACTAGAATAATTTATCTAATAAAATATAGACTATAACAAAGTCTTTTTTTTTTTTTTTTTTATTAAATCAAGTATTATCATCTATCATTGATTTCAAACATCATCCTCTTCCTCTCACGTGGCCATTATTTGGTCATGCACTATTAAAACTATTCAGTAAACAAATCAACTAGTCCTGATTGCTTGTTGATAATTATAAAAATACTGCTACTTTTTTCTTAAACAATTATCGTCTTGAGCTTTTTTACGATCTCTTTATATTTGTTACTTTTCAAATGCATTGATCATTTCCTTACGAACAAACTTCTAGTTATGTTATATTTTGATTTTTATGAGTCAATTATACATTTTTATGGAACTTGTAATTTGTCCTAAGTAGATTTACTTTTTTCTTAAGCACAAGTAAAATAATATATTGAATAAAAGGAAAGAGATACAAAGACTTGGGGAATTAGATCTGACCCAGGTACCACTCAAACGGGAATACATCGTGATAAACAGATTAAGTGACTGGAGGCGACAGAGTAGCCACGAACATACACGAAGCCAGGCAAGTTACCACAACTGAAGATAATAAAGCAGAAACAAAACCAACCCAAACTCTCTGGCGCAAAGGAGGCAACAAGACTGGAACGATACCTACAAACCACGCAGCGCAACCACCGTTGCGAAAAGATTGGCAGATCTCCAATAAAATCTGAATCCAAAATCGCAACCAACAACTAGAGAAAACCAAATCCTAAGTATATTGACTAAATAATATACTAAAACAATGTCAATAACTTAATATATTAATAACTTTGTATTATGATTAGCCTTTCATTAAGAACTTTTTATGTTCACATTATGGTTGTTAGGGGAATTAAATCTATTAACTTAAAATATAAATAATTTTGTGTTATTATTAGTCTTTCATTAAAAAACAATTTGTTCACATTATGGTTGTTATAGTGAAAGAAGTCGCTTACCATCTCATCCAAGTGCTCTTGGGTCAACTGTCACCGGTTTTTAAGTCATCAGCCACTAGCTCTAGAAAGCACGGCTTTAAATTATCATCGCAATTATTATTAAATATATAATATTTAAATCTTTTTTTAAATAATTAAAAAATATGTTTAAGATAATTTTATTACATCAAAATTTAATATATTATTTTCAATAAAAAAAATACATTTTATTTTAATATTGTGAGTTTCAACGAAGGTAGTGCAATTTTCAGACTTTGTTACTTTAGGTGTCAATATTTGTTTACAATTGTCGTGCACCTTGAGGAAGAAAAAAAATTGAAACTCTAAAGAAATTATACTTGAATTCTGTAAATTTCAAACATAAAACTAAAAACCTACCAGACCTAAATTTAAATGATATTCTCCTCTAAAAAGGTTATATGATATTCTCAATATTTATTATAATAAATAAAATGTGTATTTTAAGTAAAACAAACGCACATAATGAAATACACATTGTTTGTTCTTCAAATGTTTAATTCCCCCTAACAACCATCATGTGAACATATGTCCAATTCAAGAACTTTGTAGCATGGTGGCTTTGAATATATATATTCATGATGACAACGTTTTCTTATGCTGATGATGTGAATAACGACGATATGTTTTATCCCGGTGTTGTGAAAAATAGGAAGAGTTTGCATCTATGACTGTAAGCTGTTGTTGATGTGTTGACATTTAATACTTGAGGAGTCTTGAGCCTAAAAAGGTGAAGTAGTTTAAGCAGTAGAAGGAGAAGTGTGAGGGATGTAGATGAGTAGTTCACGGCGGAGTGATAACGACATGATTAATCCATTGGGGTATTTTTAAAAGGTCTAATATGGTAAGCTGATTAAGAGAGTATAAAATATGAAGAGATAAAGAAGTGAAAAGAGACGATGATAAGAAGGGATATAACGTAGGTGCCTTTCGAGTAAGTGATGAAGTTAAATATAATCTTCTTAAACAAATAATCTTCTTAAGATGAATGTTAGGTAGGAACATATAAGGTGTGTATTGAGTAGTGAAAGATAATAGGAATGAGGATAGCGGTGAATAAGACGGAAATTGATTAGAAGAGAGCGAGATGAATATGAAAGAAGATAAGAGGTAATAGTCATAATGTTTGACGATAATAATAATGACCGGTATCGAGAGAATAAAACCTTAAATTATAATGAAGTTTTAGTGAGGAAAGTTGCTGACGTAGAAAGTATCGATAAGGTGAGATAATAACTTTGAATTAGAATGAAGTTAAGATTAGGGGAATGGTCGAGGTTATAGATGACGACAAATGTGAGACGGGGATTAAGGTATAAAGTCGTAATAATGAGAGGGATAAGTAGGAAAGAGTTATTGACGATGGTGAGGTGAAACCTAGTTGTATAGAGAGGAGACGTTATATGTAATGTTAATGGAGAAGTAAACATCTTAAAACTAAGAAGGAGGAATAGGGTGTGCTATCAGGATAAAATATCTATAGAGCCTAAAATAGACGAGAGAATAGAGCATGTCCGTAAGATGAATAATAAAATAAAATAGAGGGTTGTTGACGTAGAAACGAGTCGTGCTTAAGGGTTGGATTGATGAGGAGATAATTTAGAGATATAGACGGTAATAGAGAGTAATGATGAGGAATCATATGACTATGACAAAGAGTGATGACAATTGATATTATATACAAGTGTATAAATAAATATGATGAGAAATGATGATACTTGCGTTAATATGATGATGAGAGTGATGATGTTTATATTATAATGATGATGAGAATGAGAATGATGATGTCTATATTACTATGAAGATGAGAATGATGATGTATATATTATAATGATGATGAGAATGACGATGTCTATATTATTTTGATGATGACAATGATGGTGTTTATTTATGAAGACGATGAGAATGATGACGATGTGTTTTGCATTGATGTTGTGCATATTAGGGAGAGTCTTGCATTTATGAATGTGAATTCATGATGACGTGATGATGTGTAATACCTGATGAGTCTGTCACCATGCATGCATATAGAGTCGTGTCTAGGAATTATGAAGATGAAATGACGATGAAAGTCCAGTAACATATCTCTGGCAATTTATGACGATGAAAGTCCAGTAACATATCTCTGGCAAATTATGACGACGATAAGTGTGGTACCACATTCATATAGGTCTTAGGGTGAGTCCATATGCATTTAAATGATGATACTTATACTTGGTGTTTTTAAGTGTGAATTGAATGAGATGATGATATGTATGATTAGTTGAGAAGAGTATAATAAATGTCGATGATCATATGACGACAGAATATTGTTATTGTTGTATTATAATGTTGTGCGTGCTTTTCCCTAATATTATGTTACGGTAGGATTTCTCACCCTTTGTTGTTGTTGTGTTGTTTTCTTTGTGGTGATTGTACTCCCGGGTACAGACACTCAGGTTGAGGAAGTTTAGTTGTGGGACGACTTAGAAGGTGGAGATGGAATATGTCTTCCGTCTAGTTTTCATTTTATTTAGTAACCTATTAAGCATGTAGTCGCTACGAGCTCTGATTCTTGTAACACTAGGGTTGAGGTTGACGTTGAAATTAATTTTTTTTAAGTCGAGAACTTGGAAATATTGTTATTTCTATTTATGATGTTGAATAACAAGGATAATCAATATTAATGAAATCAGTGAAATGTTTTCTGCTGTTGAAATTATTATTTAAAGAAAGTGTTTATGTTATATGTGATATATTGACGAGTTTTGTAACATCCTCTTTATTAAATATATAATTATTATTTAATAATTATCGTCGGGAAATAGGGTGTTACAACACACACATGCATTAGTAGTAAATAAAATCACACACATGATCATGGGTCTTATTTTAAATATGTAACATACTATATCATGGCAGATTGCTATAATATAATACGTGATAAATGACCCGATGGTAAAATAAAATATTAATTATTAGCTATCTATGTAGCTTGCAATTAATTATTGGTGAGGAGATCTTGCAACATTTCCTCCAAGATGTAAGGCTCGATGTCATTGCTCGGTGGGTTGGCAGAGTCATTAGCACTCCAAACAAAAAGTCCAAGGAGTGATTTGTTGTTGATAAGTCTTGTGACGCCCTCAGTGAACACCTCTCGGTTCATCTTAGTATCACTTGGATCGGTGCTAACACCTGCCAAAACTTTAAGCTCACCGTAATCCGTTACTAGTTGATTGAAGAGATCATCAAACTCATTCTTTGAGGATATAGTTTGATTGTAGAACTTGTAGTCAACATAGTTAATATCCATTTTGTGGTCCCAAAACAATTTGTGGTAGTGGGCTTGGAGGAGCTGTGTCGGAGCAATGGACACATATTCCATGGATTTGGATACATGCTTATCCTTCTTGAGATGTTTAATAACTTGTCCAATGCAGTTGGAGAAGTCAGCACCAGTCACACTAGAATCGATATACTCATAGTTAATATCAATACCATCAATTATGCTATTGCAGTGGCAGCTACCAGAATCATCATTGACAAGGTAGTTCTCATAGTCTTGAATGATATGTCTGATCGAGTTTATGGCATTGAAAATCCATACCTTTTTCTCCTTAGGATTGAATGGATATGTAGTGCCATGGCCTCCGATAGTTATCATAACCTTCATATTCTTGTGTTCTTTCTTGTGTTTGAACACTTTTTCTGGGCTGAAGTAATCAAAGTTCCAATGGCGGACGAAATGTCCTGTAACACCCATAATAAGATTGCCTAGGATCTTATACGAGTATTAGAATTTCGTACTGGATACATTAATTTACAATATAAAAGTTCATACAAATATTACAACACACTGTAATATTACATCCAAAGTTAATACATTTCTCTTGTTACTTGTACATCAAGTGTCACAACATATAATACATCCATATAATACAATTATCCAAACATATAACAACAGCACGATCAGTCCGTAGCCTTCTCCTTACCCTTGTTGCGTGCTGATTGCGATCCTGCCTGTGAACCTGCACCAGAAGGAATGGGATGAGACATAATGTCTCAGTGAGCTCTACCCAACCTACTGTTAGGCGACCACAGGGAACCTAGGGTCGCCATGCCTACCTTGGCAATTTAGGGGAATTCTAGAATCGCCAAGTCTTTAAACCTGCCTATGACTTTAACTATAATCTATCTTTAACTGTGAAACTTCCTGTAACTATAACTTTTACTATGACTGTATAACATAAAGCAAATAAAGTGTTTTATGTTAGCTGTTAGCGTTGAACAAACAATTATCTGAGTTCATTTTACGGAGTGCGGCCCGGGTGGAGTAACCCCGAGGACAGCTCCCTATGAACCGGTGAAACTCCTATCATATCAGGCTATCACCGGACTCCCTATGAAATTGCATGTGGATAACCCTCTCGGAGAGATCCCATCCGGCGAAACCCGGAGTCTGCTGAACATGCCTTTGACTTTGAATTATTTTTTATACTTTGACTTTGATAAAAGAGTGTATAAATATATATACTTGCCTGTTACTTTGATCATATAAACTTTTCCTATAATCCTTAACCTTTGACATGGGGTACGTGGCTTATCGTTCTCATAAGCCTACTATGACTGTTAAGCATTTCCTATTACATTATATCCTTAAGTGGATAAACTATGAATTGGTCTTCAACCTATAACTCTCATCTCCTATCAAGGATCTCAATGTAACACTATCATATGCCGTCTTAGGCTTGTCTATTCCTTTAACCTTTATACTCATCATGCGTTGCTAATCCCGTGTTCATTTTATTCCGTATACGTTATATGCCCTCGGATATGCCCACAATGGTGTTTTTCTTATAAAATAAGGTTTGCTTTGAAAAGGGTTATTAAAAGCCTTGCCTAACGCGTAAACAGTGCACAGAACGAAGCAGAACAGTCATGAAAAGTCTGCTCAACTTCGCTCTGCGAAGTCTACTTCGCTTTGCGAAGGTAGGCAGTGATGCCTCGCCAAACAGTAGCTCTGATGTTCGCACTGCGAACCTGTCAGTACAGGAATGGTTCAAAACTTGCTTCTTTTCACCATTTTTGACATAATAAGGCATACCCAAGCATCATAACAGTATAAAGAACGAATTACAACTATAAATTGAATGATTAACATGTGATTGAACAAGGAATTAGCAAACACAAGGAATTAGGGTAAAAACTCTATAACTTACCCATGATGCATAACACATGAAAACCACTCTAAGAGGGTTATGACAACCCAAGAGAGCTCACCTATTTTCTGGATTGGTGTTGGCTAAGCCTCAAACCCTAAGATTCCACTTGTGAAATTCTCCTTCTTATTCTTGCTCCAAAAATTTCCCAACAAAAGCTTGCTTGCCTCACAAATGTTTAGGAAGGAGTTTACTATCTTAAAGGATGAAGATTAGATGATGAAGATGGTGAGGATATGGGGCGAAAATGAGGGGAGAAAGGAAGGGAAAAATTCTGGTTTTTGATGTAGAAGAAAAATGAGTAGAAACTCATAAACTTTCATATATATCCAAAAAGCCTTTCCTCTTAATTACTATTATGCCACTTGCTTGTAAACGAAGTTTCTATGGCTTATAACTGGTACATTTAAACGGGATATTACACTCTACCCCCCTTAAAGAAATTTCGTCCTCGAAATTTAGAAATTACCTGCAAAAAGATGCGGATAACTCTCTTGCATCTCTGATTCCAATTCCCACGTAGCTTCACCGTAGGGAGAACCTTTCCATATAACTTTGACAATCGGAATCTCTTTGTTCCTCAATGCTTTAACATCACGTTCAACAATCCGTTCCGGTTCGGGTCGAAAAGTCAAATCTGATCTTAAGTCGATAGATTCCAACTCTACTGGTTGATGAGGATCAGGAATGAACTTCCTTAACTGTGAAACATGGAAAACATCATGTAATCCTGACATCGCCGGTGGCAGAGCCAATTGATAAGCTGCTGGTCCGACTCGTTTAAGTATCTCAAATGGCCCAATAAATCTTGGACTCAATTTCTTAGTCCTGAAAACACCTCGTAGTCCCAACTTAGGGGTAACTTTCAGGAAAACATGATCTCCCACTTCAAACTCTAGAGGTCTTCGCCTCTTGTCCGCATAACTCTTCTGTCGACTTTGAGCAGTTCTAATCTTATCCTGGATGGATTTAATCTTCAAAGTGGTTTCCTGGATAATCTCAGGTCCCAAAATACTCTTATCTCCCACCTCTGACCAACAAAGCGGTGTTCTACACCTCCTGCCATATAATGCCTCATAGGGTGCCATTCCGATGCTAGAATGGTAACTGTTATTATACGAAAATTCAATCAAAGGCAGATGGTGATTCCAAGTTGCTCCATCCTCTAAAGTGCATGCACGTAACATATCCTCCAATGTCTGTATAGTTCTTTCTGATTGTCCATCTGTTTGAGGATGATGCGACGTACTCAACTTCAACCTTGTTCCCAAAGCCTTCTGAAAAGCTTTCCAAAAGTGAGAAGTAAAGATAGGATCTCTATCTGACACAATGCTGGTCGGAACACCATGTAGTTTCACAATCTCCGCTATGAACAATTCTGCATACTGAGCAGCCCTGTAAGTAGTCCTAACCGGTAAAAAGTGAGCAGACTTAGTTAACCGATCCACAACTACCCAAATTGAATCATGTCCCCGTTGAGTCCGAGGTAACCCTGTCACAAAATCCATAGAGATTTCTTCCCATTTCCACTGAGGGATCTCTAATGGTACAAGCATCCCTGCCGGCCTCTGATGTTCAATTTTCACTTGTTGACACACAACACAACGTGATACGAACTCCGCGATATCAGTCTTCATCCCTGGCCACCAATAATCTTTCTTTAAATCTTGATACATTTTAGTGGTACCCGGATGAATACTGAAACTACTCTTGTGTGCCTCTTCTAGAATCAACCTCTTTAAACTAGCATCATTTGGAACACAAACTCTACCTTCAAACAGCAGAATACCATCCGAAGCCCTTGAAAATTCTGACTGACTAATCCTCCTCTGAAGATTCACATCTGATTCTTGAGCTTGCGCGATTCGGGACCGCAAATCACAAGTAACCTCCATTTTTTGTAACAAGACGCCATCATCTATTTCTGTAACGCTGAGATTAAGATCTCGAAATTTCTCATACAATCCACAGGTATGCATCAGTATTTCTGCTTTAATCAAAGATTTCCTGCTCAAGGCGTCCGCAACTACATTCGCCTTCCCAGGGTGATACTTTAACTCGAAATCAAAATCCTTTAAATATTCCATCCATCTCCTCTGTCTCATGTTCAGTTCCCGTTGGTCGAACAAATACTTTAAACTTTTGTGGTCACTGAACAAATCAAATTGTGCTCCATACAAATGGTGCCTCCACACTTTCAAAGCAAAAACTATTGCCGCCAACTCAAGGTCGTGAGTGGGGTAATTCTCCTCATGAGATTTAAGCTGCCGAGAAGCATAAGCTATCACATTACCTTCTTGCATGAGCACACTGCCTAGTCCTTTAGAGGACGCATCACAATAAACCACGTATTTCTTTTCAGGGTCAGGTATTGCCAATACTGGAGCCTTGGATAATTTCTTCCTCAAAGTCCGGAAACTTTTCTCACAATCTTCGTCCCAGACGAAAGGCACATCTTTCCTTGTGAGGCGTGTCAATGGCATGGCAATCTGTGAAAATCTCATAATGAATCTCCGGTAGTAACCTGCTAAACCGAGGAAACTCCGAACCTCTGTTACATTCGTTGGTCTAGCCCAATTAAGGACAGCTTCAACCTTTGATGAGTCAACTGACACTCCTCCTTTAGAAATAACATGCCCCAAAAACTGGATTTCCGATAACCAAAATTCACATTTGCTGAATTTTGCATATAACTGATTTTCTCTAAGGATGTCCAAAACAATCCTCAGATGTTGAGCATGTTCCTGTGAGTCCTTCGAGTAGATCAAAATATCATCTATGAAGATTACAACAAACTGATCCAGGTAAGGCTGGAATATTCTATTCATATAATCCATGAACACTGCTGGAGCATTAGTCACTCCAAACGGCATAACCAGAAATTCATAATGTCCGTAACGTGTTCTGAACGCCGTCTTGGACACATCTGACGATTTGATACGAATCTGGTGGTATCCTGATCTGAGATCAATCTTTGAAAACACTGCAGCTCCTTTGAGTTGATCCAAAAGATCATCAATCCTCGGTAACGGATACTTGTTCTTAATAGTTACTTTATTCAACCGACGGTAGTCAATGCACAATCTCATGCTACCATCCTTCTTCTCAACCAACAACACTGGCGCACCCCAAGGTGACACACTGGGCCTGATGAAATGTTTCTGAATCAAGTCTTCTAACTGAGACTTCAATTCCTTTAACTCTGATGGTGACATTCTATAAGGCGCCACTGATACTGGTTCTGATCCCGGAATGAGATCAATAGAAAACTCAACTTCCCGTTCCGGGGGCAAATTACTTATCTCTGAAGGGAAAACATCCAAATAGTCACTGACAACAGGAATGTCACTGGGACTCAGTTCTGATTCTGAAGTCACAGTAACCATCACATAAAAACCATTATCCTGGGCACACATAAGCTGAGTAAGCTGATGCGTGCGGTTGATTAACTCTGACAGAGCCACACCTTCGGTCGTATCATCTGTAGGCATAAAGATACACTTCTCCGCACATCCAATATACACATGGTTAGCAGATAACCAATCCATTCCTAAGATCACATCAAGCTGTATCATGGGAAGACACACCAAATCTATATAGTATGTCTTACTAGATACAGTGATCGGGCAATTTTCACATATAAAACTAGCTACTACTCCGCCTTCAGTAGCGGTGGATACCGTCATAGGAGGTATCAACGGTAACATAGACAATTGTAAAGCTTCAACACACTTGTAAGAAATAAAGGAACATGTTGCACCACAATCAAAAAGCACTTTAACTGGAGTTTGGCCTAAGTAACACATACCAGCAATTAAATCTTCATTTGCCAAGGCCTTCTGGCCATCAAGGGAGTACACTCTGCCCTTACTTGTTGTAGTACCTTCAGCTCCACTTTTATTCTTTCTTTCTGGACAGTTTGCAAAAACGTGTCCCGGTTGCCTACACCAGAAACACACACCCGTACGTCTCATGCATTCACCACGATGTAGTTTTCCACAGTATTTGCAATTGTCATTCGCCTGTGGTGTAAATGACTGTTTTCCCCTCTTTGGAGAACCCTTAGGCTTGTTCTCTTGATACCTATCTGGAAACTTTCCCTTTCTCTTTTCATATGCTGCAGCTTTCTCTTTCGCGGTCTTGGCAAAACCCGCCTCCGCAACCAAACTATCATGGACCATCTCGTCGTAGGTAGTATTCCTTTGTAGACTCACGGCTGTATCAATCTCACCTCTCAGCCCACGCCTATACTGATTCATCTTCCAATTCTCATTAGCGGCATACTCGTTGTGAGAGGAGTAATACGACAACTCTTCAAACTTCTTTGTAAACTCGGTGACTGACATGCCACCTTGTTTCAGCTCAAGAAATTCCTGTTCTTTCTTCACTTTATAAGACATTGGGATATACTTCTCTATCATTGCTTCCTTGAAGTTATCCCAATTTACCTCAACATCATTTGCTATCATTCGGCGTTGAGCGGATTCCCACCAATCTTCCGCTGCGCCTCTGAACTGGTTAGTGGCCAACAATACTTTACTTTCCTCAGGGCAATCCACCATCCGGAACACTTTCTCTATCTGTTTCAGCCATCTCTTGGCCTCTGGAGGTTCACCTTCCCCATTGAACTCAGGAGGATGATTTCTGTTAAATTCCCGGTAGGACGGATTCGCCACTGCTGGTGGTGGTGTCTGCTGTTGAGCACCTTGTCCATGGTGCATCATTCCCATCCATTCTTGCTGAGCTTGGGCCTGTTGTTGGGCTTGCTGCTGCATCATGAGCATCATCTGCTGATGCTGTAACGCAGCCTGAGCTTGCTGCTCCTGGTACTGTTGCTGCAACGCCTGTTGCTGTTGCATCATTTGAGCCCAAAATTGCATATTAGGGTCTCCTCCGGCTTCCTCAGCATTAGCCTGATTTGATCTAGGCCTGCCAGGACCTCTTCTCCTCCCAGACATATTATCCTAACTGTCATACACAAGTCAAAGTGATCAGTTTCAACCAGATATAACATTTAGAATAAAGTCCCGGATCCAAGAGATCCACAAACTTGAATTGTATTTTAATGACCCAAGGCACGGTCTGAATCGACCTGCTCTGATACCAAATTGTAACACCCATAATAAGATTGCCTAGGATCTTATACGAGTATTAGAATTTCGTACTGGATACATTAATTTACAATATAAAAGTTCATACAAATATTACAACACACTGTAATATTACATCCAAAGTTAATACATTTCTCTTGTTACTTGTACATCAAGTGTCACAACATATAATACATCCATATAATACAATTATCCAAACATATAACAACAGCACGATCAGTCCGTAGCCTTCTCCTTACCCTTGTTGCGTGCTGATTGCGATCCTGCCTGTGAACCTGCACCAGAAGGAATGGGATGAGACATAATGTCTCAGTGAGCTCTACCCAACCTACTGTTAGGCGACCACAGGGAACCTAGGGTCGCCATGCCTACCTTGGCAATTTAGGGGAATTCTAGAATCGCCAAGTCTTTAAACCTGCCTATGACTTTAACTATAATCTATCTTTAACTGTGAAACTTCCTGTAACTATAACTTTTACTATGACTGTATAACATAAAGCAAATAAAGTGTTTTATGTTAGCTGTTAGCGTTGAACAAACAATTATCTGAGTTCATTTTACGGAGTGCGGCCCGGGTGGAGTAACCCCGAGGACAGCTCCCTATGAACCGGTGAAACTCCTATCATATCAGGCTATCACCGGACTCCCTATGAAATTGCATGTGGATAACCCTCTCGGAGAGATCCCATCCGGCGAAACCCGGAGTCTGCTGAACATGCCTTTGACTTTGAATTATTTTTTATACTTTGACTTTGATAAAAGAGTGTATAAATATATATACTTGCCTGTTACTTTGATCATATAAACTTTTCCTATAATCCTTAACCTTTGACATGGGGTACGTGGCTTATCGTTCTCATAAGCCTACTATGACTGTTAAGCATTTCCTATTACATTATATCCTTAAGTGGATAAACTATGAATTGGTCTTCAACCTATAACTCTCATCTCCTATCAAGGATCTTGTTGAGTCTTTTGGTATTGGCTGCATGTTTTGGCAAAACCAAAGTGTTGTTTGGAAGCATCTCCACATTTATAACAAGTCTTCAGTTGCAAGAAATTTCATTTGAAGATGTTCAGAAGCTCAAAGTGACATCAGAAGCTGAATGCCTCATCAGAAGCACTGTAGCTGTTCAGAAGCTGAATTCAGGTTCTGATGGATGTGTTGACTTTTGTTGACTTCATCAGAAGCTGATGTTTTTCAAGATATTTTTATACGAATCTTAGCAACATTTGACAAGGATTTGTTCCAGAATTATTGCTTCTAGATTGCTGTTGGTTTGGAGAAGATTTAATGAAGATTTGATTTTAAAATATGAAGATCGTATTATTTTTGCAGAATCTTTAAAAGATACATTCCTGTTTTATTTGTTACCTTATTGGAACAATCTTATTCCAGTAACAAATCAATTCAGAAGATTTGGAGCAAAATTAAGAGGCTTGCTGAAGATTATAAAAGGAGGAGCTATGCTATTGAAGACTTACGAATTTACAGAGTCATAATTCAGAGAATAGAGTCTGTGTTTTAAACTTAGAGTTTTTATTGTGCATCACTCATGTTTGAGTTGATTTAGGAGTTTAATTGAGTTGTAATTCATTCTAAGCCTTTAGGTACGAATGAAGTTTTGTCTTTGAAGTTTTTCTGAAAAACAGGGTAGTTGTGTTTCAGAACTGGTTAAGTTCAAAGGGTAGTTCAAGTGGCTGGGTTGTAGTTACTTGAATAGGAAGTTAGAGGTTTTCTAATACTCAACGTGTTGGGTAGAATTCAAGACTAGGTGGAGATTAATTGCTTGGGATAGGAACTGGGAGTCAGTGTCTGAGTCTTAAGGATTAATTCCAATAGTGGAATTCCTTCCTGGATTGGTATCCCCCAGAGTAGGAGGTGTTTACTCCGAACTGGGTTAACAAACCTTGTGTGTTTTTTAGCTTTCCTGCACTTTATTTTCTTGCTTTGCATTGTGTTTTGGTGTGCTCTGTTTTAAGCAAACTATTGTGCCCTGCGTATAGTTCAGAACCTGACTGGTTCAGAACCTGAAATCTCTTAAGTATTGCCTGGCCAGAATTTCAATTGGCATCAGAGCAGGCACCCTGCCTGTATTTTGGGTGAGATCCAGAGGACTTAATTTCTGGTAAGCATGGATAGAGAAGGAGGATATGTCAATAGACCACCCCTACTAGATGGCACAAACTATGAGTATTGGAAGTCAAGGATGTGTGCTTTTCTAAAGTCTATTGACAACAGGACTTGGAAAGCTGTGATTAAAGGCTGGGATCATCCTGTGTATACAGACAAAGATGGTAACAAGACTGAGGTTCTGAAGCCTGAGGAGGAATGGACCAAAGCTGAAGATGATCTGTCACTAGGAAATTCAAAAGCTTTGAATGCTATCTTTAATGGTGTTGATCAGAACATGTTCAGACTCATCAAACAATGTACTGTGGCTAAGGATGCGTGGGAAATTCTGAAGACCACTCATGAAGGAACTTCTAAGGTAAAGATGTCCAGATTGCAGCTGCTGACCACCAAATTTGAGAACCTGAAGATGAAGGAAGATGAATCCATTCAGGATTTTTACATGAATGTGCTGGATATGGCAAATTCATTTGACTCTCTTGGTGAAAAGATGTCTGATGAGAAGTTAGTCAGAAAAATCCTCAGGTCCCTGCCCAGAAGGTTTGACATGAAGGTTACAGCAATTGAGGAGGCTCATGATATTTCTGCTATGAAGGTTGAAGAGCTCATTGGTTCTTTGTTAAATTTTGAGACTGCCTTCTGCAAACAGCCTGATAAGAAAGGGAAAGGTATAGCTTTTTCTGTGAATGCTGAAGCTGATGATCAACAAGAGTCTGAGGAGGATGACTTATCAGAAGCTCTAGTATTGCTGGGAAAACAATTCAACAAGATTCTGAAGAATGTTAACAGAAAAGCCAGAGGCAAAGGTCAGAATTTTAGATTCAATAACAAGAAGCAACAAACTGATGAGAAGAAGACCAAGTCTGAGGAGAAAAGCAACCAAGCCAAAGGTGTGCAGTGCTATGAGTGTGAAGGCTATGGGCATATCAAATCTGAATGTCCTACTTTTCTTAAGAAGCAGAAGAAGAGCCTAGCTGTTGCATGGTCTGATGATGGTTCTGAAGATGATGATGTTAGTGAATCTGATATGTGTGATACTGGTCTGGTTGTAAGGTCAGGAGCTATCTTGAAGAAGGAACCTGTTTTAGAGTCTGAGACCTTTTCAGAGTCTGACTCAGAGTCTGAAGCCTCATATGTGTCTGAAGCAACTAAAACCTCATATGATGAACTAGCTGATAACTACAAGAAGCTGTATGCCAGAAGTGCTGAGGTTTGCAAACAAGTTTTGGATCAGAAAGAGACTATTCTTCAACTGGAGGCTGAAAAAGGTGAACTGTTAGTGCAGAATTCAGATTTAAAAGAAGAAGTGAACCAACTGAACTCCCAACTTGATCAAATGAAGAAGCAAGTGAAGATGTTGAACTCTGCTACTGATAAGTTGGAGGACATTTTGGGGAATCAGCAACAAGGAAAAACTGGTTTAGGTTTTGTTGATCAGACTCAGATTCCTAAACAGATGAGTTTTGTTCCTGCTACTCAAACTCATGACTCTATGGTTGGAACATCAAAGAGGAGACCTCAGAAACAAGCCCAGATGCAAGCTCAGAAGAGACCTCAGATGCAAGGTCAGAAGTATGTTCAGATGCATGGTCAGATGCTACCTCAGAAGCAACCCCAGAAATCTTTCAGAAACAGAAGGAGGAGGAATCATCCATGGGTCTGTCATCATTGTGGAAAGAGAGGGCATATCAAACCATTCTGCTTTAAATTGTATGGTTACCCTGAACACTTTCAATTTAGAAGAGTGCAACCAGCTGCACCCAGACACAGTGTTCAGAAGGTGTGGAAACCTAAGGTTCAGAATGTAGGCCTGATTGCTCATACTTCATTGAGAGCCACCTCTAAAGAAGACTGGTATTTTGATAGTGGGTGTTCAAGGCACATGACTGGTGTGAAGAAGCTGTTGAGCAATATCAGATCATATTCCAAAAGCTATGTGACATTTGGAGATGGTGTAAAAGGTCAGATTCTGGGTATTGGAGATTTGATCAGAGAAGGTTTGCCCAGACTTAATGATGTGCTACTGGTGGAAGGATTAACCTCTAATCTGATCAGTATCAGCCAACTTTGTGATCAAGAATTGAAGGTTAATTTCAACAAGCTAGAGTGTATTGTTACTGATCAAGAAGATAAGATTCAGATGAGAGGCTGCAGATCCAAAGACAATTGTTATTTGTGGGTTTCTGAAGAAGAAAGAAGTTTGACTTCTTGTCTTATGAGCTCAGAAGAGGAAGTCAAGCTCTGGCACCAGAAGTTAGGTCATCTGCATCTGAAAGGCATGAAGAAAATCCTAAGTACTGAAGCTATCAGAGGTGTACCAAATCTGAAGATCAATGAGGACAATGTTTGTGGTGATTGTCAAATTGGGAAACAAACAAGAAAGTCTCATCCCAGATTAGTTCACCAGGTAACTACTAAAGTACTAGAACTTGTTCATATGGATTTAATGGGGCCTATGCAAGTAGAAAGTATTGGAGGGAAGAGGTATGCTTTTGTAATGGTAGATGACTACTCAAGATTCACATGGATCAACTTTGTTAGAGAGAAGTCTGATACTTTTGAAGTGTTTAAAGACTTATGTACTCAATTACAAAGAGAGAAGGACTGTGGGATTGTCAGAATCAGAAGTGATCATGGCAAAGAATTTGAGAACAAGAGTTTTTCAGAATTTTGTGCTTCTGAAGGTATAAAGCATGAGTTTTCTGCACCTATCACACCTCAGCAAAATGGTGTAGTTGAGAGGAAGAATAGGACTTTGGCAGAATGTGCAAGAGTGATGCTGCATGCTAAGAAACTTCCATATATGTTCTGGGCTGAAGCAATGAACACTGCATGCTATATCCATAATAGAGTCACTCTGAAGAAAGGAACAGCATCTACATTGTATGAACTATGGAAAGGAAGGAAGCCTACAGTCAAATATTTTCATGTGTTTGGCAGTAAATGTTACATTTTGGCTGACAGAGAAAATAGAAGAAAACTGGATCCTAAGTCTGATGAGGGCATATTCCTGGGTTATTCAGTAAACAGCAGAGCTTATAGGGTGTTTAATTCAAGAACTAAAGTTGTGATGGAGTCCATTAATGTGGTAATTGATGATCTAACTGCTGAGAAAGATAGAAGTGAGTCTGAAGTTGTTCCAGAGTCTGAACCATCAGAAGAACAAACTTCAGAAGCTGAAATTCATCCAGAGTCTGAAGAAGCAGATGTACATCCAGAACATAATTCTACCAATAAAGGGCCATCTATTAGAATTCAGAAGGATCATCCTAAGGAGCTTATCATTGGGAGTTTGGATCAAGGGGTCAGAACCAGGAGATCAGAACCAGCTGCTACTGATTCATGTTTTGTGTCTAAGTTTGAACCCAAAAATGTGAAAGAAGCCCTGACTGATGAATTTTGGATTGAAGCAATGCAAGATGAGTTGAATCAATTCAAAAGGAGTGAAGTGTGGGATCTGGTTCCAAGACCTGAAGGGTTGAATGTGATTGGGACTAAGTGGATATTCAAGAATAAAACAGATGAAAATGGTACTGTAGTCAGAAACAAGGCAAGGTTAGTTGCTCAGGGGTATACTCAAGTTGAGGGACTTGATTTTGATGAGACCTTTGCACCTGTGGCCAGACTAGAGTCCATAAGACTACTGTTGGGTGTTTCCTGCATTCTCAAGTTCAAGCTATTTCAGATGGATGTGAAGAGTGCATTTCTGAATGGATATCTGCAAGAAGAAGTGTATGTTGAACAGCCTAAAGGATTTGTGGATCATAATTTTCCTAATCATGTTTACAAACTGAAGAAGGCCTTGTATGGATTGAAGCAAGCACCAAGAGCATGGTATGAAAGATTAACTCAGTTTCTTGTGGCTCAAGGTTACAGAAAAGGAGGTTCTGATAAGACATTGTTTGTGAAAGATGAAAATGGGAATCTGATGATTGCACAGATTTATGTGGATGATATAGTGTTTGGAGGGATGTCTCAGAAGATGGTCAAACTGTTTGTTCAACAAATGCAGTCAGAGTTTGAAATGAGTCTAGTTGGTGAACTGACTTATTTTCTTGGTTTACAAGTCAAGCAAATGGAAGATACAATCTTCATCTCTCAGAGTAAATATACCAAGAACATAGTAAAGAAGTTTGGAATGGAATCAGCTGCTCATAAGAAGACACCAGCTGCTACTCATCTGAAGCTAACCAAAGATGAACAAGGAGTATCAGTTGATCAGAGTCAGTACAGAAGCATGATAGGGAGCCTATTGTATTTAACTGCAAGCAGACCTGATATCACTTATGCTGTTGGAGTTTGTGTAAGATATCAAGCTGATCCTAAGATGAGTCATCTGACACAAGTTAAAAGGATCCTGAAGTATGTTAATAGCACAAGTGACTATGGAATCATGTACTCACACAGTTCAAATTCTGAACTGATGGGATATTGTGATGCTGACTGGGCTGGAAGTGCTGATGACAGGAAGAGCACCTCAGGAGGTTGTTTCTTTTTGGGAAATAACTTAATTTCATGGTTTAGCAAGAAGCAAAACTGTGTGTCATTGTCAACTGCTGAAGCTGAGTACATTGCTGCTGGGAGTAGTTGCTCACAATTGGTGTGGATGAAGCAGATGCTGGAGGAGTACAACATTGAACAAGGTGTTATGACATTGTTTTGCGACAATTTGAGTGCCATCAACATCTCTAAGAATCCAATTCAGCACAGTAGAACCAAACACATAGACATCAGGCACCATTTTATCAGAAACCTTGTGGAGAATAAAGTTATTCAACTGGAGCATGTAGCTACTGAAGAACAAGTTGCTGACATTTTCACAAAGGCTTTGGATGCTAAGCAGTTTGAAAACTTAAGAAGCAAGTTAGGTGTGTGTTTGCATGAAGAATTATAGCAATTACTGCAAACTGGATGTGAGGAAGATAGAGTACCTGCCAGTTGTGCCTATGCTAAGTGTGATCCTGAACCTGAGTCTGAATCTACCAAGTTGTCAAGGATTTGTGCTACCTGTTTTGTTTTTATTCCCTATTTGAAGACTATGATTTGTCAGAATTTTATGGCTAAAAAGGGGGAGAAAATCTTATGCAATGTGTTGGCTCTGTTGGCTCTGATACCAAGAGTTAGAAGATGTATTGCTGCATTTCAGATATATGTGTCTTTGATTCAGAAGGTGTTTTGCTCTGAAACCAAAGCATTATATGACCAAGGGGGAATATGTGTCTCAGGGGGAGTACAAGATTGTTCTGATCCTGAGTGTTTTAGTGATCCTGAAGTGTGCATCTGATGCATCTGATATGCTCTGATACCATGTTTCTCTGTAGTTCAGTAGTGAGGGGGAGTTTGTGTGAGAAGCTGAGTTGCAGGGGGAGTATTGTGGAGATTCAGAGTATGTGTGATGATCAGGAGTTGATCAGCAGTTCTGATACCTTGGAGTAGCTCTGATGTGTTTAAGTATGTTTGTGTGCTTCAGGAGATCAGAAGCTGAAGCTGTTTGTTTGTTTAACATAGCTGAATCCGCTGCCTAAACTGATTGCTATGATGTATCTTTGTGGAGTTCTTCTTTGCTAAGTTGATTAAGGGAGATAGGTTTGTTAACCCAGTTCGGAGTAAACACCTCCTACTCTGGGGGATACCAATCCAGGAAGGAATTCCACTATTGGAATTAATCCTTAAGACTCAGACACTGACTCCCAGTTCCTATCCCAAGCAATTAATCTCCACCTAGTCTTGAATTCTACCCAACACGTTGAGTATTAGAAAACCTCTAACTTCCTATTCAAGTAACTACAACCCAGCCACTTGAACTACCCTTTGAACTTAACCAGTTCTGAAACACAACTACCCTGTTTTTCAGAAAAACTTCAAAGACAAAACTTCATTCGTACCTAAAGGCTTAGAATGAATTACAACTCAATTAAACTCCTAAATCAACTCAAACATGAGTGATGCACAATAAAAACTCTAAGTTTAAAACACAGACTCTATTCTCTGAATTATGACTTTGTAAATTCGTAAGTCTTCAATAGCATAGCTCCTCCTTTTATAATCTTCAGCAAGCCTCTTAATTTTGCTCCAAATCTTCTGAATTGATTTGTTACTGGAATAAGATTGTTCCAATAAGGTAACAAATAAAACAGGAATGTATCTTTTAAAGATTCTGCAAAAATAATACGATCTTCATATTTTAAAATCAAATCTTCATTAAATCTTCTCCAAACCAACAGCAATCTAGAAGCAATAATTCTGGAACAAATCCTTGTCAAATGTTGCTAAGATTCGTATAAAAATATCTTGAAAAACATCAGCTTCTGATGAAGTCAACAAAAGTCAACACATCCATCAGAACCTGAATTCAGCTTCTGAACAGCTACAGTGCTTCTGATGAGGCATTCAGCTTCTGATGTCACTTTGAGCTTCTGAACATCTTCAAATGAAATTTCTTGCAACTGAAGACTTGTTATAAATGTGGAGATGCTTCCAAACAACACTTTGGTTTTGCCAAAACATGCAGCCAATACCAAAAGACTCAACAATCTCCCCCTTTGGCAAATTTTTGGCTAAAACCATCCAAGTTCTTCAATCTCCCTTAATCAACTTAGCAAAGAAGAACTCCACAAAGATACATCATAGCAATCAGTTTAGGCAGCGGATTCAGCTATGTTAAACAAACAAACAGCTTCAGCTTCTGATCTCCTGAAGCACACAAACATACTTAAACACATCAGAGCTACTCCAAGGTATCAGAACTGCTGATCAACTCCTGATCATCACACATACTCTGAATCTCCACAATACTCCCCCTGCAACTCAGCTTCTCACACAAACTCCCCCTCACTACTGAACTACAGAGAAACATGGTATCAGAGCATATCAGATGCATCAGATGCACACTTCAGGATCACTAAAACACTCAGGATCAGAACAACCTTACACTCCCCCTGAGACACATATTCCCCCTTGATCATATCTGGACATATATTTCTCCCCCTTTTTAGCCATAAAATTCTGACAAATCATAGTCTTCAAATAGGGAAGGAAAACTGCACAAACATCTTCAACTACTTCAGACTTAGTATCAGAGACAGGATCACACTTAGCACTAGCAAAGCTGGCAGGTACTCTATCTTCCTCACATCCAATTTGCTTTAATTGCTAGAATTCTTCAAATAAACATACACCTAACTTGCTCCTCAAGTTTTCAAACTGTTTAGCATCCAAGGCCTTTGTGAATATGTCAGCAATTTGTTCTTCAGTGTCCACATGTTCCAGTTGAATAATCTTGTCCTACACAAGGTTTCTGATAAAATGGTGTCTGATGTCTATGTGTTTGGTTCTGCTATGCTGAATTGGGTTTTTAGAGATGTTGATAGCACTCAAATTATCACAAAACAATGTCATAACACCTTGTTTCATGTTGTATTCCTCCAGCATCTGTTTCATCCACACCAGTTGTGAGCAACTACTCCCAGCAGCAATGTACTCAGCTTCAGCAGTTGATAATGACACACAGTTTTGCTTCTTGCTAAACCATGAAATTAAGTTATTTCCCAAAAAGAAACAACCTCCTGAGGTGCTCTTCCTATCATCAGCACTTCCAGCCCAGTCAGCATCACAATATCCCATCAGTTCAGAACTTGTACTATGAGAATACATGATTCCATAGTCACTTGTGCTATTAACATACTTCAGGATTCTTTTAACTTGTGTCAGATGACTCATCTTAGGATCAGCTTGGTATCTTGCACATACTCCAACAGCATAAGTGATATCAGGTCTGCTTGCAGTTAAATACAACAGGCTCCCTATCATGCTTCTGTACTGACTCTGATCAACTGATACTCCTTGTTCATCTTTGGTTAGCTTCAGATGAGTAGCAGCTGGTGTCTTCTTATGAGCAGCAGATTCCATACCAAACTTCTTCACTATGTTCTTGGCATATTTACTTTGAGAAATAAAGATGGTATCTTCCATTTGCTTAACTTGTAAACCAAGAAAATATGTCAGCTCACCAACTAAACTCATTTCAAATTCTGACTGCATCTGCTGAACAAACAATTTGACCATCTTCTGAGACATCCCTCCAAACACTATGTCATCCACATAAATCTGAGCTATCATCAGACTTCCATGTTCATTCTTCACAAATAAGGTCTTATCAGAACCTCCTTTTCTGTAACCTTGTTTCTCAAGAAATTGAGTAAGCCTTTCATACCATGCCCTTGGTGCTTGCTTTAATCCATACAAGGCCTTCTTCAGTTTGTAAACATGATTAGGAAACTGATGATCCACAAAACCCTTGGGCTGTTCAACATAAACCTCTTCTTGTAAATATCCATTCAGAAATGCACTCTTCACATCCATCTGGAATAATTTGAACTTGAGAATGCAGGATACACCCAATAGCAGTCTTATGGACTCTAGTCTGGCCACAGGTGCAAAGGTTTCATCAAAATCCAATCCTTCTACTTGAGTATAGCCCTGAGCAACCAACCTAGCCTTGTTTCTGACCACAGTACCATTTTCATCTGTTTTATTCTTGAATATCCACTTAGTGCCAATCACATTCAGCCCTTCAGGTCTTGGAACCAGATCCCATACTTCACTCCTTTTGAATTGATTCAACTCATCTTGCATTGCTTCAATCCAAAATTCATCAGTCAGGGCTTCTTTTACATTTTTAGGCTCAACCTTTGACACAAAACATGAATCAGTAGCAACTGGTTCTGATCTCCTGGTTCTGACCCCTTGATCCAAACTCCCAATGATAAGCTCCTTAGGATGATCCTTCTGAACTCTAATTGATGGCCCTTTATTGGTAGGATCATGTTCTGGATGAACATCTGCTTCTTCAGACTCTGGATGAATTTCTGCTTCTGAAGTTTGTTCATCTGATGGTTCAGGCTCTGGAACAACTTCAGACTCACTTCTATCTTTCTCAGCAGTCAGATCATCAATTACCACATTAATAGACTCCATCACGACTTTAGTTCTTGAATTAAACACCCTATAAGCTCTGCTGTTTACTGAATATCCCAAAAATATACCCTCATCAGACTTAGGATCTAGTTTTCTCCTATTTTCTCTGTCAGCCAAAATGTAACATTTACTGCCAAACACATGAAAATATTTGACTGTAGGCTTCCTTCCTTTCCATAGTTCATACAATGTAGATGTTGTTCCTTTCTTCAGAGTGACTCTATTATGGATATAGCATGCAGTGTTCATTGCTTCAGCCCAGAACATATATGGAAGTTTCTTAGCATGCAGCATCACTCTTGCACATTCTGCCAAAGTCCTATTCTTCCTCTCAACTACACCATTTTGCTGAGGTGTGATAGGTGCAGAAAACTCATGCTTTATACCTTCAGAACCACAGAATTCTGAAAAACTCTTGTTTTCAAATTCCTTGCCATGATCACTTCTGATTCTGACAATACCACAGTCCTTCTCTATCCATGCTTGCCAGAAATTAAGTCCTCTGGATCTCACCCAAAGTACAGGCAGGGTGCCTGCTCTGATACCAATTGAAATTCTGGCCAGGCAATACTTAAGAGATTTCAGGTTCTGAACCAGTCAGGTTCTGAACTATACGCAGGGCACAATAGTTTGCTTAAAACAGAGCACACCAAAACACAATGCAAAGCAAGAAAATAAAGTGCAGGAAAGCTAAAAAACACACAAGGTTTGTTAACCCAGTTCGGAGTAAACACCTCCTACTCTGGGGGATACCAAATGGTTTTAGCCAAAAATTTGCCAAAGGGGGAGATTGTTGAGTCTTTTGGTATTGGCTGCATGTTTTGGCAAAACCAAAGTGTTGTTTGGAAGCATCTCCACATTTATAACAAGTCTTCAGTTGCAAGAAATTTCATTTGAAGATGTTCAGAAGCTCAAAGTGACATCAGAAGCTGAATGCCTCATCAGAAGCACTGTAGCTGTTCAGAAGCTGAATTCAGGTTCTGATGGATGTGTTGACTTTTGTTGACTTCATCAGAAGCTGATGTTTTTCAAGATATTTTTATACGAATCTTAGCAACATTTGACAAGGATTTGTTCCAGAATTATTGCTTCTAGATTGCTGTTGGTTTGGAGAAGATTTAATGAAGATTTGATTTTAAAATATGAAGATCGTATTATTTTTGCAGAATCTTTAAAAGATACATTCCTGTTTTATTTGTTACCTTATTGGAACAATCTTATTCCAGTAACAAATCAATTCAGAAGATTTGGAGCAAAATTAAGAGGCTTGCTGAAGATTATAAAAGGAGGAGCTATGCTATTGAAGACTTACGAATTTACAGAGTCATAATTCAGAGAATAGAGTCTGTGTTTTAAACTTAGAGTTTTTATTGTGCATCACTCATGTTTGAGTTGATTTAGGAGTTTAATTGAGTTGTAATTCATTCTAAGCCTTTAGGTACGAATGAAGTTTTGTCTTTGAAGTTTTTCTGAAAAACAGGGTAGTTGTGTTTCAGAACTGGTTAAGTTCAAAGGGTAGTTCAAGTGGCTGGGTTGTAGTTACTTGAATAGGAAGTTAGAGGTTTTCTAATACTCAACGTGTTGGGTAGAATTCAAGACTAGGTGGAGATTAATTGCTTGGGATAGGAACTGGGAGTCAGTGTCTGAGTCTTAAGGATTAATTCCAATAGTGGAATTCCTTCCTGGATTGGTATCCCCCAGAGTAGGAGGTGTTTACTCCGAACTGGGTTAACAAACCTTGTGTGTTTTTTAGCTTTCCTGCACTTTATTTTCTTGCTTTGCATTGTGTTTTGGTGTGCTCTGTTTTAAGCAAACTATTGTGCCCTGCGTATAGTTCAGAACCTGACTGGTTCAGAACCTGAAATCTCTTAAGTATTGCCTGGCCAGAATTTCAGATCTCAATGTAACACTATCATATGCCGTCTTAGGCTTGTCTATTCCTTTAACCTTTATACTCATCATGCGTTGCTAATCCCGTGTTCATTTTATTCCGTATACGTTATATGCCCTCGGATATGCCCACAATGGTGTTTTTCTTATAAAATAAGGTTTGCTTTGAAAAGGGTTATTAAAAGCCTTGCCTAACGCGTAAACAGTGCACAGAACGAAGCAGAACAGTCATGAAAAGTCTGCTCAACTTCGCTCTGCGAAGTCTACTTCGCTTTGCGAAGGTAGGCAGTGATGCCTCGCCAAACAGTAGCTCTGATGTTCGCACTGCGAACCTGTCAGTACAGGAATGGTTCAAAACTTGCTTCTTTTCACCATTTTTGACATAATAAGGCATACCCAAGCATCATAACAGTATAAAGAACGAATTACAACTATAAATTGAATGATTAACATGTGATTGAACAAGGAATTAGCAAACACAAGGAATTAGGGTAAAAACTCTATAACTTACCCATGATGCATAACACATGAAAACCACTCTAAGAGGGTTATGACAACCCAAGAGAGCTCACCTATTTTCTGGATTGGTGTTGGCTAAGCCTCAAACCCTAAGATTCCACTTGTGAAATTCTCCTTCTTATTCTTGCTCCAAAAATTTCCCAACAAAAGCTTGCTTGCCTCACAAATGTTTAGGAAGGAGTTTACTATCTTAAAGGATGAAGATTAGATGATGAAGATGGTGAGGATATGGGGCGAAAATGAGGGGAGAAAGGAAGGGAAAAATTCTGGTTTTTGATGTAGAAGAAAAATGAGTAGAAACTCATAAACTTTCATATATATCCAAAAAGCCTTTCCTCTTAATTACTATTATGCCACTTGCTTGTAAACGAAGTTTCTATGGCTTATAACTGGTACATTTAAACGGGATATTACATGTCCCGTGCCTTTTCCATCTTTATACACCTCAGTGGCGAAGCCTAGAATGAAGTGGAATTGATTGACATCATCATTGATGATATTAACAGGAAAGTCATCTAAAGTTTCTGGTTCATCCTTCACGCCAATGTATTCTCGAAAAATTTTTGGCCTCACAACAGCATTGATATTGTGAGAGTGATCAGACATTGTGAACAAATTGATAGATAGACAAATGCAACAAACTTATTAATTGCTTTTCGTGGTGGGTTTGATTGGTTGTGGTTGGAATGCTAAACTCTTGGTATGCCTTTTTATAAGCCTGCCAACTCAATTTAATAATGTATATACGCTACTACTTCTAATTAAATATAGACTAGAATAATTTATCTAATAAAATATAGACTATAACAAAGTCTTTTTTTTTTTTTTTATTAAATCAAGTATTATCATCTATCATTGATTTCAAACATCATCCTCTTCCTCTCACGTGGCCATTATTTGGTCATGCACTATTAAAACTATTCAGTAAACAAATCAACTAGTCCTGATTGCTTGTTGATAATTATAAAAATACTGCTACTTTTTTCTTAAACAATTATCGTCTTGAGCTTTTTTACGATCTCTTTATATTTGTTACTTTTCAAATGCATTGATCATTTCCTTACGAACAAACTTCTAGTTATGTTATATTTTGATTTTTATGAGTCAATTATACATTTTTATGGAACTTGTAATTTGTCCTAAGTAGATTTACTTTTTTCTTAAGCACAAGTAAAATAATATATTGAATAAAAGGAAAGAGATACAAAGACTTGGGGAATTAGATCTGACCCAGGTACCACTCAAACGGGAATACATCGTGATAAACAGATTAAGTGACTGGAGGCGACAGAGTAGCCACGAACATACACGAAGCCAGGCAAGTTACCACAACTGAAGATAATAAAGCAGAAACAAAACTGTAATATCCCGCTTAACACTTGGATATTTACCAGTATTGAAACGATGCATCAGAGATATTAAGCGAAGGGCAATTGGGTAATTGCCGTGTTTGGATTTTTATAAAAAGGGGAAAATCATAATTTTCCTCATTTCTCATTCTCTTTCTCTCTCTAAAAATCACAACTTCCTCCCTTCTCCCTTCTCCCTACCTCACGCCATCCTCCTCCATCCCTCCCTAATCATCAACTTCATTTTTAAACACCCAATCCACATGCAAGCAAGCAAGTTTGTGACTCTTGAGCTAATTTGGAAGAAAAGGAGCAAGAAAACAAGAAGAAAGGAAAGAGTTAAAAGCTAGGGTTTTGAGGTAAAGGGCAAGCAAGCTAAACCAGCACCAAATCAAGATAAAGGTGAGCTCCCTTGAGGTTTTAGAACCTCTCTTTGTGAGTTTTATAGAGATTTCCTTCATAGTCAAGTTTTATGGTTTTACCCTAATTTTTATATACTTGCAAATTCCTTGCTCATACATGTTTTAAACCCTCAATTTGTAATAGAAAATCATCCCTAGCATGTTCTGGATGCTTGGGTATCGTTAAATGGGCAAAAATGGTGGAAATCACGTTTTTACACAGGTTTTTACTGATACGGTCGCTGTAGCGACGGATGGTCGCTTGTAGCGACCAAACTGGGATTTTCCCTGCCTAGCCGCGCTTGTAGCGACCACGCAGGCGCTTGTAGCGACCAACCTGTCGCTTGTAGCGACCAAGCCAGAACAGTACAACATTGTTGAGCTGTTCTGGGGGTTCTGGTGCGCGCGGGCATGGCTTTTTACAAATGTTTTCTCCTAATGCTTTTTAGAAACTTTAACCACCATTTTAACTCATCCAAAGTCTTTTAATGATTGAGAAATTAGAGGAGCAAGGAATGCGCAAGGCATGGGAATTACGGGAAATAAGGTTATATGAATAGTTAAACCCTAATAGCGGCACATGACAACGATGTGTCGAATCCTTTGATAGGACAACAAGAATTATAGCAAGAGTTCTAGAACCTACTTTAGGTACAAGGAATCATAGAGGTATTCAGTTTAGAATACGAGGATTATAGGAATGTTTCTACAATCATAGTCACAGATAAGGTTATAGTGTTAGTTCTCCAACGATTATAGGCGGCTTATGCAAACGATAAGCCAAGAATCATAAGTTATAGATTATAGTTACAGGAAGGTTACATGTTCATAGTTACAGATTATATGTTCATACGTTAAAGTTAAAGAATTAAAGATTAAAGATATTGGCGTGCTTGCACGTTTCACAGTCATAGGCATGTTCAGCAGACTCCGGGATACGCCGGATGGGATCTCTCCGAGAGGGTTATCCACATGCAATTTCATAGGGAGTCCGGTGATAGCCTGATATGATAGGAGTTTCACCGGTTCATAGGGAGACGTATCTCGGGGTTGCTCCACCCGGGGTGCCCTCCGTAAAATGAACTCAGATAATTGTTTGTTCAACGCTAACAGCTAACATAAAACTGCTATCGAACTGTTTATAGGTTTTATGTTTTATAGTTATAGTTAAAGTTACAGTTACAGTCATAGTCACAGGAAGCATACAGTTATAGTTATAGACAATTATCAGAAAGTGATCCTATGTCTTCCCCTCGATCACTAGGTCATAGATGCAGACATGGTCATAGTTATGGATTTAGGCAATTATAGTTATAGTCATAGGCCGTTATGGCAATGGTTATAGGCAGTTCAAGTTATAGTTACAGGAGGACTTATAGTCATAGGCAGATAAAAGACTTGGCGATCATAGGAAATCCCCAAGATTGCCAAGGTAGGCATGGCGACCCTAGGTTCCCTGCGGTTGCCAACAGTAGGTTGGGTAGAGCTCACTGAGACATTATGTCTCATCCCATTCCTTCTGGTGCAGGTTTACAGGTAAGTCAGAGGTTCGTGATGAAGATCTTCATAGAGGTACTGGATGGAGTGCAATTGCTCGTTGTGTGCCAGCCCAGAAGCTCGATGGACATTTGTATAAGCATTGTATAAATATTGGATTATTTGCACAACGAGTAATATGTATTCTTTCATTTGTGATGTATGAGTATTATTATTGAAATTTTTAAATGTATCCAGTATCAGTTAACGCGCATACTAATATACTAGTTAAAGTTAGTATGGGTGTTACAATTGGTATCAGAGCAGGTCGATTCAGACCGTGCCATGGGTCATTTAAGATTCAATAAAAGTAGTGGAATCATTGGGTTCCAGATGTTGTTCTAAATGTCATGCCTAGTTGAGCCTGATCAACTCAGTCTAGTATATGACAGTTAGGACAAATATCCGAGAGCTGAATGTGACCAAGGAGGAATGAAGTGTTCAAAGGGTGAAGGTTAAGACGTCAGTTTTTAAGACGGAAATTGTCAAGTGTTTAATGTCAAAGGACGGAATCTAATGATGAAGTATTTGAGCCTGTAAATGGCAAAGTTTCAGGAATATAAGAAGTATTAACGAATAAGGCCAGGTACCTTAACTAGTTGGATGCATCATTGAGCGATGCTTTCTCCGAGGAGATGTGTAGAGTAAAGGATTATAGAATACTCCGAAGAATGATTTGGAATCCTAACGGGAACCGTAATTTGGAAAGTCAAAGTTAAGGGTTGATTAGAGTTTTATTTCCGGCTACAGATGCAAAGGATTGTGATACCAAACCCAGCGACTTGGAATAAGGAATGAACAGTTAATTATTGAAAACTCTGGACTTCCAGTGAGGATATAGTGTGTAAGGTGGAAGGACTTGCACATTTAAAACGGATGAGATTTTAATATCCGACAATTAAGATACTTAATTATGGATTAAGCGAAATATTGGACAGAGGAAACCCAGGTAAGGGTACGAAGTAAAGATTGAATCTTATGTTGATGGATTATAGCAGACCAGTTTCAAGGAATTAGCTAAGAACTATTGTGAGGCTCTGGCAACAGGGAGAACGTCACTTATATATAAGTTACAGTTAAAGTATGGTTGATGTTAAGGAATTCTATATTCTCTTTAGATGGGCTCCTTACACAAGTATTCGGGTAGGCCGACAAAGATCACATTATGTTGGTATGTGTTAAGATGGTAGAAAATACATACCTTTGGATTGTTCGAAACCATGAAGAGGGCAACGGTCGAGAAGACATAAGGACTATTATTTAGATAACAAGATTAGAGTGGAATTGTGAGTATAGTAATAAGTTATAGGGAGGATCCAATGGAAAATGTTAAGTATTGAAGCTCACAGATTTATTAATCGGATACTCGAAGAGGTGTAGTATGTGTTTGGATTTATAGGAGAACTGGTAAAAGTTGATTTCTATCCAGACGGATTATTCCCGGAGCAATCCGAGAAGTAACCAAGAGTTATGTTACAGTTATGTGGACCTAAGAATCCTGGAAACAGGTTGTGGATGTGAAATCCCTACGGATAATTATAGGATGAGACTCGAATCATTAATCGATTAAGTATATGAAGGACGAGAATTTCCGGAAGTCATAGAATGTTTCTAGAAGTTACCACAAGTGAATAACGTATGGACTTAAGTTGTTTTAATAGGAGCATCGATGGGCTCGTATTTATTGTTAAAGACTGTTTACAGGTTTCGGCGTAATTCGTGAAAGTAAGAATTTTGTATATGTTCGCAAGGAAATGCAAAGTCAAGCGTCTAGCAATCAGTGAGTTTAACAGGTGAATTAAACCACAAGAGAAGTTTTAATGTAAAATGGTCTTACATGGTAACTACGAAGTTATAAAGTCAAAGGATTGGCCAAGGAGAATTTATATGGTAATAGTGATCCCAAAGTGAATTGTTTAAATCAGAGTTGCGCAGCGGAGAAGAAACTCAATTATGAGTTAACAGACAAATCAAAGCTGAAGTTTAGAGAAAAGGATGTTTGTGAAGTCCTTGTTAGAGGAATTACAGGAAAGGTATTCAGAGATTAATTCTCAAGTTACAGAATGATTGTAAGTAATGATGACTTGAACTTGTCATCAGTCCTAACAGGAAATTTTAATAGATAAATCGAGGAATGTTTCAAACCTCGAAACTCTTGAGATAAGAGAATCGAAGCGGTTTGAGAACTTAAAGGATGTGTTTATAGCACGCGAAGGAGGCCACATTTCATACGGTGATTTAGCTTTTTAGCTCGGTAACTTAAAGTTAACTTGAGAAGTGAGTTTAACCAAAGAGGAATTATTCAGTGGCATGCAGTTATTCCGTATCGTATCCACGTTATGCTAGCATGTCGCATGTAACAGGCATGTAACAGGTTATGATTAGTATTATGTATACTGATCAGGCAGAGTTTATGCTACTTAAATAGTAGTGTAACATTTTTTTAGTCATGAGACATGTGTTAGTAATCGTGGTACGCAGTCGGTAATGTTTTAACAGGAAAGTCATATGCATAACAGGTTTGTTGTTGCCGAATAAATCTCGGTTAAGGAGTTCAGAAAATTCTTGAACTTAATGTTCATAGTTAAAGGAAGGAAATGTTTTACGCAGATCAGAGGATTTCTCATAGTTTACAGTAAAAGGCTACGTGAATTAAAGTTATGAGATAAAGGATTAAGAGTTTTAAAGTGCTATTCTGACAGCGATCAGGATAGAGTTTTCTTTTCGAAAACAAAGAATGTCTTTTGACAAGTAAGTTATTACGACAACGGAATGTAACCATAGCTTACGTTATGGGATTGTGAATGTTTAAAGGATACAAGAATGAATTAAGAGTCAAGAGAGTGACCTTGGTTGGCGTGGCTTTGTCTCAAGTATATTTTGACTAAGTATGATGTCCCGTTAGTTGGACAATGTTGATGCGACGTACCATGTATCCGGTAGTAGTGAATACGTACTCGATCGTGTATGTAAGCTATGTGCTATGGACTACATTATATGATGATATGTGAGACGGCTTATGCCACATGTCACTTATACTGGATTTTCATAAGTTTGAAAGTATTGGTAAAGAAGAAGGTTCCTAAGACCTTTGGCTACATGTTATTGTTGATTTATTAATCGGAGCACGAGTGGCTCATAAGATTTCTCGAGCTTAAAGGAAATTCCGCAGTAGGAATGTGAGCAATGCTTATGGTTGTAATAATAGCTACACCAGGACAACAGAAAGAAAGGAACGTAAACCATAAGTTCAGCCGCCATCTTATATTTGAAACGTGAAGGTAGTTGTAATAGACTTCACTTCGTTTAAAGATACTCTATAGCAGATGCTTGCGGTGCAAGACTAACCTATTTAAAGGATGAAACAAATGTAATAGTAACAGGTCGTCTCACGAGACGGAAATTATAGACAGGAATTCTTTTGAACTGAAAACAATGTAATAGATTCCTCGGAAAGTTGAAATAATTGGGAAAACAGAATGGCTCGAAATCCTCAGGGTAATATGGAATGGTCAATTAAGGAAGAACTGATAGAATTCGGTAAGTGAAATCCAAGACTTAATAATTTTTAAATTGGGTTTGTAAGGAATATGTCGGGCAGAGATCATAGTCAGATGAGATGGAAAAGTTGGTTCAGATAACCATACGTCTTTATAGATAATAGATATACAAGATGCACCAAATCTTTCGGCGGAAAAGAGATTGTCATATGTTATAGTTTATAGAAATGAAAATCATGGCTAAAGAACAAGTTTTAACCAGTATAGTTTAATCGGGATGCGTGAATAATTTATATGTCAGGCCCTGGAGTTGCCATGAAGTTCCAACAAGCTTAAAGGATTGGAAATTTTCATAGTAGAGAAAGAGGTAGAAAGGATTTATCTTTTCAGGATCTTCGAAGGATTTTCTAAATTTCGAGGACGAAATTTCTTTAAGGGGGGTAGAGTGTAATATCCCGCTTAACACTTGGATATTTACCAGTATTGAAACGATGCATCAGAGATATTAAGCGAAGGGCAATTGGGTAATTGCCGTGTTTGGATTTTTATAAAAAGGGGAAAATCATAATTTTCCTCATTTCTCATTCTCTTTCTCTCTCTAAAAATCACAACTTCCTCCCTTCTCCCTTCTCCCTACCTCACGCCATCCTCCTCCATCCCTCCCTAATCATCAACTTCATTTTTAAACACCCAATCCACATGCAAGCAAGCAAGTTTGTGACTCTTGAGCTAATTTGGAAGAAAAGGAGCAAGAAAACAAGAAGAAAGGAAAGAGTTAAAAGCTAGGGTTTTGAGGTAAAGGGCAAGCAAGCTAAACCAGCACCAAATCAAGATAAAGGTGAGCTCCCTTGAGGTTTTAGAACCTCTCTTTGTGAGTTTTATAGAGATTTCCTTCATAGTCAAGTTTTATGGTTTTACCCTAATTTTTATATACTTGCAAATTCCTTGCTCATACATGTTTTAAACCCTCAATTTGTAATAGAAAATCATCCCTAGCATGTTCTGGATGCTTGGGTATCGTTAAATGGGCAAAAATGGTGGAAATCACGTTTTTACACAGGTTTTTACTGATACGGTCGCTGTAGCGACGGATGGTCGCTTGTAGCGACCAAACTGGGATTTTCCCTGCCTAGCCGCGCTTGTAGCGACCACGCAGGCGCTTGTAGCGACCAACCTGTCGCTTGTAGCGACCAAGCCAGAACAGTACAACATTGTTGAGCTGTTCTGGGGGTTCTGGTGCGCGCGGGCATGGCTTTTTACAAATGTTTTCTCCTAATGCTTTTTAGAAACTTTAACCACCATTTTAACTCATCCAAAGTCTTTTAATGATTGAGAAATTAGAGGAGCAAGGAATGCGCAAGGCATGGGAATTACGGGAAATAAGGTTATATGAATAGTTAAACCATAATAGCGGCACATGACAACGATGTGTCGAATCCTTTGATAGGACAACAAGAATTATAGCAAGAGTTCTAGAACCTACTTTAGGTACAAGGAATCATAGAGGTATTCAGTTTAGAATACGAGGATTATAGGAATGTTTCTACAATCATAGTCACAGATAAGGTTATAGTGTTAGTTCTCCAACGATTATAGGCGGCTTATGCAAACGATAAGCCAAGAATCATAAGTTATAGATTATAGTTACAGGAAGGTTACATGTTCATAGTTACAGATTATATGTTCATACGTTAAAGTTAAAGAATTAAAGATTAAAGATATTGGCGTGCTTGCACGTTTCACAGTCATAGGCATGTTCAGCAGACTCCGGGATACGCCGGATGGGATCTCTCCGAGAGGGTTATCCACATGCAATTTCATAGGGAGTCCGGTGATAGCCTGATATGATAGGAGTTTCACCGGTTCATAGGGAGACGTATCTCGGGGTTGCTCCACCCGGGGTGCCCTCCGTAAAATGAACTCAGATAATTGTTTGTTCAACGCTAACAGCTAACATAAAACTGCTATCGAACTGTTTATAGGTTTTATGTTTTATAGTTATAGTTAAAGTTACAGTTACAGTCATAGTCACAGGAAGCATACAGTTATAGTTATAGACAATTATCAGAAAGTGATCCTATGTCTTCCCCTCGATCACTAGGTCATAGATGCAGACATGGTCATAGTTATGGATTTAGGCAATTATAGTTATAGTCATAGGCCGTTATGGCAATGGTTATAGGCAGTTCAAGTTATAGTTACAGGAGGACTTATAGTCATAGGCAGATAAAAGACTTGGCGATCATAGGAAATCCCCAAGATTGCCAAGGTAGGCATGGCGACCCTAGGTTCCCTGCGGTTGCCAACAGTAGGTTGGGTAGAGCTCACTGAGACATTATGTCTCATCCCATTCCTTCTGGTGCAGGTTTACAGGTAAGTCAGAGGTTCGTGATGAAGATCTTCATAGAGGTACTGGATGGAGTGCAATTGCTCGTTGTGTGCCAGCCCAGAAGCTCGATGGACATTTGTATAAGCATTGTATAAATATTGGATTATTTGCACAACGAGTAATATGTATTCTTTCATTTGTGATGTATGAGTATTATTATTGAAATTTTTAAATGTATCCAGTATCAGTTAACGCGCATACTAATATACTAGTTAAAGTTAGTATGGGTGTTACAAAAACCAACCCAAACTCTCTGGCGCAAAGGAGGCAACAAGACTGGAACGATACCTACAAACCACGCAGCGCAACCACCGTTGCGAAAAGATTGGCAGATCTCCAATAAAATCTGAATCCAAAATCGCAACCAACAACTAGAGAAAACCAAATCCTAAGTATATTGACTAAATAATATACTAAAACAATATCAATAACTTAATATATTAATAACTTTGTATTATGATTAGCCTTTCATTAAGAACTTTTTATGTTCACATTATGGTTGTTAGGGGAATTAAATCTATTAACTTAAAATATAAATAATTTTGTGTTATTATTAGTCTTTCATTAAAAAACAATTTGTTCACATTATGGTTGTTATAGTGAAAGAAGTCGCTTACCATCTCATCCAAGTGCTCTTGGGTCAACTGTCACCGGTTTTTAAGTCATCAGCCACTAGCTCTAGAAAGCACGGCTTTAAATTATCATCGCAATTATTATTAAATATATAATATTTAAATCTTTTTTTAAATAATTAAAAAATATGTTTAAGATAATTTTATTACATCAAAATTTAATATATTATTTTCAATAAAAAAAATACATTTTATTTTAATATTGTGAGTTTCAACGAAGGTAGTGCAATTTTCAGACTTTGTTACTTTAGGTGTCAATATTTGTTTACAATTGTCGTGCACCTTGAGGAAGAAAAAAAATTGAAACTCTAAAGAAATTATACTTGAATTCTGTAAATTTCAAACATAAAACTAAAAACCTACCAGACCTAAATTTAAATGATATTCTCCTCTAAAAAGGTTATATGATATTCTCAATATTTATTATAATAAATAAAATGTGTATTTTAAGTAAAACAAACGCACATAATGAAATACACATTGTTTGTTCTTCAAATGTTTAATTCCCCCTAACAACCATCATGTGAACATATGTCCAATTCAAGAACTTTGTAGCATGGTGGCTTTGAATATATATATTCATGATGACAACGTTTTCTTATGCTGATGATGTGAATAACGACGATATGTTTTATCCCGGTGTTGTGAAAAATAGGAAGAGTTTGCATCTATGACTGTAAGCTGTTGTTGATGTGTTGACATTTAATACTTGAGGAGTCTTGAGCCTAAAAAGGTGAAGTAGTTTAAGCAGTAGAAGGAGAAGTGTGAGGGATGTAGATGAGTAGTTCACGGCGGAGTGATAACGACATGATTAATCCATTGGGGTATTTTTAAAAGGTCTAATATGGTAAGCTGATTAAGAGAGTATAAAATATGAAGAGATAAAGAAGTGAAAAGAGACGATGATAAGAAGGGATATAACGTAGGTGCCTTTCGAGTAAGTGATGAAGTTAAATATAATCTTCTTAAACAAATAATCTTCTTAAGATGAATGTTAGGTAGGAACATATAAGGTGTGTATTGAGTAGTGAAAGATAATAGGAATGAGGATAGCGGTGAATAAGACGGAAATTGATTAGAAGAGAGCGAGATGAATATGAAAGAAGATAAGAGGTAATAGTCATAATGTTTGACGATAATAATAATGACCGGTATCGAGAGAATAAAACCTTAAATTATAATGAAGTTTTAGTGAGGAAAGTTGCTGACGTAGAAAGTATCGATAAGGTGAGATAATAACTTTGAATTAGAATGAAGTTAAGATTAGGGGAATGGTCGAGGTTATAGATGACGACAAATGTGAGACGGGGATTAAGGTATAAAGTCGTAATAATGAGAGGGATAAGTAGGAAAGAGTTATTGACGATGGTGAGGTGAAACCTAGTTGTATAGAGAGGAGACGTTATATGTAATGTTAATGGAGAAGTAAACATCTTAAAACTAAGAAGGAGGAATAGGGTGTGCTATCAGGATAAAATATCTATAGAGCCTAAAATAGACGAGAGAATAGAGCATGTCCGTAAGATGAATAATAAAATAAAATAGAGGGTTGTTGACGTAGAAACGAGTCGTGCTTAAGGGTTGGATTGATGAGGAGATAATTTAGAGATATAGACGGTAATAGAGAGTAATGATGAGGAATCATATGACTATGACAAAGAGTGATGACAATTGATATTATATACAAGTGTATAAATAAATATGATGAGAAATGATGATACTTGCGTTAATATGATGATGAGAGTGATGATGTTTATATTATAATGATGATGAGAATGAGAATGATGATGTCTATATTACTATGAAGATGAGAATGATGATGTATATATTATAATGATGATGAGAATGACGATGTCTATATTATTTTGATGATGACAATGATGGTGTTTATTTATGAAGACGATGAGAATGATGACGATGTGTTTTGCATTGATGTTGTGCATATTAGGGAGAGTCTTGCATTTATGAATGTGAATTCATGATGACGTGATGATGTGTAATACCTGATGAGTCTGTCACCATGCATGCATATAGAGTCGTGTCTAGGAATTATGAAGATGAAATGACGATGAAAGTCCAGTAACATATCTCTGGCAATTTATGACGATGAAAGTCCAGTAACATATCTCTGGCAAATTATGACGACGATAAGTGTGGTACCACATTCATATAGGTCTTAGGGTGAGTCCATATGCATTTAAATGATGATACTTATACTTGGTGTTTTTAAGTGTGAATTGAATGAGATGATGATATGTATGATTAGTTGAGAAGAGTATAATAAATGTCGATGATCATATGACGACAGAATATTGTTATTGTTGTATTATAATGTTGTGCGTGCTTTTCCCTAATATTATGTTACGGTAGGATTTCTCACCCTTTGTTGTTGTTGTGTTGTTTTCTTTGTGGTGATTGTACTCCCGGGTACAGACACTCAGGTTGAGGAAGTTTAGTTGTGGGACGACTTAGAAGGTGGAGATGGAATATGTCTTCCGTCTAGTTTTCATTTTATTTAGTAACCTATTAAGCATGTAGTCGCTACGAGCTCTGATTCTTGTAACACTAGGGTTGAGGTTGACGTTGAAATTAATTTTTTTTTAAGTCGAGAACTTGGAAATATTGTTATTTCTATTTATGATGTTGAATAACAAGGATAATCAATATTAATGAAATCAGTGAAATGTTTTCTGCTGTTGAAATTATTATTTAAAGAAAGTGTTTATGTTATATGTGATATATTGACGAGTTTTGTAACATCCTCTTTATTAAATATATAATTATTATTTAATAATTATCGTCGGGAAATAGGGTGTTACAACACACACATGCATTAGTAGTAAATAAAATCACACACATGATCATGGGTCTTATTTTAAATATGTAACATACTATATCATGGCAGATTGCTATAATATAATACGTGATAAATGACCCGATGGTAAAATAAAATATTAATTATTAGCTATCTATGTAGCTTGCAATTAATTATTGGTGAGGAGATCTTGCAACATTTCCTCCAAGATGTAAGGCTCGATGTCATTGCTCGGTGGGTTGGCAGAGTCATTAGCACTCCAAACAAAAAGTCCAAGGAGTGATTTGTTGTTGATAAGTCTTGTGACGCCCTCAGTGAACACCTCTCGGTTCATCTTAGTATCACTTGGATCGGTGCTAACACCTGCCAAAACTTTAAGCTCACCGTAATCCGTTACTAGTTGATTGAAGAGATCATCAAACTCATTCTTTGAGGATATAGTTTGATTGTAGAACTTGTAGTCAACATAGTTAATATCCATTTTGTGGTCCCAAAACAATTTGTGGTAGTGGGCTTGGAGGAGCTGTGTTGGAGCAATGGACACATATTCCATGGATTTGGATACATGCTTATCCTTCTTGAGATGTTTAATAACTTGTCCAATGCAGTTGGAGAAGTCAGCACCAGTCACACTAGAATCGATATACTCATAGTTAATATCAATACCATCAATTATGCTATTGCAGTGGCAGCTACCAGAATCATCATTGACAAGGTAGTTCTCATAGTCTTGAATGATATGTCTGATCGAGTTTATGGCATTGAAAATCCATACCTTTTTCTCCTTAGGATTGAATGGATATGTAGTGCCATGGCCTCCGATAGTTATCATAACCTTCATATTCTTGTGTTCTTTCTTGTGTTTGAACACTTTTTCTGGGCTGAAGTAATCAAAGTTCCAATGGCGGACGAAATGTCCCGTGCCTTTTCCATCTTTATACACCTCAGTGGCGAAGCCTAGAATGAAGTGGAATTGATTGACATCATCATTGATGATATTAACAGGAAAGTCATCTAAAGTTTCTGGTTCATCCTTCACGCCAATGTATTCTCGAAAAATTTTTGGCCTCACAACAGCATTGATATTGTGAGAGTGATCAGACATTGTGAACAAATTGATAGATAGACAAATGCAACAAACTTATTAATTGCTTTTCGTGGTGGGTTTGATTGGTTGTGGTTGGAATGCTAAACTCTTGGTATGCCTTTTTATAAGCCTGCCAACTCAATTTAATAATGTATATACGCTACTACTTCTAATTAAATATAGACTAGAATAATTTATCTAATAAAATATAGACTATAACAAAGTCTTTTTTTTTTTTTTTATTAAATCAAGTATTATCATCTATCATTGATTTCAAACATCATCCTCTTCCTCTCACGTGGCCATTATTTGGTCATGCACTATTAAAACTATTCAGTAAACAAATCAACTAGTCCTGATTGCTTGTTGATAATTATAAAAATACTGCTACTTTTTTCTTAAACAATTATCGTCTTGAGCTTTTTTACGATCTCTTTATATTTGTTACTTTTCAAATGCATTGATCATTTCCTTACGAACAAACTTCTAGTTATGTTATATTTTGATTTTTATGAGTCAATTATACATTTTTATGGAACTTGTAATTTGTCCTAAGTAGATTTACTTTTTTCTTAAGCACAAGTAAAACAATATATTGAATAAAAGGAAAGAGATACAAAGACTTGGGGAATTAGATCTGACCCAGGTACCACTCAAACGGGAATACATCGTGATAAACAGATTAAGTGACTGGAGGCGACAGAGTAGCCACGAACATACACGAAGCCAGGCAAGTTACCACAACTGAAGATAATAAAGCAGAAACAAAACCAACCCAAACTCTCTGGCGCAAAGGAGGCAACAAGACTGGAACGATACCTACAAACCACGCAGCGCAACCACCGTTGCGAAAAGATTGGCAGATCTCCAATAAAATCTGAATCCAAAATCGCAACCAACAACTAGAGAAAACCAAATCCTAAGTATATTGACTAAATAATATACTAAAACAATGTCAATAACTTAATATATTAATAACTTTGTATTATGATTAGCCTTTCATTAAGAACTTTTTATGTTCACATTATGGTTGTTAGGGGAATTAAATCTATTAACTTAAAATATAAATAATTTTGTGTTATTATTAGTCTTTCATTAAAAAACAATTTGTTCACATTATGGTTGTTATAGTGAAAGAAGTCGCTTACCATCTCATCCAAGTGCTCTTGGGTCAACTGTCACCGGTTTTTAAGTCATCAGCCACTAGCTCTAGAAAGCACGGCTTTAAATTATCATCGCAATTATTATTAAATATATAATATTTAAATCTTTTTTAAATAATTAAAAAATATGTTTAAGATAATTTTATTACATCAAAATTTAATATATTATTTTCAATAAAAAAAATACATTTTATTTTAATATTGTGAGTTTCAACGAAGGTAGTGCAATTTTCAGACTTTGTTACTTTAGGTGTCAATATTTGTTTACAATTGTCGTGCACCTTGAGGAAGAAAAAAAATTGAAACTCTAAAGAAATTATACTTGAATTCTGTAAATTTCAAACATAAAACTAAAAACCTACCAGACCTAAATTTAAATGATATTCTCCTCTAAAAAGGTTATATGATATTCTCAATATTTATTATAATAAATAAAATGTGTATTTTAAGTAAAACAAAAGCACATAATGAAATACACATTGTTTGTTCTTCAAATGTTTAATTCCCCTAACAACCATCATGTGAACATATGTCCAATTCAAGAACTTTGTAGCATGGTGGCTTTGAATATATATAAGGATTGTAAACTACTTGAGTTTTGCAATTTGGTATTATGTATTTTTTAATTCACTGTCATATAGCATGACGTTTCAATGTTGATTATATGAAGAATATATTATGCTTAACGAATGAAAGTTGTGATCAACGTAACATTAGTTATTTCTCACAAATTAATTAGAAGTTATAACGAATAAAGACCCCGTTTGGTTTGAGCTTATTTTATGCTTATGAAAAATAGCTTACGTAAATATTGATCAGATTCTGAAGCTATTTTCAGAGTTGTTTTGCAACGGATATAAAGTATATGAGAGAGAGAGAGAGAGAGAGATAGAGAGAGAGAGAGAGAAGGACACAAGCAATTATCCTGGTTCCTTCCACAACCCGGAAGTAGTCCAGTCCCCTTGTCACTTACAAGAGATTTTTCACTATAATCACAAAGATTACAATTGCTCAAGCACAAAGCAAGAGACTTCCTATGCTCAAACACAAAGTAAGAGACTTCATACACTACAAAAAATGCGCATGGATTGCAGCGGTTTTTTTGCTATATTGCGGCGGGTTTGAACCTCCGCAAAATGTTTTGCGGGAGTTTTGAAAATTCCCGCTTATACTAATCCCACAAATTATCTGCGGGGGTTTTTTGCGACCACTGGTATTCATATCAAAAACCTCCGCAATATGAGTGTTTTATTTGTGGGAGTTTTTAAATAATAATCAATATTGTATGGACTTGTTACTTTACTAAAGAAAAGGACTTGTTGCTAATTATTATTATTTTTATGTGTTGACCCTTCAATTCTACGGGGGGAAAAGAATCCAAGTAATCTAGAATTCGGCTGCAAGTTACATAAATTTTTGTAAAAAATTGTTCTTTATTGGAAACAAATTTGGAATGTACCGAACAATTCATCATAGAGGGAGCTCATTAACAAATTTAGTTCAATCGCTTGATTGCTTGTTGATAATTAAAAAAATATTGCCACTTTTTTCTTAAACAAATTATCCTCTTGAGCTTTTTTACGGTCTCTTTATATTTGTTACTTTTCAAATGTATTGATCATTTCATTATGAACAAACTTCTAGTTATGTTATATTTTCCTTTTTATGAGTCAATTATACATTTTTATGGAACTTGTAATTTGTCCTAAGTAGATTGACTTTTTTCTTAAGCACACGTAAAATATATATTAAATAAAATGAAAGAGATACAAAGACTTGGGGCATTAGATCTGACCCAGGTACCACTCAAACGGGAATACATTGTCATAAAATAGATTAAGTGACTAGAGGCGACAGAGTAGCCACGAACATACACGAAGCCAGGCAAGTTACCACAAATGAAGATAATAAAGCAGAAACAAAACCAACCCAAACTCTCTAGCGCAAAGGAGGCAACAAGACTGGAATTGTACCTGCAAACCACGCAACGCTACCACCGTTGCGAAAAATTCGCAGATCTCCAATAAATTCTGAATCCAAAATCGCAACCAACAACTAGAGAAAACCAAATCCTAAGTATATTGACTAAATAATATACTAAAACATTGTCAATAACTTAATATATAAATAATTTTGTATTATGATTAGCCTTACATTAAGAACTTTTTATGTTCACATTATGGTTGTTAGTGGAATTAAATCTATTAACTTAAGATATAAATAATTTTGTGTTATTATTAGTCTTTCATTAAAAACTTTTTTTTGTTCACATTATGGTTCTTAGAGTGAAAGAGGTCACTTACCATCTCATCCAAATGCTCTTGGGTCAACTATCACTGGTTTTTAAATCATCAGCCACTAGCTCTAGACAACACCGCTTTAAACCATCATCGCAATTATTATTAAATGTGTAATATTTAAATCTTTTTTTAAATAATTGAAAAATATGTTTAATATCTTTTTTAACATCAAAGTTTAATATATTATTTTCAATAAAAAAATAAATTTTATTTTAATATTGTGAGTTTCAACGAAGGTAGTGCGATTTTCAGACATTGTTATTTTTAGGTGTCAATATTTGTTTATATTTGTCGAGAAGCTTGAGGAAGAAAAAAAATTGAAACTCTAAAGAAATTATACTTGAATTTTGTAAATTTCAAATATAAAACTAAAAAACCTACCAGGCATAAATTTAAATGATATTCTCCTCTAAAAAAGTTATATGATATTCTCAATATATATTATAATAAATAAAAAATATATTTTAAGTAAAACAAAAGCATATAATGAAATACACATATGTTTGTTCTTCAAATGTTTAATTCCCCTAACAACCATCATGTGAACATATGTCCAAATCAAGAACTTTGTAGCATGGTGGCTTTGAATATATATATATATATATATATATATATATATAAGGATTTTGAACTACTTCACTTTTGCAATTTGGTAATATGTGCTTTTTTAATTCACTGTCATATGGCATGACGTTTCAATGTTGATTATAAGCTGAATAATATATTATGCTTGGAAGAATATTTTTTTGAAGTATTTTCTGCACTCTGGAATATGACGTGTTATTTATTATTTGGATGAATGATTGATTAGTATGTGTAACATCCTTTTTGTTTAAATTTGATCGCATTATTTAATAAATCGATGTTGGGAATTAGGGTGTTACACTTAGAAGAATGAAACTTGTGATCAACGTAACATTAGTTATTTCACACAAATTAATGAGAAGTTACAACGAATAAAATGAGATAAACTTTCATACACTTAAATGACAGAAAAAAAATTTATTATACGATCCATAAATTAGTGTAATCTAGTAATAGTCACACACATTTGAGACAACTGTATTCTTCCAACAACTTTTCTTAATACCCGTGATTTCCGTAAACTACTCCTACAAAAGGGACGAATGGGAGTACTTTTGCTTCATTTTATCAACTTGTATATCTAAATAAAGTCATACATACATATAATAACACAACATAAGAATTGTTTTTTCACTCGGACACAGTGACAAAAGATATTCATTCAAATTTAATCACATCATATTATTGATACAAAGAAAAAAAAAGTTGTGTCAAGCATAACACACACATGCATTAGTAGTAAATAAAATCACACACATGATCATGGGTCTTATTTTAAATATGTAACATACTATATCATGGCATATTGCTATAATATAATACGTGATAAATGACCCGATGGTAAAATAAAATATTAATTATTAGCTATCTATGTAGCTAGCAATTAATTATTGGTGAGGAGATCTTGCAACATTTCCTCCAAGATGTAAGGCTCGATGTCATTGCTCGGTGGGTTGGCAGAGTCATTAGCACTCCAAACAAAAAGTCCAAGGAGTGATTTGTTGTTGATAAGTCTTGTGACGCCCTCAATGAACACCTCTCGGTTCATCTTAGTATCACTTGGATCGGTGCTAACACCTGCCAAAACTTTAAGCTCACCGTAATCCGTTACTAGTTGATTGAAGAGATCATCAAACTCATTCTTTGAGGATATAGTTTGATTGTAGAACTTGTAGTCAACATAGTTAATATCCATTTTGTGGTCCCAAAACAATTTGTGGTAGTGGGCTTGGAGGAGCTGTGTCGGAGCAATGGACACATATTCCATGGATTTGGATACATGCTTATCCTTCTTGAGATGTTTAATAACTTGTCCAATGCAGTTGGAGAAGTCAGCACCAGTCACACTAGAATCGATATACTCATAGTTAATATCAATACCATCAATTATGCTATTGCAGTGGCAGCTACCAGAATCATCATTGACAAGGTAGTTCTCATAGTCTTGAATGATATGTCTGATCGAGTTTATGGCATTGAAAATCCATACCTTTTTCTCCTTAGGATTGAATGGATATGTAGTGCCATGGCCTCCGATAGTTATCATAACCTTCATATTCTTGTGTTCTTTCTTGTGTTTGAACACTTTTTCTGGGCTGAAGTAATCAAAGTTCCAATGGCGGACGAAATGTCCCGTGCCTTTTCCATCTTTATACACCTCAGTGGCGAAGCCTAGAATGAAGTGGAATTGATTGACATCATCATTGATGATATTAACAGGAAAGTCATCTAAAGTTTCTGGTTCATCCTTCACGCCAATGTATTCTCGAAAAATTTTTGGCCTCACAACAGCATTGATATTGTGAGAGTGATCAGACATTGTGAACAAATTGATAGATAGACAAATGCAACAAACTTATTAATTGCTTTTCGTTGGTGGGTTTGATTGGTTGTGGTTGGAATGCTAAACTCTTGGTATGCCTTTTTATAAGCCTGCCAACTCAATTTAATAATGTATATACGCTACTACTTCTAATTAAATATAGACTATAAGAATTTATTTAATAAAATATAGTCTATAAGAAGTCTTTTTTTTTTTTTTTTATTAAATCAAGTATTATCATCTATCATTGATTTCAAACAACATCCTCTTCCTCTCACGTGGCCATTATTTGGTCATGCAGTATTAAAACAATTTAGTAAACAAATCAACTAGCGCAAACAAGAAAAAAAATTAACATTAACGATGTTTTTAATTGTTACAAAAAAATTCGGTACAGACGAATATAACAATAACCAATTAAATCTTACACACGAGTAGAGGAGATAAGGTTCGAAGCCGATCATAACGTCTTGTGCTTCTTTCACTATTATAACAACTAATAAATCTATATGAAGAATTGTATTTTTTTTATAAATATAAAAACTTAGAGAAGGGGAAATTATTTTACTAAAAACCACACTGACGGTAAATTTACAATTGTCTCCACGATGTTTTGAACTCAGATTCTTGATTTTAGAAATGACATATTCTTACTCTCGAGCTAACATCTCAAAGGCTCTTAGAATTTATTTATGTGTTTATGTTGGAGTATTAAGTTTTTCTTTTTGAATAAAAAGAACATATATTCAAGGTATTTGTCTTATTAAGAGATTAGAATGATATCAATATATAAATCAATAATTAAATTTTATTTTATCAATTAGCCTTACACATCATCTACTCATTACATTCACACTATGGTTGTTAGGGGAATTAGATACTATGGCTATAATACGTAACATAATTCTAAATTGGAAATGGGGATGAATGAATCTATTGTATATATTTTTAGCAAAAAATAATAATCAATGTTGTAAGGACTTGTTACTTTACTAAAGAAAAGGACTTGTTGCTAATTATTATTATCTTTTTGTGTTGACCCTTCAATTCTGCGGGGAAAAGAATCCAAGTAATCTAGAGTTCGGCTGCAAGGTACGTAAATTTTGGTCAAAAATTGTTCTTTATTTGAAACGAACTCGGAATGTACCGAACAATTCATCATAGAGGGGGCTCATTAACAAATTTAGTTCAATCACTTGATTGCTTGTTGATAATTATAAAAATACTGCTACTTTTTTCTTAAACAATTATCGTCTTGAGCTTTTTTACGGTCTCTTTATATTTGTTACTTTTCAAATGCATTGATCATTTCTTTATGAACAAACTTCTAGTTATGTTATATTTTGATTTTTATGAGTCAATTATACATATTTATGGAACTTGTAATTTGTCCTAAGTAGATTTACTTTTTTCTTAAGCACAAGTAAAATAATATATTAAATAAAAGGAAAGAGATACAAAGACTTGGGGAATTAGATCTGACCCAGGTACCACTCAAACGGGAATACATCGTGATAAAACAGATTAAGTGACTGGAGGCGACAGAGTAGCCACGAACATACACGAAGCCAGGCAAGTTACCAAAACTGAAGATAATAAAGCAGAAACAAAACCAACCCAAACTCTCTGGCGCAAATGAGGCAACAAGACTGGAACGACACCTGCAAACCACGCAGCGCAACCATCGTTGCAAAAAGATTGGCAGATCTCCAATAAAACATGAATCCAAAATTGCAACCAACAACTAGAGAAAACCAAATCCTAAGTATATTGACTAAATAATATACTAAAACAATGTCAATAACTTAATATATTAATAACTTTGTATTATGATTAGCCTTTCATTAAGAACTGTTTATGTTCACATTATGGTTGTTAGGGGAATGAAATCTGTTAACTTAAAATATAAATAATTTTGTGTTATTATTAGTCTTTCATTAAAAAAAAAATTTGTTCACATTATGGTTGTTAGAGTGAAAGAAGTCGCTTACCATCTCATCCAAGTGCTCTTGGATCAACTATCACCGGTTTTTAAGTCATCAGCCACTAGCTCTAGAAAACACGGCTTTAAATCATCATCGCAATTATTATTAAATATATAATATTTAAATCTTTTTTTAAATAATTAAAAAATATGTTTAAGATAATTTTTTTACATCAAAGTTTAATATATTATTTTCAATAAAAAAAATACATTTTATTTTAATATTGTGAGTTTCAATGAAGGTAGTGCGATTTTCAGACTTTGTTACTTTTAGGTGTCAATATTTGTTTACAATTGTCGTGCACCTTGAGGAAGAAAAAAAATTGAAACTCTAAGGAAATTATACTTGAATTGTGTAAATTTCAAACATAAAACTAAAAACCTACCGGACCTAAATTTAAATGATATTCTCCTCTAAAAAAGTTATATGATATTCTCAATATTTATTATAATAAATAAAATGTGTATTTTAAGTAAAAGAAAACCACATAATGAAATACACATTTGTTTGTTCTTCAAATGTTTAATTCCCCTAACAACCATCATGTGAACATATGTCCAATTCAAGAACTTTGTAGCATGGTGGCTTTGAATATATATATATATATATATAAGGATTTTGAACTACTTGACTTTTGCAATTTGGTATTATGTGTTTTTTAATTCACTGTCATATGGCATGACGTTTCAATGTTGATTATATGAAGAATATATTATGCTTAACGAATGAAAGTTGTGATCAACGTAACATTAGTTATTTCACACAAATTAATTAGAAGTTATAACGAATAAAGGCCCCGTTTGGTTTGAGCTTATTTTGAGCTTATGAAAAATAACTTACGTAAATAAATTAGCTTTTATTTTAATTTATAAGCTCTCACTAAAGAAAATTGTATCTTCATAGTCTGTTTTGTCATAAATTAACTTAAAAACTTATATATATTACATAAAAACTTATTTATTTGCATAAGTTGTTTTATATAAGCTCTAAAATAAGCTAATCCAAACGGGCCCAAAATGAGATAAACTTTCATACACTTAATAAAAAAACAAAAATTATTATACGATCCATAAATTAGTGTAATCTAGTAATAGTCACATACATTTGAGACAACTTTATTACTACAACAACTTTTCTTAATACCCACGATTTTTTATAAAATACTCCTATAAAAGGGACGGAGGGAGTACTTTTCCTTCTTTTTATCAACTTGTATATCTAATTAAAGTCATACATACATATAATAACACAACATAAGAATTTGTTTTTCCACTCGGACAAAATGACAAAAGATATTAATTCAAATTCAATCACATTATATTATTGATACAAAGAAAAAAAAAAGTTGTGTCAAACACAACACACATGCAGTAGTACTAAATAAAATCACACACACGATCATGGTTCTTATTTAGAATATGTAACATACGATATCATGCAATATTGCTATAATAGAATACGTCATAAATTAGTAGATCGAAAACTAAAATATTAATTATTACCTATCTATGTAAACACAAGAGGAGGGGGGGGGGGGGGGGGGGGGGTTGAATTGTGTTGGCCTTTTTCTTTCTCAAAAACTTATGTTAGTTCAGAGTCTGATATTGATAAGATTCTGAAGCTATTTTCACAGTTATTTTGCAGCGGATATAAAGTAAATGAGAGATAGGGACACAAGCAATTATCCTGGTTCCTTCCACAACCCGGAAGTAGTCCAGTCCCCTTGTCACTTACAAGAGATTTTTCACTATAATCACAAAGATTACAATTGCTCAAGCAGAAAGCAAGAGACTTCCTATGCTCAAACACAAAGTAAGAGACTTCATATGCTCAAACACAAAGTAAGAGACTTCCTTGCTCAAACACTAAGTAAGAGACTTCCTTGCTCAAACACTAAGAGACTTCCTTGCTCAAACACAAAGTAAAAGACTTCTGATTGCTCAAGCACACAGGTGAGAGACTTTGAATCAAACAGATTTACAAAAGAATATGTTTGAGTTGAACACTTTATATACTATCAGTGGTGTTCACAAAATACAACACAGATTCAGACTCTATAGATAAGAAATTCTAAGATACTAAAGTTTGTAAGAATTTCTAAGTTATTTGATGATTTTCAAATTTGGCACAGTTTTGCGTTTCCAGAAAACAGAGTCTTAGAGTCTCGAACAAGTTCTTCTTCCAATCTTCAGATCTTTATAGAGGAAGAAAGAGTTGTTGAGAAGATGCCATGTCATCAAAGGAGTCGTTGCAATTGAAGCTTCAGCCAGCATTAATTCCTTCATGTTATGGTGTGCGAAACAGAGGAACAGAGGAATACGTTTTTGAATTGTTTCCTTAAAACAGGGTGAGTGTTTCGTCCAAGGAGACAAGGGTTGCAGTGAGCGGTTCTGACTGTACAGTACTTTACTGTTGACAGTGACAGTTGTTGACTTTTGCGTTTCCTTCAGACTCAAACTCCCAGTCTGTTCTTTAGACGCAGTTCTTCAGAAGCTGGTCTTCAGACACTGTTCATCAGACACAGTTCTTCAGAAGCTGGTCTTCAGACACTGTTCATCAGACGCACTTCTTCAGAAGCTGGTCTTCAGACGCACTGTTCATCAGACGTACATCTTTAGAAGCTGGTCATCAGACGCACTGTTCATCAGACGCACATCTTCAGAAGCTGGTCTTCAGACGCACTTCTTCAGAAGCTGGTCTTCAGATGCACTGTTCATCAGACGCTGACCTTTAGACATTGATTGTCTTTAGACTTGCAACACAAGCTTCAATAGTTTTTCTTCTGCTCTTAAATTGATATTTCAGAACCACTGTTAGATACATAACTTTCAGTATATGGTCCTGCACACTAGAGCAAGTATTAGCATATCCAATTTTCTTTTTAACACTTTGTTATCATCAAAACTCAAAAGGGACTTGTTCATACATTTTGTTCCAACAATCTCCCCCTTTTTGATGATGAAAAATGCAAGTATTAGTAGAAAATTGTTGTTAAGTTAATTAACAAGTTGACTTCAGGGTCTGAGGTTTGTAACCAGCCCCTGAGTCTGATAATTCACAAGGTGAGGTTTGTAAGCTCCCCCTGAGTCTTATCCAGGTTAATTAAATTCAATTTAAATCAAACTAGTGAAAAATCCAAACTATTTCTGAGTGATTTTTCACAGAATTATCTCACAAAGAATTAATTAGAGGCTAAGAGATGAGAAGATGTTCTCCTGAGTAAATTAATTTTCAATAACTAACTTATGTTCTGATATGGCTCAGAGCCTGAAATACTTGTTACTTTTACTCCCCCTTTTGTCATCAACAAAAAGAAAATTCAAGAATTTAAGACACAAGAGAGTTAAAACGTGAGATAAAAATGTTCAGAGCATTTTGTTCAGTACCAATGAACTCTTTCACACATAATTGTTCAGAACATATGGTTCAGTACTACTGAACTCTTTTAGACAGAATTGTTCAGAGTATATGATTCAGTACTACTTAACTCTTTTCAAAAAACGTTTGAGTGTTTTTAAATGGGTCTGAAAACTGAACATATAAGATGAGAAAGTGAAAGTGTGACTGTGTTTTGAGTGTTTTTGTTAAAACTTTTCGGAAACTGAAAACAGAAGAACATTAAACACAACTGCACATTAATGACTTTAGGAGGGTGCAAAGTACAACTTTCAAAACTAACTCATCACTGCCCAGCAGTTATTACTTATCAGATTCTGACCATGTGTTAGACAACTGTTCAGATTCACTCTCATTAGTGGGCCACGTGTAAAGTGTCCACTTATAATGAGTTTTATCAGAAGTCAAAAATTCAGATTCTGAAACTCAGACTCTGATGTCTTCAAAGGCTAAACTTTCTTCAGACTCTCAAAGTGAGTGTCTGATAAGTCTTAGTTTCTGATGAACTTCAGATTCTCAGTTTCTATTTGGAGTCAAGCAATTTTTTTCAGAGATAAAATGCATGTTCAGATTCTTTTTAATAAAATTAAATATATCTTTTGTTAGGGGTTTTGTAAATATATCAGCCCATTGATGATCAGTATCAATGAATCGAATATCCAAAACACCCTTCTGAACATAATCTCTAATAAAATGATGTTTAATTTCAATATGCTTGGCTCTTGAATGTAGAATTGGATTTTTAGACAAACAGATAACAGCAGTATTATCACAAAAGATAGGAATGCTGTTTTCATGAATCTGATAGTCTTCCAACTGATGTTTCATCCCGAGCAGTTGTGTGCAACAACTTGCAACTGAGATGTATTCTGCTTCTGCTGCTGACAATGCAATAGTTGATTGTCTTTTGCTGGCCCAGGATATCAGATTCTCACCAAGGAATTGACAATTTCCACTGGTGGATTTTCCTTCAATCCAGTCACCAGCATAATCAGCATTGTTGGAACAAAATGTGTTTAACAAGTTTCTTATAAAGTAAGGGGGATTGTTGAAACATTATATGTAAACATATCTCTCTTTATGGTTTTGATGATAACAAGATATTAAAGAGAAAATTGGTTATTTGCTAATGCCTTGCTCAAGTGTTTTCAGAACCATGTGCTTTTTGATTATTTATTAAGAATAGTTATGAAAGAACAAGCTTAAAGCAAGGAAGGAAAGCTAAGAAGCAAGGTTGCAAAGCTAGAAGGAAACTGGGTCTGAAGAAGTACTCCTGAAGAAGTGCTCCTGAAGTAAGAGCTTCTGAAGTGGTCCTGAAGTGGTACTCCTGAAGGCAGCTTCTGAAGTCTGGGTGCTTCTGAAGAAGTCAACGCAAAGTCAACGTCTGAAGCCAGCTTCTGATCCGTACAAGGCAGCCTCTGATGCTTCAGCTTCTGATGCACTGTTCACAGAGAAGCTTCTGAAGCTGATGTGGCATGGAAAGTGACCAGTACTGTGCGCATTTAATGCCTGGATATGTCAGAACAACTCAATGGAACAGTTGTCTCCCTGACCCAAACATTCTCCAACTTTTAAGGTAGGCAAGTTCAAAAATGGCTGCTGCTCTGGTTTTTGCAAAAAGTGCAGCATACTTTTTCAGTCTATCCTAGTACAATTGCAACGGCTCTTTTCCTCAAATCAAGCAAATCTTCAACAGCTATATTTCATCTATAAAAGGAAGAAGATTTGAAGAAGAAAATGTCTAAGACTCTTGAAACTACATTGCTGAACCTGCACTCTGTTTTCTGTCAAAAACTGTCAAGTTCATAAAAACTCTTAGAAATTCTTTAGTCTTGTAACTTAGAATTTCTTAAGGTTAAGAGTCTTAACCTGTGTTGTATTTAGAGAACACCTCTGATATTTGATCAAGTGTTCATCCCAAACTATTTCATTTGTAAACCAGTTTGGTCCTCAAAGTCTCAGTCTGTATACTGAGCATTTGTAACCTCATTCCTTTGTGGTCTGAGTCAGAAGCCTCTTGACTTAGTGTCTTGAGCATTGAGAAGTCTCTTGACTAAGTGTCTTGAGCATTGGAAGCCTCTTTCTTAGTGATTGAGCAGTGGAAGCCTCTTCCTTTGTGGTTGAGCACTAGAAGCCTCTTCCTTGGTGGTTGAGCAACTGGAAGTCTCTTTCTTAAGTGATTGAGCAAGTGTAATCTTCAAATTATAGTGAAACTCTCTTGTTGGAAAACAAGGGGACTGGACTACTTCTCACATTGAGAAGGAACCAGTATAAATTCTGTGTGTCTCTCTTTCATTATCTCCTTAACTTGTTTAATCCGCTGCATTTAATTCTGATAACAGTTCAGAACCTGGTTCTGAACTAGTGTTAAGTTTTAGAAAAGAAAAGAACAAGTTTTTGAGTCACACAATTCAACCCCCCCCCTCTTGTGTGTGTGTTTTTCTCACCTTCAAGCATCATAGAATCCAACTAGCTTGTAATCTAAGGATTTCTTATACAGAAGTCCAAGATTAGTTGTTCCCTTCAGATACCTAAAGATTCTCTTGACAGCACTCATATGAGATTCTCTAGGATCTGATTGGAATCTTGCACATAAGCATACACTAAATAAAATATCTGGTCTAGAAGCTGTTAAATATAACAGAGAACCAATCATACCTCTGTAGAGCTTCTGATCTACCTTTGAGCCAATGACTTCTTTGCTTAAGTTGCAGGTTGGATGCATTGGTGTTGTCATCAATTTACAATCTTCAAGCTTGAACTTCTTCAGAAGCTCCTTTGTATATTTAGATTGATGAACATACACTCCATCTTTGCATTGGTTAATTTGAATTCAAGAAAGAACTTCAATTCTCCCATCATGCTCATTTCAAATTCATCCTGCATTATCTTAGAAAATTCCTTTCAAAGAGTGGCATTAGTAGAACCAAATATAATATCATCAACATAGATTTGAACAATTAAGATGTCTTTCTTAAGTGTCTTTCTGAACAGTGTATTGTCAACTTGTCCTCGTACAAAATCATTTTTAAGTAAGAAATTACTTAGTCTCTCATACCAAGCTCTGGGAGCTTGTTTCAGACCATACAGTGATTTCTTAAGCTTAAAAACAAAATCTGGATGTTTTAAATCTTCAAAACCAGGAGGTTGTTTGACATACACTTCTTCAGAAATGACTCCCTTTAAAAAAGCACTCTTAAGATCCATTTGATATAAAATGATATTATGATTTACTGCATAGGAAAAAAGTAACCTGATTGCTTCCAATCTTGCAACTGGAGCAAATGTTTCAGTGTAATCTATTCGTTCCTGCTGACTGTAGCCTTGAGCAACAAGTCTAGCTTTGTTTCTGACTACTTCTCCTTGTTCATTCAGTTTGTTCTGAACACCCATTTTGTTCCAATAATGTTCTTGTGATTTGGTTTCGCAACTAAATCCCAAACATCATTTCTTTGAAACTGATTGAGTTCTTCTTGCATAGCCACAATCCATCCATCATCTGCAAGTTCTTCATCAGCTGTTGTAGGTTCAATCATTGACAGTAATCCAAGCAGAGAGTCATTCTGACTGAATGCTGATCTGGTCTTTCTTGGACTATCCTTGTTTCCAATGATTAACTCTTCAGGATGTGAAGACTTGTACTTGAATGTAGTTCTGGGTGGATTTGCTTCTTGAGAATCATTAACACCTTGTTCAGAAACATTTTGATCTTCAGGAGGAGTGTCAGCTTCTGAGATTTTTTCAGCTTCTGGGGAATTTTCAGCTTCTAGACTTTCTTCAGACTCAGAAGTCTATTCAGTTTCTGAAGTGTCCACTGAGAGCCGTATATCTGCAAAACTCTCAACTAGATCTGTTATTTTATTATCAGGCTTGTAACATCCGGTGGTTCCCAATGGGCTGGCCTCCCTATCTTTCAAGGGCCGAGATGCACTCATGGTCTTCTCCACCCCCCAAGTGGAGTTTCATGCCTTCCGTGGGAATCGAACCTGTATCCTGGAGGCTATAAGTACACGCTCAATGCATTCCCACTACCAATTGAGCTATAGCTCAATTGGTAGTGGGAATGCATTGAGCGTGTACTTATAGCCTCCAGGGTACACGGTTCGATTCCCACGGAAGGCATGAAACTCCACTTGTGGGGTGGAGAAGACCATGAGTGCATCTCGGCCCTTGAAAGATAGGGAGGCCAGCCCATTGGGAGCCACCGGATGTTAGCTCAATTGGTAGTGGGAATGCATTGAGCGTGTACTTATAGCCTCCAGGGTACACAGTTCGATTCCCACGGAAGGCATGAAACTCCACTTGGGGGGTGGAGAAGACCATGAGTGCATCTCGGCCCTTGAAAGATAGGGAGGCCAGCCCATTGGGAGCCACCGGATGTTACAAGGCTTCTTGTCATCAAACCTAATGTGCATTGATTCTTCAACAACATGTGTTTCAGAGTTGTACACTCTATATGCTTTAGATATCTCAGAGTATCCTAAAAAGATACCCTTGTGAGCCTTAGCATCAAATTTCTTTAGGTAGACTTTATTGTTTAGAATGTAACATGTACATCCAAACTGATGAAAATAAGAAATGCTTGGCTTTCTTCCCTTGAATAATTCATATGCTGTTTTATTTTGAATTGGTCTGGTATAGATTCTGTTCTGAATATAACATGCTGTTAACAGCTTCTGCCCAGAAGTACTTTGCAATGTTAGTTTCATGAATCATGGTTATGGCCATTTCTTGCAAAGATCTGTTCTTTCTCTCTACAACTCCATATTGTTGTGGAGTTCTAGGAGAAGAGAACTCATGGAGAATTCCATGTTCTTCACAAAAAGTTTTAAATGGTTCATTTTCAAATTCACCACCATGATCACTTCTAACTTTTAAAATTTTTAATTCATTTTCAGTTTGTACTTGCTTGCAGAATTTGTTGAACAAATCATATGTTTCATTTTTGGTTCTGAGGAATTTAACCCAAGTCCACCTACTGTAATCATCAACAATTACTAACCCATACTTCTTCCCATTGATTGATGTTGTCCCAACAGGACCAAACAGATCAATGTGAAGTAGTTCTAAGGGTCTGGAGGTAGAAAAAATGTTTTTGGATTTAAAAGAAGTTTTAGCAATTTTTCCTATCTGGCATGCTCCACAAAGAGCATATGAGTGATAGTCAATGTTTGGTAAGCCTCTGACCAGTTGTAACTTGCTAAGCTTAGAGATGAGTCTCCAGTTAGCATGTCCCAACCTTTTGTGCCATACAAATTTCTCATCACTCACTGACAAAAACAATTACCTTCTGATCAACTGTTGGCTGTAGTATTGCAGCAATAAACGAGGTAAGTATTTTTGTATCGTCTCCACAGGGATTGGTGCGCTACTTTGAACCGTTCAACAATCGATATTGTTTTGAGTTAAGGGTTTCTTTACTTGGTTGCATAAACTAATTGAACTTAAAAACAGAATTAAAACGAAAAGTAATAGGGAATAAAAGCATTGGAATCGGAGTTCATCAATCTTGCATCGAATATAATCTATAAATCATGCATATGAATTTTAGCGTTTTAGCGAAAATATCACGTATCGCTCGACAACGTCATTGATTTCCCAAATGACATCGTGAGATCGATCGTATCGTTTAATCGACGATTTCCCAATCAATCAAACGATCTGAAAGCATTACGATCCGAAACTTTGTGCGATTATCAAAACCCAAATCCATTTCTAGATTTTCTTATTTTGATAGAAGATTATTCTAAACATAGATTCAAAAGTATTTGTCAATAACAATTGAATCAAGCATGAGAGTGAAAAGCAAGAATAACTTCAAAAACACATAAATTGCTAAAATCATATATTTACATAATCATGGATTACATCTAAGCTAGAAAGAATACCTCCAATCCCAACTAAGGGAAGTTAGTTGTTCATTTTCATGACAACTATACAAAAGTTTAGAGAAAAGATGAAGATCATAACCCAAGTCTTGATTTCCCAAAGCCTTAGTTGATTCCACAATCCCTTCACTCTTGCTCCTTGAAGATCATAGCTTCTAGCCCTATTAACTGGTAATAAACCTCTAAAATTCGCTCTTAAAGAAAGCTTAACAAAAGTAGAATAATTAACCTAAAAGCTGAAAATAGCTTAAATACAAAAGCTGAAATTTAGTATCTCGCTCGGCGAGATACTAAAAGTTCACCAGTGGTTTTCAGCCACGTCTTCAAATCTCCTTAAACCGCCTTGGTTCGCTGAGCGAAGAATAATCTCGCTGAGCGAAATCAAGCTCCCCTGTTCTGGAAAATCCATGCCTGACTTCGTCAACCTCTCGCCAAGGGATCGCTGGGCGAAAGTGTACCGTGAAAACTCCCAAAAATCCCTGCCTGACTTTGCCAACCTCTCGCCAAGCCATCGCTGGGCGAAAGTCTTCATGCACTCTTGATGGATTCTTGCTAATTTCAGGTCCTGGCTTGCTTTTTCCTGCATAAATGGATGGGGTAAGAAGTAAAAGCAATATTGGGCATTTGATCAATGATTATGAGCTTTTCCCATGATAACTTGCATAACAAGTAACTAAAAAGCCTTAAATTAAATATGCTTTTTAACTCATTTTTGGCACTTATCATCAACCAGTTCTGAAAAATTAATTTTATAAACATTGTTCTTCCTCTTTCCTTTGAACACAACAGATTTATCTTTGTTGTTGATTGCAGTGCAAGTGTTCTTATCAAACAAGACATCATAACCATTGTCACATAATTGACTTATGCTAAGTAGGTTTTGTCCTAGTCCATCTACCAACCAGACATTATCAATGGAAAGGGAAGAATTACCTATCTTACTAGTACCAATGATCTTGCCTTTCTGATTTCCTCCAAATCCACAGTTCCTCCCTCTTTCATAGTCAGGGTTTGGAACATAGACCTTTCTCCTGTCATGTGACGCGAGCAGCCACTGTCCAGGTACCAATACTTTTCCTTTTCTTTGGCTTCTAAGCATATCTGCAACAGAAATGATTTCAGATTTAGGTACCCATATCTTTATGGGTCCTCATTGGTTAGTTCTGAAAGGATATGGCTTCCTTTGCACCTTTGGTCTGACATTCTGATATTTAAAAGGTTTTGTATAAACTGGTTTAGTATTCCTTGAAGGTTTTACAAACACAGTCTTTTGAAAATGTGAGTCTGAATTTTTCAGAGTCTGAGACTTGCTTGTCTTAGGTTCTGAACTCTTCTGACTTTGAACCTTTTCAGATTTAAAGTCTGTTTTCCTCATAGTCTTAGACTTAGAACCTTTTGGTTTAGACTTTGGCAAAGTTTTAAGTTTTTCCTTCATCTTTCCCTTAGGTTCAGAAGCTTTAGATTCTGAGCAGTTCAGAACCTTAGACTTAGCAGTCTCAGTTTCTGTTAACTTCTTTATCTCAGAACTGTCAGAAGCAGACACAAAGCATACTTTAGAGCCTTTTATATTATCTTCAGAACAGGATTGAAGGTTTGTTTCATTTGAAAAATTAAATGAATCATTTTTGAAACCAATTCCTTTTCCCTTGTTTCTGTTGATATTATAAATCATTGAGGAAACTTTGCTTCTGTTGATTCCAACCAAAATAAAGTCTTGAAGAGCAATTTCTTCTTCATTTAAAATCTTATCAACTTTCTTATCAGTCAGTTTTACAAGAAGAGCATTGTTCTTATCTTTTAAGTCATAGATGTGACTTTGAGCTTCTTCTTGTTTTCTTTCAAGCAGTTCAAAATCATTTTGCAAAGTTTTAAATTGCTTTGACTTGTTAAGATAATGATTGGTAAGATCTTTGACAGTTTTAATAAGTTCAGATCTAGTGAGTTTAGAATATACCTCATTATCATCATCTGAGTCTGAACCTGACTCTGTATCAGAAGATACAGTTACAACCAAATCCAAATTGGCTTCATCTTCATCTTCCTTGTCAGATTCTGATTCAGCCTCTGTATCTGAAGATACTGTTGCAACTACAGCCAAGTTGCCTTCTTCTTCATCTTCCTTGTTTCCCTCATAGGTACAACACAGAGAATTGAAGATGGCCTTTGCAGTTGACTTATCATTTAGCTTTAGATACTCATTGTGAGGTAGAGAGTTCACAATGATATCTCTTACTCTTCTATGCTTTTTAGAAATCATTCTTTCAGCATCTGAGAGTGTCTTTCTGTCAGTTGCTACACCTTCTTCATCAACAGGAACAGTGATACCATCTTCAATGATATCCCATAGAGTGTCATCAACACCAATAATGTGACTGAACATCCTGCTTTTCCACCAAGAAAACTCTTCAAGTTTACCAGTAAACAAAGGAGGTTCATGGTGAGAATATGATTGCTTGTCATCTGTATCATAATCATGTGATACAGAAGCACCACCACTTCTTTGAGAGGATTCACCAGAATCATCAGAAGTCATCTTTTTCTCAGGATCAATATTGATTCACTGTTAAGTGATTGAATATCAGAACCAGGGGCTCTGATACCAACTGAAGGTGAGAAAAACACACAAGAAGGGGGGGTTGAATTGTGTGGGTAAAAAAATTTTCTTTCTCAAAACTTATGTTAAGTTCAGAATCTGATATAGATCAGTTCTGAACCTTTTTCAGAGTTTGTTAGCAGCGGATTAAGAAGTAAGGAGAAAGGGAAAGAAAGACACAAAGCTTTTTATACTAGTTCCTTCCACAAACCGGAAGTAGTCTAGTCCCCCTGTCACTTACAGGAGATTTAACTATAATCAAACTGATTACAATTGCTCAAAGCACAAAGCTAAGAGTCTTCCAATGCTCAAACACCTAGTAAGAGACTTCTAATGCTCAAGACACAATCAAGAGACTTCCCTGCTCAAGACACACAGTCAAGAGACTTCTATGCTCAAGACACACAGTCAAGAGACTTCCCTGCTCAAGACACAAAGTCAAGAGACTTCTAATTGCTCAATACACAAAGTAAAGAGACTTTTGATTGCTCAGCACGCAGGCTAAGACTTTGGGTTTCAAACTGATTTTACAACAGAAAATAAGTTTGTGTTGAACACTTGATCAAATATCAAAGGTGTTCACAAAATACAACTCAAATAAGACTCTAACACTTAAGGAATTCTAAGATAAACAAATTGTAAGAATTCCTAAGTTGTTTTGTGACAGAAAATGTAAAACAGTGTTTGCAGTTCTGGTGTTGCAGTGTAGTTTTTCTGTACATAGTCTTTTGTTCTTCTTCAAATCTTCACTCTTTTATAGAGGGTAAAAGAGCTTTTGAGATTTGATCTGAATTGTAGCAAAGAGCCATTGCAAAGAGAGGCTAGGTCCATCTGAGTTTGTGTGTGTAAAAACAGATCACACAAAGTTTGAATTCATTCCTTAAAAGCTGGGGAATGTTTCTGTGAAGGAGGCAATAATTCCAAAGAGCTGTTCTGACATTGCAGGCTTTACTGTTGACAGAGACAGCTGCTTTTCCTTAAAGAACTCAGACTTCAGAAGCTTCTTCAGGAATAGTACTTCAGAAGCAGGTCTTCAGACTCAGCCTTCGGAAGCACTGTTCATCAGACGCACTTCTTCAGACGTTGACTTTTGTTAACCTTCAGACTCAGCCTTCAGACGTTGACTTTCGTTGACCTTCAGACTCAGCCTTCAGACGTTGACTTTTGTTGACCTTCAGACTCAGCCTTCAGAAGCACCCGTCAGACTCAGCCTTCAGAAGCACCCTTCAGACGCAGTCTTCAGACTCAGTCTTCAGAAGCTGCTTCAGACCCAGTTTTGCTTCAGACTTGCAACAAAGGCTTCAATGCTTTCTTTCTTGCTCTTAGCTTGTTCTTCCATAACCAGTATTAATTACCAAACATTAAGAACATGGTTTTGCACACTTAGAACAAAGCATTAGCAATTCCAATTTTCTTTTTAACACTTTGTTATCATCAAAACCCAAAAGAGAGTTGTTCATACATTTTGTTCCAACAATGGGGGCGTGATTTTAAGATCGTGATGGTACCACATGCATATAGAGTCGTGCTTGGTAATGTTTTGGTGTGAACTTGTGCATTTAAGTGGTAAATGTCTAATTGTGGAATGTGTGAAATTGTGAACAATTTATAGTGGAGTTGATGATGCAAATAAAGATGATGATTTTGTTAATGATAATATGTTATGTATGCTTTAAGTACCGTGTTGTTAAAGAGATGATGAATTAACTGTTGGTAATTTATGAAGATGAGATGAATGTGGTAAGATGATAACTAGACGTATTGAGTTGAATGCGATATAACTGTTGTTTATTGTAACCTGGCTTTACGTATGTTGGATGCTTATATGTTGTTGATGTTTTTCCTGAACTTACATGCGTTTATTATATCCCTTTGTTGAACATATATCTTACCCTCTAGTGGATTTGTTATCGCCTCACTCTTGTGGTGTAGACTTGCAGGTTGAGGAGTAGTTTTGCTTGGTGAGTTGTGCTGAGGATGGCATTTCGCCTACTCCTTTTATTTGATTTTGAAGATCTCTAGATTAGGTGCTCTGATTTATTAGTTTTGGGGATTAATTTTACTGTTGGATATTCATGTTGATGTATTTACTTTGAGTAACTGATGAAATTAAACATAATCTTCTTAAACCAATAACGAGCTTAGGAATATTGTTAAGTCGAAGAGTAAAAGAGTCAAGGTAATTAAAGAAAGTTAAGATGAAAGTTAGATAGGAATGTATAAGGTGTAAAAATGAATAAAGAATAGAGAAGTCGATGAGTGGGTCGTTAAGACGAAATGTAAGGGAAGATAGGGGGTTGTGTATTGACTAATGAAAAAGATGTAGATTCAAGTGGGGTAATAGATGATGAAAAATATGTAGATTCTGGTGGGGTAATAGATGATGAAAAAGATGTAGATTTTGGTGGTGCAACAGATAAGGTAAAATATGTAGATTCTGGTGGTGTAATAGATGAGATAAAATACTTAGATTCTGGTGATGTTAATGACGAGTAAGACGTATAAATTCTGGTGACGATAATTACGACCGGATGTTGTTGTTTATGAGTTTTATCCATGCATCATATCATTATTAAGATTCTGGTGACGAATGACGACGTGTTGTATTGTCCAGTAAAATAACTCTGGCATACAATTTTGGTGAGTAGAGATCGGTACCAGCATGCATTTAGGTCTTAGGAATGAGTTGCATCTCCCAGCATACATGTTGATGTATTGTGAATGTAATATGCATTTATTCAATGTTTTGAAATTGTTGAGTTATAATAATGATGATGTGTGAAAGATGTTATATAACCTGATGAAGAATTGTGAATATGTTGTAGATGATGACCAATGATGTTATACCTATTTATGTATTATTCATGTATCCCAATATATGTTATGATGAATATTTTCACCCCTTTATTGTTGTTGTGTATTATGGTGTCTGTACTCTTGGGGGTACAGATACTCAGGACGAGGAGCTCTAGTTTGCGGGACGCTTAGAAGGTGGCGACGAAGATAGACTCTCATAGCTTTTATGTAATTATTTACGTAGATGAATAATCACGTGCTTTGATCTGTAACACTAGGGTTGGGGTCAAACGTTGAATGTTTAATTTTATGAAGTTTAAGCATTTGAAATCTTTATGATATTTTCTGCAAAGACGGTTGAGAATCAAACTTGTTTATTTTATGAAATATTTTTGAAGTATTTTCCGCACTCTGAAATGTGACGTATTATTTATTATTTGAATGAATGATTGATGAGTATGTGTAACATCCTATTTGCTTAAATTTATTCGCATTATTTATTAAATCGATGTTCGGAAATAGGGTGTTACATAGTTGGTATCAGAGCAGATCGATCCATCCGGCCTATGATTTATAATGTCGATGTGTCGTATTAGACGACATGTGTGTGAACACTGTAGATGCCTAACTCTTAAATAATTTACTGATTTCGGTGATGCAAATAAGAAATGGCTGGAAGAAACGACCAAGCAATCGCTAACGCTATGACAGCAATGGCGCAAACTTTGGCACAGGCTAACGCTACTCTTCAAGGGCAATAAAATCAACAAGAAGGAGTTGACGAACTCCAACTGGATAGGTTCATGAGGAACAAAATGCCTACCTTCAAGGGGAGGTATGATCCCGAGGGCGCGCAATTTTGGTTGCAAGGAATTGATAGGATCTTTAGGGCGATGGCAAGCATTAACGAGCAGAGGGTCAGGCTAGCAACACATATGCTGGCGGAGGAAGCTGAGTACTGGTGGGAAAATACTCATCAGAGGCTAGAGGCTGCAGGCACTGCAATTACTTGGGAAGGCTTTAGAGAGGAGTTCTTGCGGAAGTATTTTCCGGCTGATGTTCCTAACAAGAAGGAAATTGAGTTCCTTGAGCTGAAGCAGGGAAATATGTCGGTGGCCGATTATGCAGAGAAGTTCGAGGAGCTGTCTAGGTTCTGTCCTCATTACAATGCAGTATGGGTGGAAGTTTCTAAGTGTTTGAAGTTTGAGAATGGATTACGCCCGAAGATTAAGCAGTTTATCGGCTACCAGGAGATCCGTCAGTTTTCGTTAATGGTCACTAAGTGTCGGATCTATGAAGAGGATAGTAAGGCGAGGACTGTTCACTACAAGATGGCTACTGAGAGGAAGGGTAGGTATCAAAACCGTGGTAAGCTATATGATGTCTCAGTTGATAAGGGAAAGCACAAACTCCAACAGGATGGTGCAAGTGAGAAAGAAACACGTGGGGGAAATACTCGTGCCCTCTGAGGTGTTTTAACTGTGGTACTGTAGGACATTGCGCGGCTGAATGCAAAAGTAAGGAGTTGAAATGTTTCAAGTGTGGAGGACAAGGCCACCGTGCTACAGAGTGTAAGAGTGTTGTTGGTTGCTACAACTGTAGTGAACCGGGTCATATTAGTACGCAATGTTCGAAACCAAAGAAAGTGAAATCTGAGGGAAGGGTGTTTGCCTTGAGTGGAGTGGGCGTCTCAGGCTCAGGTAAGTGATTCGAAGACGCACGTTTTACTATTTGATGTTTTCTTGTTCGTTGTACTAGTTGAGTTTTGTTAAGGGTCGTTGCATCTGTTTTGAAGCCTAGGGTGAGAGTTCAATGTTAGACTTAAACCACTGGGTTAAGTTCGTGGGATAGATAGATTAATTGAGGTCTATCTTTTAAGGCGTATGTGTTAAGAGGGATGTTTTGACGGGTAGTTATAAGGTGTGCAAGCGAGGAATATAATAGGTAGCAATAACCTGTTGAAGGAGAGTATACCGTAGGTCTGGAAAGTTAGACGGGAGGATCTTTTACGGGGTTGTATCTTCAGGTACTTTTCGACGACGAAAATCCTTTAAGTGGGGGAGAGTTGTAAGACCCCGAAAATTATAATTAATGATTAAATGAGGATAAATAGAGTATTATCGATTTTTATGTTCATGATGATGCATGTGGCTCGTATATTATGTTATTTACGAGGGTATATAGTTTTGATGATTAATGATGTGCTATGAGGATTGATGTGATAAAGAAGAAAATTAAATAAAATAATATAGAGGCAGAAGGTGTAGAATATAAGTTTTAAATAAGTGGGGGAGGAGTGAAGTAAAAGAATAGAAAGTAGGGGAGAAAAGAATTATAACAAGTGCTGGCCCATATATAAATAGGAAGATTAGGAATCAGGATGGTCACTTTTGTTGAAACGTAAAAAGAAGTGAAGAGGAGAAAAGAGAAGGAGGAAACCCTAGATGCAAAAGAGAGAGCTAAAAGCCGTAAATTCCAAAGAATTCGAGGTAAGGGGGAGAATCTCTTCATCTCTAGGGTATTATGAGTCTAATTGAGGGGTTGTGTAGTGGATTGAATATGTGTGTGTGTGGTGATGATAGTAATGATGATGGTGGTGTTGTTGTAATTAGAAATAAAATTTGTAACATATGATTTGAATTGAGGAAATTAATATAGGCAAAAGTGAAATATGAGAATTAACAATGAGAAATAGTGGATGATCGGATAGATTAAGAAGAAATTAGACTGGGAATGATAGGACAAGTTTAGGGTGAAGATTGGAGTGGAATTTGGTGAGTTTTAGGTTGAAAATGGAGTCGGAGTAGGTTCCCTAAAGCGAAATCGCAGAAAAACTACGATTTCCCTTCCTGTCAAAAACGCACGATCGTGCGCCCTGGCGGCATGGACCGTGCGTGCCTCTCGGCCCTGGCACTCTATTTTTGGAAATTTTGGGAGCACGACCGTGCATCCCTCCAAGACTTAGATAGGCTTAGTATTATGCTTCCAAATGGTCCCCAAGACGTATAGCAAGGTCCCAAACCAATAAACTTAGATGAGAGGAGATTATGAGAGATAAAAATAGAAGTTTATTGAGTCTAATGAATTTTATAACAATGATGATGCATATATATATATATATATATATATATATATATATATATATATATATATATATATATATATATATAGTTAATGGAAATTAGAGTGGTGACGTTGAGATGTATTGATGGTGAGGACGATAATATTTATACTTTAAAGATGGCGAGTATGGTGACTTTTAATTGTGGTGATGATAGCGGTGAAGATTATTTAAATTATGGTGATAATAGTGGAGACATATAGTTATGATTAAAAACATCGTGCATGGGTCATGTGACGTTCTTTACGAAATTTCAACACAATCCTTTCGGTGGACTCTAAAACATCTATGAAAGCAATAGTGAGTTTAAGAAAGCCGTTAGCGAGTAAAGTAAAAGTAAGGATCCCTAAACTACATATCTAAATGAGGGAGTGTGTTTGGGCATAAATATAAGGGTTACTCAAGATAATAGCAAGTCTAAATATAAACCAAAGATAGTAGCCCATGGGAACCTAATGATGTTAAAGATGTATTGGCAATAGGAAGTGAAAGATAATAAAAGGAGGAGGCACAAAAGAGTTGTTTAAGATAGATGACTAGGATAAACCTAGGTTTCTCGAATTAGAGACGAGCCTAAAAAGGTGAAGTAGTTTAAGCAGTGCAACTACTGTTGCGAAAAGATTGGCAGATCTCCAATAAAATATGAATCCAAAATCGCAACCAACAACTAGAGAAAACCAAATCCTAAGTATATTGACTAAATAATATACTAAAACAATGTTAATAACGTAATGTATAAATAATTTTGTATTACTGAAATTCTGGCACAATAGATTCCAGATGCTGAACGTAATGATTCAACAAAGGAACACGTTGTAAAACAGAGTAAAACACGAAACAATAACAGGGAAAGAAATAACAGACTGAAAGTAAAAGGCACAGGTTATTTGTTAACCCAATTTAGTGTCAAACACACCTACGTCTATAGGCTACCAAGCCAAGAAGGAAATCCACTATGATAGTCCTAGTTCTAAGTTCTCAGCAAACTCCCAGTTTACAACTTATCACCTAGAAACTACCCATATTGACTTCAACCTAGGAACTGCTAGACCTGAGATCCCATCTCACTTCCCCTCAAACAATCACTGCCCCAGTGATCTTAAACTCAAATAACAAACAAAGTAGGAGACACACTCCAAAACACACAAACGTCACTCTTGCTTAAAAGCTTATGAGTGATTCACAATTACAACTCAACTAAACACAGTCTTATGCTTCCATCAAGGTGACACAAGAAAGGTTCACAATTAACAGACTAGAAACCTAAGAAAACTCTTTCAATGATAGCTTCAGTTTCAATTATTTTCTTCAACAGTAGCGTCTTCTATTTATAGCCTTCAGCAGCAACAAATATTTGAACCAAATATTCTTCAAAGATATATTTCCAAAATCCTTCGTTAGAAATATATTCCACAATAATCTTCAGAAATATATTTTCCAAAGATCTCTTTGAAAATATATTCACAAATAAAAATAACCAATCTTCAAAATATATCTTGCGAAAATAATCTTCTTTCTAGAAACACACGCAGTTTGGAGAATTCTTCAATTAAATCTTAAAAAGATCAGGTGAGAAAATAAACAACTCCAAGTGCGAAAATAAGACTGCTTCTGAAAGTTGCTTCTGAAGTTCAGCTTCTGAAGGTTCAGCGTCTGAAGTTCACCTTCTGAAGGTTCAGCATCTGAAGTACTATTCAGCGTCTGAAGTTCAGCTTCTGAAGGTTCAGCGTCTGAAGTACTGTTTAGCTTCTGAAGACCCAGCTTCTGAAGTTCTGCTTCTGAAGACGTACATCTTGCTTGTATATTTGATTTTAGAAAACATGAAGCCAACAACCAAATATCCAACAATCTCCCCCTGTGGCAAAATTTTGGCTAAAATCAATCTGAGATACACAAGGCAAATTCTGAACTCATCAAGAAGAACATAAACGTAGTAACATAAAAACAACAAAGTCAGCAGCGACACAAACAAAATGCTAACAAGGCAACTTCTATGTTTCCACACACACACTCCCCCTGAAACATATCATTCAGCAGCAACTTCTGAAACATACACTACTCCCCCTGAAACAAACACTCCTCCTAAATACATCCCCCCTGAAACAGAGACTCCCTCTGAAACAGAGTTACTGTATTGCTTCTAAACTAAACACTTCAACTCCAAGCAGAAATACTGTATTACTTCTGAACTACATATCTCCCCCTTTTTAGCCAAACAATTTTGACAAAACAACCATGCATTCACCAGGAGTAAAAAGAACAAGAACAACAGTACCAGGAGTAGACCATCACAACACATCAAGTATATCACACCAGAGACAGTAACATCAGGATTTATATCCACAGAATCAACAGGGCTTGTGGTAACAGCAACTGTTACAGGTGAAACAGTAGGAGAACTTACACTTTCAGCAGTCTGTAATTGCTATAACTCCTCATGTAGACAAATCCCCAGTTTACCCCTTGAAAGATCATCAACGCAAACATAAACATTCTTCTTTCCACCTAGGCTTTCAACTTGCATAGACCTCATGAGATCCATGTGAAGTTTAAGATGTTGCAGCTTCTTAATCTTAAGTTTGGGTAGTCCTCTGATGGCTTCCACAAACATGACTTTCTTCATACCCCTCAGGTTTAAGTGCCCAAGTTTCTGGTGCCAGAGTCTGACTTCTTCTTCAGGTACCCACAAGTAACAATTGTCCTTTGATCTACTGCCCCTCATTAGCACCTCACTTTTCCCATCAGTTACTAGACATTCAGTCTTGTTGAAGTTCACTTCCATCCCTTGATCACACAGCTGGCTTATGCTAATCAAATTGGAAGTTAACCCTTTTACTAATAGCACATTGTGTAACCTTGGGAGTCCATCACTGATCAAGTCTCCAATTCCAAGAATTTCTCCTCTGGCTCCATCACCAAAAGTCACATAGCTACTGGTGTAAGGTCTTATATTTTCAAGAAATTTACTAACTCCAGTCATGTGTCTAGAGCATCCACTGTCAAAGTACTAGTCTTCCCTAGATGATGCTCTCAGAGAGGCGTGAGCTATTAGACCAACATTATTATATTTGGGTCTCCATTCCTTCTTGACATTGATTTTGTTTACTATGGGTTCTACTTTTCTTTGTTGAAAGTGCTTGGGGTATCCATACAGCTTCAAACAGAAAGGCTTTATGTGCCCCTTTTTACCACAATAATGACATATCCAAGGACAAGCTGCCCTCTTGCTCTTAGATCTCTGAGGTTTGTTTTGATGTTCCAACTTAGGTTTGCCCATCATTGGATCATATGTTCCAACAGCTGCAATGAACCTTTTAGCTGGATTTTGCTGTTTGTTGTTCAAGGTCCTATCATCAAACCCTATTCCTTTTTGTTTCCCTTGGTTCTGACTCTCCAATATCTCTTCTAGCATATCAGTACCAGTGTTCATCATTCTGACCTGCTTATTTAAGTGTTCAAGTTGAGAGTTCAGTTGGGTTACCTCATCTTTGAGATCAGAAATTTTTGCTAAGTGGTCACTTCTTTCAGCATGCAGTTGACTGATAGTATTCTTCTGATTTACTAATAACTTGCAAACTTCTTCACTTCTGATGTATAATTTTTTTGTAAGAGGCAGCTAGTTCTTTAAAAGTTAATTCTCCATCACTTGACTCAGTATCAGATGGTGCTTCAGAACCTGATGGTGCTTCTGAAGCCTTAACTTCATCATCAGACATGCATCTACCAGTTAAAGCAGTGACATGCTTAGCAGACTCATACTCCACTTCTCCTTCCGAGTCATCTTCATCAGACCAAGAAACTGCCAAACTTTTCTTTTGTTTCTTGAGGTACGTTGCACATTCTGTCCTAATGTGGCCATATCCTTCACACTCATGACACTGAACACCTTTGAATTGATTGCTTTTCTCATCAGTTCTTGTCTTCTTCAAATCATTTGGTTTGGATCTCCTGGCAGCCTGCTTCAGAATCTTGTTAAACTGTCTACCAAGCATCACAGGAGCTTCTGATGTGCTTTCATCATCCTCATTATCAGCATTTGATACAAAAGCAACACAGTTCCCCTTCTTATCAGTTCTGTTATTGAAGGCTATTTCAAAATTCTGCAAGGATCCTATCAATTCCTCAACCTTCATACTGGAGATGTCTTGTGCTTCCTTAATGGCAGTCACCTTCATGTCAAATCTCTTAGGTAGAGACCTGAGTATTTTCCTCACAAGTTTCTCATCAGATATTTTTTCTCCAAGAGAATCAAATGAGTTAGCCATGTCCAGAACGTTCATATAGAAATCTTGTATGTTCTCATCCTCCAACATTTTGTGATTTTCAAACTTGGTGGTGAGAAGTTGAAGTCTGGACATTTTTACCTTGGATGTGCCTTCATGAGTAGTTTTGAGAATCTCCCAAGCATCCTTAGGTACAGTGCACTGCTTGATCAGTCTGAACATGTTCTTGTCCACTCCATTGAATAAAGCATTCAAGGCCTTGGAGTTTCCAAGAGCTAGTTCATCTTCTTCCTTGGACCACTCTTCTTCTGGTTTCAGATCAGCTGTCCACTTTCCATCTTTGTCAAGCACAACAGGATGTTCCCAACCCTTCAGAACTGCTTTCTAGGTTTTACTATCTATAGACTTAAGGAAAGCACTCAGGCGTGATTTCCAATAGTCATAGTTGGAACCATCCAACAGAGGTGGTCTGTTCACAAATCCTCCTTCTTTGTCCATTCTGCCAGAAAATGTCTTCACTGGAGCTCACCCTAAAACAGGCAGGGTGCCTGCTCTGATACCAATTGAAATTCTATCACAATAGATTCCAGATGTTGAACGTAATGATTCAACACAGGAACACGATGTAAAACGGAGTAAAACACGAAACAATAACAGGGAAAGAAATAACAGACTGAAAGTAAAAGGCACATGTTATTTGTTAACCCAGTTCGGTGACAACCACACCTACGTCTGGAGGCTACCAAGACAAGAAGGAAATCCACTATGATAGTCCTAGTTCTAAGTTCTCAGCAAACTCCCAGTTTACAACTTATCACCTAGCAACTACCCGTATTGACTTCAACCTAGGAACTCCTAGACCTGAGATCTCATCTCACTTCCCCTCAAACAATCACTGCCCCAGTGATCTTAAACTCAAAATAACAAACAAAGTAGGAGACACACTCCAAACACACAAACGTCACTATTGCTTAAAAGCTTATGAGTGATTCACAATTACAACTCAACTAAACACAGTCCTATGCTTGCATCAAGGTGACACAAGAAAGGCTCACAATTAACAGACTAGAAACCTAAGAAAACTCTTTCAATGATAGCTTCAGTTTCAGTTATTTTCTTCAACAGTAGCGTCTTCTATTTATAGCCTTCAGCAGCAACAAATATTTGAACCAAATATTCTTCAAAGATATATTTCCAAAATCCTTCTTTAGAAATATATTCCACAATATTCTTCAGAAATATATTTTCCAAAGATCCCTTTGAAAATATATTCACAAATAAAAATAACCAATCTTCAGAATATATCTTGCGAAAATAATCTTCCTTCTAGAAACACACGCAGCTTGGAGAATTCTTCAATTAAATCTTAAAAAAATCAGGTGAGAAAATAAACAACTCCAAGTGCGAAAACAAGACTGCTTCTGAAAGTTGCTTCTGAAGTTCAGCTTCTGAAGGTTCAGCGTCTGAAGTTCAGCTTCTGAAGGTTCAGCATCTGAAATACTGTTCAGCGTCTGAAGTTCAGCTTCTGAAGGTTCAACGTCTGAAGTACTGTTCAGCTTCTGAAGACCCAGCTTCTGAGGTACTGTTCAGCTTCTGAAGACCCAGCTTCTGAAGTTCTGCTTCTGAAAACGTACATCTTGCTTGTATATTTGATTTTAGCAAACATGAAGCCAACAACCAAATATCCAACAATTATGATCGGCCTTTCATTAAGAACTTTTTATGTTCACATTATGGTTGTTAGGGGAATTAAATCTATTAACTTAAGATATAAATAATTTTGTGTTATTATTAGTCTTTCATTAAAAACATTTTTTTGTTCACATTATGGTTGTTAGAATAAAAGAGGTCGCTTACCATCTCATGCAAGTGCTCTTGAGTCAACTACAACCGGTTTTTAAGTCATCAGCCACTAGCTCTAGAAAACACCTCTTTAAACCATCATCACAATTATTATTAAATGTGTAATATTTAAATCTTCTTTTTAAATAATTGAAAAATATGTTTAATATAATTTTTTTACATCAAAGTTTAATATATTATTTTGAATAAAAAAATTTATTTTAATATTGTGAGTTTAAACGAAGGTAGTGCGATTTTCAGACTTTGTTATTTTTAGGTGTCAATATTTGTTTATATTTATCGAGCACCTTGAGGAAGAAAAAAAATTGAAACTCGAAAGAAATTATACTTGAATTTTGTAAATTTCAAACATAAAACTAAAAAACCTACTGGGCCTAAATTTATATGATATTCGCAATATTTGGTATAATAAATAAAATGTATATTTTAAGTAAAACAAAAGCGCACATAATGAAATACACATATGTTTGTTCTTCAAATGTTTAATTCCCCTAACAACCGTCATGTGAACATATCTCCAATTCAAGAACTTTGTAGCATGGTGGCTTTGAATATATATATATATATATAAGGATTTTGAACTACTTGACTTTTCTAATTTTGTATTATGTGTTTTTTTAATTCACTGTCATATGGCATGACGTTTCAATGTTGATTATAAGAAGAATATATTTTGCTTAGATGAATTAATGAAAGTTGTGATCAACTTAACATTAGTTATTTCACACAAATTAATGAGAAGTTACAACGAATAAAATGAGAAAAACTTTCATACACTTAAATGAAAAAAAAAACAAAAATTATTATACGATCCATAAATAAGTGTAATCTAGTAATAGTCACACACATAAGTGTAATCCATAAAAACTTTTGTTAATACTCGTGATTTTTGTAAACTACTCCTATAAAAAGGACGGAGAGAGTACTTTTGATTCTTTTTATCAACTTGTATATCTAAATAAAGTCATACATACATATAATAACACAACATAAGAATTTGTTTTTTCACTCGGACAGAATGACAAAAGATATTCATTCAAATTTAATCAAATCATATTATTGATACAAAGAAAAAAAAAAGTTGTGTCAAGCACAACACACACATGCATTAGTACTAAATAAAATCACACACATGATATGGGTCTTATTTAGAATATCTAAGATACTATATCATGGCATATTGCTATAATATAATACATGATAAATGACCCGATCGAAAAATAAAATATTAATTATTAGCTATCTACTCCCTCCGTCCCAAAATATAAGCAAAAATTGGTCAACAAAAGTTAATGTATTTGGTTCAAAATTTGAACCAAATACATTAACTTTTGTTGACCAATTTTTGCTTATATTTTGGGACGGAGTAGTATGTAGCTAGCAATTAATTATTGGTGAGGAGATCTTGCAACATTTCCTCCAAGATGTAAGGCTCGATGTCATTGCTCGGTGGGTTGGCAGAGTCATTAGCACTCCAAACAAAAAGTCCAAGGAGTGATTTGTTGTTGATAAGTCTTGTGACGCCCTCAATGAACACCTCTCGGTTCATCTTAGTATCACTTGGATCGGTGCTAACACCTGCCAAAACTTTAAGCTCACCGTAATCCGTTACTAGTTGATTGAAGAGATCATCAAACTCATTCTTTGAGGATATAGTTTGATTGTAGAACTTGTAGTCAACATAGTTAATATCCATTTTGTGGTCCCAAAACAATTTGTGGTAGTGGGCTTGGAGGAGCTGTGTCGGAGCAATGGACACATATTCCATGGATTTGGATACATGCTTATCCTTCTTGAGATGTTTAATAACTTGTCCAATGCAGTTGGAGAAGTCAGCACCAGTCACACTAGAATCGATATACTCATAGTTAATATCAATACCATCAATTATGCTATTGCAGTGGCAGCTACCAGAATCATCATTGACAAGGTAGTTCTCATAGTCTTGAATGATATGTCTGATCGAGTTTATGGCATTGAAAATCCATACCTTTTTCTCCTTAGGATTGAATGGATATGTAGTGCCATGGCCTCCGATAGTTATCATAACCTTCATATTCTTGTGTTCTTTCTTGTGTTTGAACACTTTTTCTGGGCTGAAGTAATCAAAGTTCCAATGGCGGACGAAATGTCCCGTGCCTTTTCCATCTTTATACACCTCAGTGGCGAAGCCTAGAATGAAGTGGAATTGATTGACATCATCATTGATGATATTAACAGGAAAGTCATCTAAAGTTTCTGGTTCATCCTTCACGCCAATGTATTCTCGAAAAATTTTTGGCCTCACAACAGCATTGATATTGTGAGAGTGATCAGACATTGTGAACAAATTGATAGATAGACAAATGCAACAAACTTATTAATTGCTTTTCGTTGGTGGGTTTGATTGGTTGTGGTTGGAATGCTAAACTCTTGGTATGCCTTTTTATAAGCCTGCCAACTCAATTTAATAATGTATATACGCTACTACTTCTAATTAAATATAGACTAGAATAATTTATCTAATAAAATATAGACTATAAGAAGTCTTCTAGTTATGTTATATTTTGCTTTTTATGAGTCAATTATACAATTTTATGGAACTTGTAATTTGTCCCAAGTAGATTGACTTTTTTCTTAAGCACAAGTAAATTTATATATTAAATAAAAGGAAAGTGATACAAAGACTTGAGGCATTAGCTCTGATCAAGGTACCACTCAAACGGGAATACATCGTCATAAAAATAGATTAAGTGACTAGAGGCGACAGAGTAGCCACGAACATACACGAAGCCAGGAAAGTTACCACAACTGAAGATAATAAAGCAGAAACAAAACCAACCCAAACTCTCTGGTGCAAAGGAGGCAACAAGACTGAACAGTACCTGAATACCATGCAGCGCAACCACCGTTGCGAAAAGATCGGCAGATCTCCAATAAAATCTGAATCCAAAATCGCAACCAACAACTAGAGAAAACCAAATCCTAAGTATATTGACTAAATACTATACTAAAACAATGTCAATAACTTAATATATAAATAAATTTGTATTATGATTAGCCTTTCATAAAGAACTTTTTATGTTCACATTATCGTTGTTAGGGGAATTAAATCTATTAACTTAAGATTTAAATAATTTGTGTTATTATTAGTCTTTCATTAAAAACTTTTTTTGTTCACATTATGGTTGTTAGAGTGAAAGAGGTCGCTTACCATCTCATCCAAATGCTCTTGGGTCAACTATCACCGGTTTTTAAGTCATCAGCCACTAGCTCTAGAAAACACCGCTTTAAACCATCATCGCAATTATTATTAAATGTGTAATATTTAAATCTTTTTTAAATAATTGAAAAATATGTTTAATATGTTTTTTTTTACATCAAAGTTTAATATATTATTTTCAATAAAAAAATAAATTTTATTTTAATATTGTGAGTTTCAACGAAGGTAATGCGATTTTCAGACTTTGTTATTTTTAGGTGTCAGTATTTGTTTATATTTGTTGAGCACCTTGAGGAAGAAAAAAAAATTGAAACTCTCAAGAAATTATACTTGAATTTTGTAAATTTCAAACATAAAACTAAAAAACCTACCAGGCATAAATTTAAATGATATTATCCCCTAAAAAAGTTATATGTTATTCTCAATATTTTTTATAATAAATAAAATGATGTATATTTTAAGTAAAACAAAAGCACATAATGAAATACATATGTTTGTTCTTCAAATGTTTAATTCCCCTAACAACCATCATGTGAACATATGTCCAAATCAAGAACTTTGTAGCATGGTGGCTTTGAATATATATATATATATATATATATATAGTCAATTTACTGTTGAAAATCATTCCTAAAGCTGTTAGAAAGCCTGGGTAAGCTTGGATAAATCAAGATAAAGAAAAATCACGTTTTGGACACTTTTCTGTACTGTCATGCTCGCTGCAGCGAGCACAACATTTTTGCTGCTGGTTCACCTCGCCAAAGCGAGGGCTAGCTCGCCCCAGCGAGGCTTGACAACTTCATCCTGAGATGTTGAGCTGCGTTAAGTGAGCTGCGTTATGCAACCGTTTTACATAGAAACCCTATTTTCCTAAGAAATACCATTTTGACGTATCCGCAAGAGCTTTAACGGATAAAATCATGGGTGAACAAGGATAAGGCAACACATTAAAATTTAGAGAGTTATTGTTTATTAGTAAGTAATTATATTATTTGGGTAGGCCACTGACCCGGGACTTTTAGGTGTTAAAGACGGGATCACTACGTCATTGACCTCAGGATTTAACAGTTATCAGAATACCCTAAGTCGTGCTTTCTGTAGTTTACGCCAGTGGGACACGGAAGGTTCACACATCAGATTAGAATTAACTTATATATCAATTCAGACGTGATTTCTGTTGTTCACGCCAGTGGGACACGGGAAGTTCACGTAGCAGATCAAATTAATTAAAACATATCAGATAAGTCGTGTCTCCTTGATATTCATGCCAGTGGGATACAGGAGGTTCACGCCAGTGGGTCGGGGCATGCCGCAAGGGTGACCCGCTCGACCGCAAGAGGAGTCCGTTGACTAGCCTCATATAGGAGTTTTCACCGATTATCAGGAGAATGTATTCCAGGGTTACTCCATTCAGATGCATTCCGTAAAATGAACCAAGATAATTATTGTGTGTTACACGCTAACCCTCTAACTTAAGAACAGTAAGATGATTATAAATATGAAAAGACTATGTCAGTAATAAGATAGTGATCCTAGTTTCCCCTTGATCACTAAGTTATGCAGATAGTAATCTAGTTTCCTGATTACTCAGTGAAGCAAACAAGAACATGTATAAACCCATAATGGGTTGAGTTTAGAATATGACAATTGTAGGTCTCTCCAAGGTTGCCAGCAGCCTAGGATAGGTGGAACTCACTGAGACATTGTGTCTCATCCCAATCCTTTTAATTCAGTTTCAGGTAAGTTAGTGGTTTGTGATGAAGTCTAGCAGGAAGAAGCTGAGTGTAGTATAATTGCTCGTCAAATACCAGTACGGGATTCTGTCAACTGATATATGTATACATATGTACACGCCAGTGGTGCTTTTGTATATTGTGAGACTTTTGTATGTACACGTTAGTGGTACTTTGTCAGATGTATGAGACGAGTAGATTTGTATTTCATTCAGTAGAATCTTGTTAATATTGAAAATTTTAATGTATCCAGTATCAAGTTTAATATGCATGCTAAATATTATAGACAATTTAGTATGGGTGTTACAATTGGTATCAGAGCAGGTCGACTCAGATCGTGCCTTGAGTCATTAAAAAATTCAATAAACGTAGTGGGACCATTGCATTCCGGATATTGTTCTAATGTCACATCTAGTTGAGCCTCATCAAGTCAATATTGTATATAACAATTAGGACAAATGTCTGAGAGCTGAATGGGACCGTGGAGGGATGAAGTGTATGAAGAGCGAAGATCAAGGTGTCAGTTTTTAAGACGGAAATTGGCGAAGAAATATTCAGTGCTAAATGGTGGCCATCAAACTGTGAAGTAATGAAGTCTGTTGATGGCGAAGTTTCAGGAATATTGGAGATATTTAAGAACAAGGCGGAGTACCTCAACATCGTTGGACGCGTCGTTGAGCGATGCCTCGTCTGTGCAAAACATAAGAAGTAAGGAATTATGGAATACTCTAAGGAATGATTTGGAACCTTAACGGGAACCGTAGATTGAGAAGTGAAAGTGAGGTGTAGACTAAAGTAATAGTTCCGGGTACAAAGTTAAAGAATTGCAGTACCAGACCCAAAAGCTCGGAATGAAGAATTTTCGGCCAATTATCGGAACCCCTAGGCTCCCAGTAAAGACAGAGTATGTAAGAATCGAAGGACTCGCATGCTTGAACTGGACAAGATTTTTATATCCAAACAGTTATGAGAATTAATTATGGATTAAGCGAATTATTTGAACAGATGAAGCTAACCCCTCAAATGTGGTCATTGAGTGTGAAGCGCAAGCAAGTTAAACCCTGTCAGATCAGCCACATCTCCCGAACCTTAAGTGCTAGAATTGTGAATTAGGAAAAGAAGATGGTATGCAACCTAGGAACCAAGATGGATTAGTAAGTAGTAGTGATAAGACCTGTTACGTATCGAAGTGTGATTCAGATGTGTATTTATTGGCAAGAAGATTGGAAAGAAGACAAGCTTAACTGAAATTTTACACAATGAAAAGTGGATCAGACTACCTTCCTTTAACATGAGTCATTCAAATATTTTTGAATGAGAAACGCAAGCTTAGCAACAAGTGAATGAGACCCCAGAAATGGCAAGAGACGAGATGTAATTTTTCAGCAAAATCGGGAAATGGAGATTGAATAATAAGTTGTTGGAATTTAGTGAATTGAAGGACAAACAATATTGAACTCCTTTAATAGGATGTAGAAGGCAAGTTTAAGATAACACATGGCTATAGTAGACCAGTATTTTGAGGATTAATCAGGAATTTGGGCCGAGAATTATTTTGAGGCTTTATTATATGGAAGATCGTCGCTAGTACGAAAAGTTAAGATTGTAGTTAATGTTAAGGAGTTTTATGTTTTCATTTGATGGGTTTCCTTACACAATTATTCTGGAAAACCGAAAGAGATCACCTAATGTTGGTATGCTTTCAAAAGTGGTAGAATGTACAGACCTTGGATTGTTCAAAACCATATGAAGAAGACAATAGTCGAGAAGACCTATGGAAATTACTTAGCATAAATGGAGAATCATTCAGATAATAAGATCAAATTTTGAATTGTGAACGAAATAATGAGATACTCGGAGGAAGCAACTATTGATGGAGTCGAGAGAGTAAGACGAATAAGAAATTAATTGGGAAAACACATAAAGAAGTATACCACCTACTGAAGGAAGAGACGTAACCTATAATTGGGCTTAAAAGAGAGCCGATAAGAGTTTGAATCTATTCTAGACGAATTATTCTCGGAGAAACTTGAAGAGTAACCTAATGGACATGATTCAGTTATGGAAACCGAAGCTGTCTCGGAAAAGATTATAAGTATGAAATCTTTACGGATAAGAATCGAATGAATGGAAACGAGACTCGAGCCATCAGTAGGTTTCAGTATATGAATGGTGTGAATGTTGAATGTATTCGAGAAAACCGCTTTGCGAAAATGAGTATGTCGTTATGTCTAAAGGAAAGTGTAGCATCATGAGACGATCTGGCAGTAATGTAAGTTGTTTTTCGAAGCAGTATGTAGCATGAAGTTAACCCGTCGGTTATAAGTGTGTAAGCTTCAAGGGATAAATAATGTAATTGGATGAGCGTGTACTCGCGAAATCGGAAACAAGTAACAGGCCGTAAGATGAGTTCTGTAACAGCCCGATTTTCGTATTTTATTTATTTCAAGTGGGTTAGCAAGAGAAGTGAAGAATCAATGTAAGGGGGAAGATTATCTTCATTAATTAGTTTTAATAAGCTTGGGGTATGTTTAGGAGTTGTACCTTATGATTAATTGTTGCTGAATTGTTGTGATTTTCGTGCTCATTTTTATTGATTAAATTAAGCATGTCAAAACTTGATAATTTCATGCTTTCTTCATCTTAAACTTCATGTTTCATTATATTAATTTGATACTTTGATGAATTTTGATGTTTTTGATGATTAAGTGCTGTTTGGTGATTATGTAATTGATTATGAGTATGGGTATGTAATTTGTTTGAGAAATCATGAAGTTTTGAGGAATAAGTTGTGAATTAAGTGATTTTGGTAAAAGTGCTTATTTGACTGAATCTGCTTAATTTGTTGCTGTTACTATGTGTTACTGTTAAGGTTATGATTGTGAGCAAGAAACTATGTTTTTTGTGTGGTTTGTTGCGAAATAAGTTGTCGTTGTTGGTGTTTTGGTGAAAATAGCTTAATTATGTGAAAATGAATAAGTTGTTGTTAAAATGAGAAAGTTGATGTTGGAATAGTTGTAGTAGGTATATGTAGTGATGTGTAACATGTTGGAATGAACTTATTTAAATTGGGTATGTTTGTTTGTTAAGTTTTGGTGAAAATGAGATTTCTAGATGAACTTTGAAAATTAACCGAAAACCTTGTGAAATCCATATCAATTGATGTGTTGTTATGTAATCATTGTTCAATTTGAATGTATTGATCATGGTTAATATCTGTAAACTGATTTTGGGTTGATGGGGATCAAAAATGGGATTTTTTTGGCGAGTTTTGAGCGATTCCCGTAAGGGAAAAACCTTGTTTTTCTGGGTTGTGTCGCCGTAGCGACCACTAGTTCGCTGCAGCGACCACTAGCAGCAACAACTTTGCTGTTCTGGGTTGCGTCGTCGTAGCGACCACTGGCTCACTGCAGCAAACTCTAACAGCAACAACTTTTGCTGTTCTGTCCCTTTTTTCACTAGTTTATGTCTAAACTGCGTTTTGGTGTAAACATGAAAGTTGTAGATATGAATGTTAGCTTTCATTTGCCGTTGGTTGGACTTCATTTAGATTTCTAGAACTTGAGTTATGATCAGAATACTACACATAGGTCATGACACATTTTTTGTGAAAACTTCTGCATATTTTTTCAATGAATCTTGAAACATCCTTAAAATTAATGACGAGTCTAGGGAATCATTTATAGATACTAAATGAGTAGTTAATTATGAAGTTGCGATCTTTAATGACGATTGGTGTAGTTTGCGTGATTAAATCATGAAACTTGAATTATGTGAATGATGAAGATTGTAAACACTTGATGTTGTAATAATTGAGATGTGTTGCTGTTTATACATGCTATTGATGATGCTAAATGATAATGATATTTGATTAAGTGATAATGATACATGTTATGTATTAAGTGACGATGTTTGAGTAAATAAAGATGATACATGTTATGTATTTAAGTGACGATGTTTGATCATATGAAAGTTTATATGATAAGTGATGTTAATAAGTGACGATGTTAAATCATATGAGAATATATGATAATGATGACGTTGTTGTTGTCGAGTCTTATGTGTACTTGATGTAAGTCGAATATATGATCATGCATTCATTCATGAGTCAAGTCTAGTGACGATGATACATTTAGTGTACAAAGTGACGATGGTATATTTAGTATACAAAGTGACGATGGGATTACTCGGTAAGTTCCGATATCCAAAAAGTGACGATGATTGGTACAACATGCATTTAGAGTCGTCTAGGAACATTGCATAAGTATGAGTCTTATGTATTAATGTGTTGATGAGAATTTGTGCATCTAATTGGTAAATGTGCATTGAAGATGTGATATGATGAATTGTCATAATTAACTTGATAATTGTTTATCGATGAGGGTATGAATTGAATGATTGTAAATGATGATTTGATATGATGGAGTAGTTAGACTTGTATGAGAATATGATTATGAGTTACATGTTCTTGAATTTCGGATAACCAAATTTGTTATGTTTGAATATTGTTGTTAATTTGAACGTTGTCTGAATTACACTTGTTTATTATTCCTTATTAATGAATGTATATCTTACCCTCTAGTGACTGTTGTTGCCTCATCCCTTGTGGATGTAGATTTTCAGGATTGAGTATTTGCTATCGGTGAGTCGTGATGGGTTGTGGCCGAAACGCCTAGCTCATGTTTTTTCTGCTTCCCTTAGAGATGTCTAGAGTTAGGAGCTCTGATTAGGATGTCCTTTGGGGATTGTATTTTCGTACTCTGTTGGATTTATTTTGAGTGATCTTTATGATCCAGATACTTATGTATTATTTTGAGATGTTTTGAGATAACCCGAGATGATTATATGTATGTTGAGATATTCTGCTGTGATCTGTTTATTTTTATTGATGAGATTTTCATATTATATGTTTAATATGAGCTATATGAAGAAATGTTAGATTCTCATTGCATGTTAGAGGCTTATTTATCGTTGATTAGTAGTCTCGGGAATCGGGGTCCTTATAAGTTGGTCCTAGTGACCGAGAAGTTATGAAGAAGTAAAGGCGGTCGAGAGATTTTTATGCGGTAATGATGGTTTAATAATCCTGACCCGAAGCTAGTTGTCGAAATCAGAGAACGTAGCGGAAGACTGCTCATGAATGAAATCAAGAGAACTCGGAAGTTAACACTTCGGGACTAGGATGTTATGGAAAACCTAATGAGTCAAGTTGAGAGTACCCCAAACCTAGAGATTCAAAGGTGTTGGAAAGCGAAGCGGTATCAGAGAATGTGGTAAGAATAAAACGGAGGTATGCCTACCACAACAAGTCTAGAGCTAATAACACGCAAAATACACTGTATAAGTAACTTAATTTTTTATTTGTTTTAGGGTCATTTGTCGTGTTTTGCATGATATATGCTGGTATTTTGATGTGTTTCAGGAACCTAGGGTGTAGAAAGCAAAAATAAAGTAAAACGGAGAAAAAAGAAAAAAGGCTCAAAAACGTGAACAAGCTAAATGGGAAGTCAACACATTTAGTCAGGTTGAAGAATTCCTCTCCACTTTCAGAAGCAGTTACCTCCACTTCCTCCACATTCTCCACCTCTTGGGACACTATCAGAAACATACCCTGATGAATTTGTTGCCTATAAATAGAACTTCAAGAATCAGTTTTAGGTCTCGAATTGTTAGAGCTTTTGCTACCGCAATTTACAATAGAATTCAGCAGAAATACTTTTTCAATTAAATCACAAGTTTCTAGTTTTCTTTATCATTCCCTTAAATGCCAATTAAAGTGGCAGTGCCTTTACATATTCATGAATGCACAAATTTTACTCTAGTGATATCATTAGTTAGCTGCTTGCTTTCCTATTCCCTAATTTCATTATTGATTGAATTCGGTTACTGTTGCTGATTGTGTTCTTTTAACAGCTGTTGCGTGTTTGCCTGGCTGGTGCGGTTTGAAATTCAATTCCCATTGCTAGAATTCAAACTGTGTCGTGCCTATCTCTTAAATTTGATGTGGAAATGTATGCTGTGTGGCTAATTAATCCAACACTGCCGTGCTAGTTTCATCAAATTAGTGGATAAATTGCTTGCTGCAGCTTTGTTATTCTTTTGATTTAAAGTTGCCAACTAAAACAGGTTCAGTCCTTTTTCCATTTGTTTGCTCTTTTAATATGAATTCATCAAAAATAGGTTTAGATTATTATTTTATTATGTCTGAGTAAATTTTTATAGAGTCCGTTATATGATGACCGTCGTATCAATGGTACTCTGTTAAGTTGTATGATTAGAATCTGTAACAGGAATTATTTTGAAGCCTGAAAATTCTGATTTTTAACGATGAATATTTACAGTGAAAGCTGGAATAAAGTGATACCGGTTTCATATCAAAAGAGTGAAACTTGTATCTGTCCTTAGAATATTCAGGAATTAATTTTCAAATTCAGCGATAGCTTTTTTATAATTAATTTAGAAATTACTAATTTTCAAAAACGTTATTTTAAACTTGTAGTCGGATACGCGAGAGCGGGCGTCTGTGTGTTTAAAATACGGTTTCGGTTGTGCGAAAACAAACGGAACTTTTAAATTAAATTTCTACTAAAAATAATTGTTCAAGCAAAAATTGATTATTTTTCAAACAGAGTTTTTGAAGATGTAAGGCGTACGCGCGAAAGCGGTCGAATAGATTACAAAGTCAAGAATTCGGTGTCGTACACGTGAAAGCTGGCGACCTCTTTGATTTAATCCTTTTTACGCGCGAAAATATTTTCCTGTTATAATAATAAAATATAACTTAACAAGTATTCACGGTCGACACGAATTATATTCCGGTTTCTCGTCATTAAAAGTAATTAAAAACAAGTTATTTTCGCAATTTTGCAACCAAACTAATTAGCATCGCCTTAGATAAACAACGTGACAATAGATAACGGTACTTGACGTTGGTCTCTGTGGGATTCGACATCTTTTATACTAAAACCGATATTTCTGTGCACTTGTTGACCTATCAAGAGCATTTAGAAGTACCGCTAGTAAGGTAACCTGGTTATTTGGTTCAGTAATTCTAAAAGGAATTGGAATGCCAATTTGGTCAGAAGGAAGTTGTGCGCGAGGAAACATTGTGAGTGTTGTATCTGGAGGATTTTACCGTTGGATTCGGAGTATCATTCGGAACGGCAAGTGCAAATTGTTGTATGAGTGAAAAATACTACTCGAAATAGAATTGATGATATCGAGCGCATAGTAGTCGAAAGGCTTCGGAGACCTTGAGTTCGATGTTTTGAAATGAGGAATAATGTTTTGTAAGGCCAATTGAAAATAATCCGAAATTATAGTCTGGAACCATGTATGCTCAGAGTATGAATATGAAATCGATGTTATAATACTATGTTGTGTAATCGAATCTCATGTTATGATGTACTTTGTACATAACTATGTTAGATACTACGTACTTGTCAGTCAGTGCATGTATCTTCAAGCAAGTTATGTATTTATGGATCCAATGTCATGATTTGTATTGAACATGTATGGTTATCCAAGTATTGCACACTTAAGTTCGGTAGTGTAAATTAATGCATCCAATAAGGAATTTGGCACTTGTGTGAGAATTTTAGATAATCTTGATTCTATGTTATAAGCCTTGGGTATATTGGCATGGAAAATGTTAACGCTTCGGTAAGAATCCGAGAACAAGGTGTGCCGTAAATGGTAGAAATTGTTGGAAGCCTAGTGAGGAAGAAGAAATTTCTAAGTTATTAAGGGACGTGTTGGTGTCAACAAGTTAAGACGAAATGTCAGAAATCAGTAAGATTATTCGAACCCTTAAGAATCCCACACTGAAAGCGGAACCAGATATATATATATATATATATATATATATATATAAGATTGTGATCAGCAGTAAGCCGTGAAGTCAGAAAGAACGAAACGGAGATTAGAATCCGTCAAAGGAAATTACTTAACATCGGTTACTATTCAAGCGCAGTAACAAGTTTATACGAAGTTTGGGGTAATCATTGGCATAAGAAAAACAAAAGTTCAGAAGTAAAATAGCTCAAGAAAATAAAGAAAAACGATTAAACTTGCATAAAAAGAAACCCTTAAAATCCTATAAATTACTACTTATCAAACTCCCCTAAGCTTGAATCTTTGCTTGTCCTCAAGCAAAAGACAAGGTACTTCGGCAACACAAGTCAAAGTAAAATTTTTTTTTGCAAGTTTTTGTTCTTTTAAAGGTTTTGTTCTTGTAGTGCTTATTATTTCTACCCTAATGCTCAATTAAGATTTTTCAACCCAACAACAAGATTCATGTGAGTGTGTGTGTGGAGTCCAGCTTTTTATTGCTCCTGTGCAACGAGGTATTATGAGGAAAACAAGTTCTAACTCTAAAAGTAGACAAATCGACAAAATTTCACTTCCATTTCATATAAACCAGGTGGGAATTTTTCTAGGTCACTTTGTTACTTTGATGTTTATTTGATTTTTTGGGGAACTGCAGAGACATTTTTATTTGATTTGAGGATAACCATATCATTCTCGGGAAGTTAGTGATGGTGAGTCATACCAACCCAAGTCAATGCCTCTTATTTTTGTGCTCTCTGATCCTTTTTTTTATTTATTTACACCTTATTTTGACCTTTTTATTTCCCCACACCTGCTTATACTAGTTTTTATTTGAAACATCTGAGGACAAATTTACCGTTAAAGTTAGACATTGTTCCTTAAAATACCCCTTCGTACACTTACTCAAAGTCTGCAACTTTGTACATTTCTCAAAGAGAAAATTTTCACAATGAAACAAGTATGGGTTTAGTGGATGATTTTGAAGCAAAAAGGGTTTATTTACAAACACACAAGAACTTTTGCCTTTTTAAAACGAAAATTTTTTTATACACACTAAGACTTTGTTGCTTAAATGTCTTTCCCTTAACAAGACAAACAATTATTCAAACAAAGGGGAATTGAAAAACAAACTAAAAACAAAAAAACAAACTAAAAATAAACTAATTTATTTACCCCCTCATGCTTGAAACAAGCATTGTCCTCAAAGATTCAAAATTAAAGAAACCAATAGAGAAGGGGGTAGGAAAGCTCACATTGATACTTTTTCTTAAATCTCAAATTTTATCCTTGTACTGGCCCTCAGTACAATCTAGGAAAACTAGGGTTTTCAGGGTCTGTTTTGGTCATGCTTTGGGAATGATCCCAAGGTTACTATTTGTAGTCCCAATTTGGGCCTATCCAGCCATGGTTTTTGGCCCAAATCGTAAAGGGCCAAAACCATGGCTAGGGCGCCCTTACAGGCTGCTAAGGGCGCCCCCAGAGGGTGCCTTTAGGAGAGTTCCCTAAAATTGTGTAGGATTGTCAGATGGGCTTTGTGCCCTTCTGGAGGGCGCCCAGCCTTGTCTAAGGGTTCAAGCCCTGTTTTTAGGGCTTTAAGGCCTAAATGGTAAAATCGACGGTCCACAACCCAACAAGCACGAGCTTTGGAACAAGGCGAAGTGATTTAAACTGTCATTGGGGATCTGTCTATGATCTTTGGTCCAGCAAGTGAGACTTACTGGAAATGAAGCTACGTGAGAATTTTTTAAATTACTGGGTGTGCAAAGCGGATACCGAATGATATATTGCAGCCCCCTAAATATTGGAGGCTTTTATGAGTACTAGCCCCACCTTGGCGCTAGCCCCACATGGGTGCTAGCCCAACATGGGTGCTAGCCCAACATGGGTGCTTGCCCAACATGGGTGCTAGCTCCATGTGTTTTTGGGGCCTTGGTGGGTGCTAGCCCAACAAGAGTATCCATATAGCCCAACAAGCACGAGCTTTGGAACAAGGCGAAGTGATTTAAACTATGTAATAAAGGGTGACATTATTGAGTGGCTCAGGCCGCCATGCCAGAACTAGCCCAACATGGGGCGTGATTCTCTCTGAGGTTAAGATCTAGGGCGCGCCCTTGTGAGATCCGACGGCTGAAATGGGGCGACCGTTCGCTCTTGCTGACGTGTTCGCATCACAACGGTTCTTGGAAATTGTGCCCACTTACATGACGTCATCTGCGCATTTTCCCAGGCTTTTGTACTTTAAACTGATTTCGGATCTACTTTTCTCCACTTCCTGTTTTCCCCCTACCTTTTCGCTTGCCTCATTCTCGTTTCTTCTTTAAAATCGTCTTCTTTCACTCAAGCCGTTCCAATTTTTGAAGATCGCTGCGCCCACCGTTTTCAAATCGTTTGGAGCTTTGCTGTCATTCTCAATCTTTCGCTATCATTCAAATCTAGGTAATCCACTTCGTTTTCGTCGTTTTTTAATTGGGTCAGTAGTATGGTGGTAATTAGGGAGTGAAATGGGGCGGGTAGGGAGTTATCTCCAGCGAATTCAGAGGAGAGGGATAGGTTGTGGAGGGAAAGCATTAAACTTGCAAAGCGGTCAGATGGAACCACTGATTGGGTGGTTTGAGAAAGCCTACTATGGCCATTCCCTTTTACAGGAATTTTCAAGTGATTCTGATGATAGAGAATGGGGGAATAGTAGTGGGAATTCGTCTGACTGCGTTATTCTTTCTGTTCCCCTAGGTCCCTTTTATAGGAAAGGAAATTGCTATATGGCGTCGTCGTCTAGTTCAGAAAAAGAGAGCTTCGCGAATGAAGTGCTCCGCTCGGAATCCATGTATATGGATCCCAAAAAAGTGGAGTTTTTTTAGAGCAAACTCCATGTGTCCTCCACGGGATTTGAAGAGGACGTGATCCAGGAGCACTGTCGCCCGGGCAAGAAGGTGTGCCTTCGGAGGCCAAGGGGGGTTAAGAACGAGATGTTTCATATGTACACGGCCGTCTTTGAAGATATGGGAGGGAAGTATCCCTTCACGCCCTTTGAGGTAGACATGCTTAACTGGCTGAATTTGGTGCCGTCTCAGCTTCAGCCCAACAGTTGGGCATTCATACGAGCTTTTGAAATTTTGTGTGAGGGGCTGGGCTTCCAACCTTCGGCTGGGTGTTTTTTCACTTTCTATGGTACCAAGGGGGTGGACAAGGTGTCTTGGGTGTCTGTTAGCGTGCATCCTGGCAAGAGATTATTCCCGCCCTATGCCTCTCATTATAAGAACTGGAGGCAGACATTTCTCAGGACACGAGGGGTAAAGGATTGTGAAGCAGCTATTATGCGGGTCATTGGTAATCTGAGGTTCCCCATATGCTGGACGAGCGCTCCGACGTCTATCATGGGGTTTAATTATGAGAAGCTGGACGTGTATGACCAAGGTGTCGTCTGCTTTTTAGACAAGATGCTGCCTATGAACATCCGGGAGCTATTGAATAGGGATGGGGACGTCAATAGCTTAGACGCTTACTGACGTGAGTTGAATTTTTTTATTTATGCGTATATTTTATTCGCCTATCTTCTTGTCCTTGTTACCTCTATTTGTTTTTATTTTTGTAAAATCCTTGGCACCCATGACCGCGGTAGAAAGGAAGAAATATCTTGAAGAAATGAAGGCAAAAAAGGCTGCTAAGGGGTTGGCAGTCAGCGACCCCTCTGGTCTCATCACCTGCAAGCCTAAGAGGAAAGCTGACAATCCGCCTTAGACTCAGACCGAGTTCGTTGCAGCGGTCGTGGAGGACAAAGGGCAGACTTCGCCCGGGAATGATGACAAAGGGAAGGCGGCGACTAAGAAGAGGAGTAAGAAAACGCATTCCCAACCCTCGACTGGCGCCGCCGGGACCAGCAGAACTGTTCAATCCTTTTGGGATAAGGATTTCAACTATGGTGCCTATGTCAAAGAGAGGCTGGTTTTTAATCCTGAAGATGTGGAGGCTGGGAATCAAGGCGTTATTCCCATCATGACGAGAGAAGTGGGCGTCCACTGCTTATGGTATATAATGATCTTGGACGCTATAGATCGGAAGCATGAGGAGCTGGTGCAGAGTGAAGAGGCGCTCCAGGCCACGGTGAAGGCGCTGGAAAAAGAACTGAAGGAAGCCAGGGAAAGAAAGATAAAGGAAGCCAAAGAGGCGATGAAGCTCGAGTGCAACGAGCGCATCTTGGATTTGAAAATTGGCCATGCCGTGGACCTGGTTGGGAAGGATGGAATCATTGCGAAGCTTCAAAATGATGTCGCGGCTGGAGCGGAAAGGGAAAATCAGCTCAAGGCTGAGGTTTCTGAGGCTACGGGCGAGCCGGCCCTGACCTTCGATGCTGGCTTTGATTGGGGTAAAGCTCAAGTCGCCCTTTTGCATCCTAGCGTTGATCTTTCCACCCTTGATTCTTTTAAAATCATTGAAGATGGCGTCTTGGTGGATGAACCATGATCTTATATAATTTTTTTGAATTTGGCACAATTTGGTTTGTAATGACTTGATATTATTTCTATGCTATCTAATTTCCTTTCCTTAATTTGCTTTATTTTGTGCTTCTTCGTACTATGGTGATGTTTAGTTATGCGACTGCCATAAATGTTCTGAGTTATGTTCTAGTTGAGGCATTTATGTGACTCATATATGTTTCCTCGTGCTTAAGAGTATTAATCTGGCAGGTGATAGACTTTTAGCAAGTGTACTAAAACTATCAAAGTAATAAAATAAAAGTTCGTATCCACGAGGACTGTGTTAATCTCAAGTTAGCAATATTGTTGATAATTAGGATGTATAAAGTTTATGGTTTCCCTAGGCAGTTGGTTTGAGTGCATAAAAAGTAAATAAGCTGATAAAAGTTGTTTAGAATATATAAGGAGAGATGAGATCGAGTCTTTCGAATCCTCTGATTAAATATGTTTGGTAAACTGCACCTATTTCTATGAATGATCCTCTAGTTTTACGATGGTTAACCAAAAATGGTTCTAATCAATCCCTTGGGTTAGAACCATCTTCTCGGATTACGCCCCCTAATTCCTTAGGTGATCTAATATTCCTTGAAGGTTTTAAACACGTTGTCATACCCCATTTTTTGACTCATAATTTTCTATGTTTTATCTTTTATTATTTCATCATTTATTACTTTTTATTATTTCATTTTTTGTTATTGGATTTTATTTACACTTATCACCATTAGCATTACTATCACTTTTATTAGATGTTATCATTGTCATCATTGTTATTAATATTATTGTTATTATATTTTTCATTTTAATAATGTCATTATTATCTTTTTTTATTATTAATGTTTTATTATCATTATTTTTAATTACTAGTATTATTAACCTTTTTCACCATTTTATTATTTTTACTATTATCATTTCTATTTTATCATTTACCATCTTTGTTATTTGCATCATTCATCATTATCATTTGTTTTTATTATTTATTTATTTTTTATCTTTTATTTTATTTTAAAGAAAACAAAAATTCAAAAAAAAGGGTAGTTCGCACTGCGAAGTAGCCTTCGCACTGCGAACTCTGCGAAATTTCTGCAGAATTTTTATTTTTTGATTTATCTTGCTTTTGTTTTCATTTTAGTTATTGTTATTATTATCTATTATTGTTATGATCATCAATTGTGGCAGATTGACTACACAAAGCAAGGATTAAGGTGTGACATTAAAGGTTGAGGAAAGAAGGATTTTCTTCCAACCTAGCATGTGCTCAAGCAAATTGGCTGCCCTTGGTCAGCTCTTGTCCCTCCCAATTGACCTATCATCCAACCTGAGCTTGCCAGCCAGCTGCTTGATCCCTTTTCTTCCTTCTTTCTTCACCAAAACCAGTCAAACTTAAGTGGTTTTGCTTGCAAAAAAAAGCTGTTTGGTGTGCCCTGTTTTCAGCTGGATTTCTCCTCCCACACACCAGCCCACATGCTCTTTTTGCTTCCCCCAATCTCCCTGTACATGGCAGTACACGTTTTCCTTGCTCGACCTTCCAAGATTGCAAGGATTGATCCCAAGAATCACACAATTTCAAGCTGCCCTGTTTTTTCAGTTTTTCTCATCATTGCATTCTAGAATCAGCTGCATTTGTGGCTGAAATCAGTCAAGGTCTTGACCCTTGGCACAAGGCAAAGCAACTTCTATCCTTTAGCATTAAATGCAAACTGATTTAGCCTGATTTTAGCCCACAAATCAGCTAGGTTCTAGGATTTGTTCATCATTGCATAGATTTGGTTTTTGGCCTATAAAAGGGAATGCAAGGCAGAAGGACAATACACATTCATTCTTAACAGCCATATACACACAATACACACGAAATTTACACCAAAAACCATTACATTGCAGCATAGCAAAACAGTTCATACCCAAAAGCAAAACCAATTAGAGTTGTTTGTTCATAACCTCTAACCAATCAAGCAAGCCACTTCCAACCTCTTGCACAAGCATTGCTAGGAGTTCTGTAAGTCTCCTAAAGCCTTTATCTTTCATTTTGCTTGCTGTTTGCATTTCTTGTTTTGGTTAATTTCATTTTGTGCACAAAAACCCCTTTTGAAACTCAAAAGGAATCTCAAAGTGACCAAGCATTAAAACTGAGTTTATATACTCCTTTTCTTCCAAATTTGCAAAGCTTTTTAACCCCCTTAAGGTTCTGAAGCTTGCTCAGGAGCAGTTTCTGAACTTCTGTTCAGAAACAGCTTCTGAGTTCAAAATTTCGCATACGTCGCATGTAACGCCTAGAATTTAATTTTATTATTTTATTGAATTATAATGAATTAATATAATTTAATAGATTAAATAGAATTAAAATGGCATTAAGGGCATTATGGGAAATTAAGAAAGAGGGAAGTGGAATAGAAAAAGAGGTATACGCGTGAAGAGGTTTCATTTGTTGTGTTTTCACGTGAAACAGAGAAGAGAAAAGAGGAGAAGCAGAGCCAAGGAAGAAGGTGAAGAACTTGAGAAGAGGAAAAGCTGAAGGGGGCGATTTCTTCATAACAAGGTAAGGGTGGGACTAGCTTCTATAAATCTAAGTTTCATAATCCCTAAATTTTGATTTAACATGTTGATGTTGGTGAATTTGGGAATTAGGGTTGTTGATTATGATAAACTAATGATGGAATGTTAAATTGATGAATTCTATGTTGAGATGTTGATTTTGTTGTGATTCTATGGTGTTGTTACTGATTGGTGCCATGCTTATGCATAAATTGATGAAGTTTTGAATGTTCATAAACATGTGTCAGATGAATGAGTTGTTGGATGATTTTGATGTTAAAGTTGCTTTTCCTGAGTTTTCTTATCTCTGCCCCGAATTTTGAAATAAAAACTGGTATTGATCGGTACAGAATTGGTCTTAGGTGTAAACACAAAAGTTGTAGGTATGGATGTTAGTTTTCTAATGCCGTTGGTCTGACGTCAAAACGATTTATAGAACTTGAGTTATGGTCAAATTACTGCACGTAGGTCACAGTGAATTTTTATGGACTCTCTGCACAACTTTTCCGAATTTGAAACGAAAACTGGTATTGATCGGTACAGAATTGGCCTTGGGTGTAAACATGAAGGTTTTAGATAATTTTGTTAGCTTTCCAGTGGCTTTGGTTTGACGTGAAAATGACTTTTAGTTTTTGAGTTATGATGAAAATACTCCAAGGAGGTCTTAGTGAAAATACTCCAAGGAGGTTTTAGATGATTGTTTATGATAATGATGTGTTGTGATAATGATGTGTGATGATAACGAAGTGCGACATCCCGTCAAGGTTGAAACTCTGATTTATTTTAAATGAAATTTTCAAGTTGGGAAAACGGGGTGTTACAATTGGTATCAGAGCAGGTCGGTCTGTCCGGCCAATGTTGTTTAATGTTGTTTGTCCCTTAGTACTCGACATGTGTGTGAAACACTGTCGGTACTTGTTTGTTAGCTCATAGTCGTTGTCTGCAGGAGTTGGTTTGGAATAAGTGGGGGAGAAGCTTGCCTCCCGGACGTGTTGATAGTATGTAGAAGTTGGTTCGAGGTGATGTTGATTGTAAGAGTGCAAACGTTATTGAAGTGATGTTGTTGGGAACCGGCGAGAGTATGGACTCATGAATTCGTATCAGTCGAGTTTGAGATGTGTGTAGATTATGGATGGTGAATTAATTGAGAATGAGGAATTATTCCAATGGAAGTGATAGTTGATGGATTAATTCGGTAGATGGTATGTCTTGAGTGTAGTTGGATTAAATTCGGGTGATTTTCGTAGTTGGATGAAAAGAAAGGATGTTGGTAGATCTTGGAAGCGAGAGGGAGAGATGGAACTTATGTTCATCAACCTCAAATTCTGATTTTTACAATTATGGAGCAGCTGTCAGTAAAAGGGGCATAACTTTTTACTCGTGTTTCTGATGGAAGCGATTCTGGACTTTTTGGAAAGCTCAAGAAATTCCCTACAGTTTGCATATAAGATTTGTCTTCAGGAAGTTTGTGAAGAGGAAGAAAAGTGCATTTTAATGTTTGGGTCTGATGCTGATTTTTGGAAAATTCTGCATACGGGAATGCTGGACCAGTCCCATTGCAAGGATGATAACTTTTTACTCGTAACTCGGATTTGGGAGATTCTTGAAGTTCTGGAATCTACACGAAATTCCCTTCATTTTGGAATATAATTTTGTGCTTGGGAGGTCTGTATTGGAAGATATAATTGTGTTTGAAGTTGGGTATTCTTGCTGAAAATTGAAAAGGTGAAGAAGGGTGTAAGATATGGATAAGGAATGAAACGTTGGTATTTGTAAGAATGCGAAGGTATCGGAAAATGCATGGAGATGCAATTTATGTTGAATAAGAATGATTATAGTGACGGATTGTGGTAGACTTCATTGTGGAATATTAGTGAGTAATTATAATGAGTTGCTGAAGTTGTTGGAAATGCGAAGAATGAGATTTCAAGGATAGAAAGTGTTGGTAATGACCTAAAAGAAATTATGTCTGATGTTATCGTCAGAGGTGTATTAGTATGTAGCTGCAAGACGTCGGTGTTAGCATGTTCAGATGATTTTGGGAATTGTTGAAGTATGGTGCTTTTGGGTGACTGAGATTAGAAGTTTCCTTTGTTTGGCTGGATATTATCGCAGATTTATAGAAGGATTTTCGAGGATTGCACTTCCGTTGACGCAGTTGACTTGTAAAGGTAAAGCTTTTGTGTGGGATGTTTATTGTGAAACCAGTTTTAATGAATTGAAGCAGCGTTTGACGACGGCTCCAATCTTGATTTTGCCGAAGCCAGATGAGCCTTTTGTGGTGTATTGTGACGCGTCCAAGTTGGGATTAGGTGGTGTGCTTATGCAAGATGGTAAAGTAGTGGCTTATGCATCAAGACAGTTGAGAATTCATGAACGGAACTATCCTACGCATGATCTTGAGTTGGCCGCAGTGGTATTTGTGCTGAAGATTTGGAGACACTATTTATATGGTTCAAGATTTGAGGTGTTTAGTGATCATAAAAGTTTGAAGTATCTATTTGATCAGAAGGAGCTAAATATGAGGCAGCGAAGATGGCTTGAACTGTTGAAGGATTATGATTTTGGACTGAATTATCATCCAGGTAAAGCTAACGTTGTTGCTGATGCTTTGAGCAGGAAAACCTTGCATATGTCTGCTATGATGGTTAAAGAGTTTGAGTTGCTTGAACAATTCAGAGATATGAGTTTGGTTTGTGAATTGGCACCTCAGAGTGTGAAGTTGGGTATGTTGAAGATTAACAATGAATTTTTGAGTAATATCAGAGAAGCTCAGAAAGTAGATGTGAAGTTGGTGGATTTGATGAATGAGGCTGAGGGTAGTGATTTCAAAATTGATGATCAAGGAGTGTTGAGGTTTAGAGGCAGAATTTGTATACCTGATAACGATGAGATGAAGAAGATGATTCTTGAGGAAAGTCACAGAAGTAGCTTGAGTATTCATCCGGGAGCTACAAAAATGTATCATGATTTGAAGAAGCTGTTTTGGTGGTCTGGTTTGAAGCGAGATGTGGCTCAATTTGTGTATTCATGTTTGACTTGTCAGAAGTCGAAGGTTGAGCACCAGAAACCTGCTGGGTTGTTGACACCGTTGGATGTGCCAGAGTGGAAGTGGGATAGTATATCCATGGATTTTGTGACGAGTTTGCCGAATACTCAGAGAGGACATGATTCAATTTGGGTGATTGTGGATAGGTTGACGAAGTCTACGCATTTCCTTCCGATAAATATTAGTTATCCTGTGTCGCAGTTGGCAGAGATTTACATTCGAGAGATTGTGAAGTTGCATGGTGTTCCGTCGAGTATTGTGTCAGACAGAGATCCAAGATTTACTTCTAGATTTTGGAAGAGTTTGCAGGAAGCATTGGGTTCTAA